>CM076584.1:912876179-913476179 GCA_034641835.2 Pinus albicaulis
CACCTCTTCATTCTTTCTTGAGAGTGCATCTACAACAACATTAAGCTTTCCTTTTTTGTATATTATTTAAAATTCATAACCCAACACCTTTGTGACCCATTTTTGCTGCTCTTCTGAAGATATTATTTGTTCCAAAAGGTGTTTAAGACTATCATGATCAGTTTTACCTTGAAGTGTCTTCCCATTAGGTAAGTTCGCCATTTCTTTAGTGCATGCAGTATTGCTAACATTTCCTTCTCATAAATAGGTTTTTGTAAATAATTTCCTTTGATTGGACGACTTTCAAAAGCAATGGGTCTTCCTTCCTGCATTAAAACTGCGCCAATTCCATATTTGATATTATTTGATCCTTCAAACCATCCAAATTAGCCTCCATTTCTGCTTTTAAACCATCTATTTCATCTTCAATTGCTCTTCGTAAGATCGAAACTTGTTGCACTTGGTACCGTAATTTTGATAGCTCATCCTGCAATTCTTCCTCTTCATGCGTCATAGTATAGATTTCTGAGGGATTAATGGGTGTTGAATTATTTTTAGGAGGCATTTCAGAACCAAATACTGAAATATATGCTCAATAAGCCCTTGGAATCACTTCAAACCGATTTTTCAAACAAGATTTATGCAATTCGGAAAAAAAATACACACCTTTTTCTTGCTTTTGAGGAGCTCGATATTGAAATTGGATTATCTCTGTGATTGAAAATATTAAATATCTGAAATTCAGCCCTGTAGTAGCCCTCTGAAGCTTCTTTCAAATGCCATAGTTCTGATCTAATTTGGATTCCCCAAGACAAAGTTGTGTCCAATCTCCCAAAATGACCTAATTCTGGACTGGTTCAGTAGAGCAAACTTGTAGGACTTGCCACGTGTCACTGTTTCGTACTTTGTCTCTGAAATTGATAGCCAAGACACTACAGTCTGTGTACTTGTGACCACTTTTAACGGCACTCAAATCCACTTCCCAGAGAGAGAGTTATTGAACTTTTCCCACGATCACCTCTTTGAGATGAAATTCAAGAGCCTGAAAAAGCACTACCTTCCACAGTCATATCTCCAAAAATATTGCGAACCAAGCTCTGAAATTTTTTGACGAATTTCCTCAGGATTTCAGCTTCACACCATACGAATTTCAGATTCTGAACCTTCATAGAAAAAAATTTATAGCGAAAATTCCACGATGACCTATTTAGGAGCTTGAACAAATACCTAACTTCCACAGATGATATCTCCGAAAATGTTGCGAACCAAGCTCTGAAATTTTTAGACAATCTACCTCAGGATTTCAACTTCGCACCCTAAAAATTTCAGCTTCTGAAACTTCGTAGAAAAAAATTTATAGCGAAAATGCCACGATGACCTGTTTGGAGCAGCGAAACCCTAGAATCCAAAGCTCTGATACCAAATGTTGTGTAACCAGCTCCAAAAAGAGAAAAAAAGAGATATAAACGCCTTAGAAATGAGCCACTTCGAGGGGGCAACCTCCAATACATTACATAAATGAACAATTCTTGGATGATACAATTTACAAAACCTCCTTTCTATATAGGAGTCCATGGGGCCATAATGTAATCCTAGTGGGCCACAATGTAATCCTAGCCGACCTAACAATAATAATTTAAGGGCACAATAATAAAAAAATGGGGGTTAAAAGGGTACAATAATAACAATAAGGGGGTTACACTAACAGCAATAAGGGACTATACTAGTAATATAGGGACCTAACATTGTAGATGTTTATAGAATAGTCAGAAGTTTTTAGAAGTGCCAGTTGTTTGCTGAAAAGAAAAACTGGTTCCATTACCTCTCATCCCTGTATTTATTGAAGAACCTTTTAGGAAATGGGGATTGGATTTTATTGGAGAGATCAATCCACCATCAAGTGGATTCTTACTGCCACTGATTATTTTACAAAATGGGTTGAAGCAATACCCACGAAGAAGGAAAATGACCAAGTAGTGATGAAGTTTCTGGAGGAAAACATCTTCAACAGATTCGGGTGTCTAGTCAAAATTGTGACTGATAATGCTCAGGTATTCAACTCCGCTCGCTTCATTAATTTCTCTCAAACATATAATGTAATATTTCCACATTCCACAACATATCATCCTCAAGGGAACAGATTGGCAGAGTCCTCAAACAAGACATTGGTCAGGATATTGAAGAAGACAATCGTTGAAAATCAGAAGGATTAGGAAATGAATTTGAAGTTTTCCCTCTGGGCAGTTCAAGTCACTACCAAGAGATCTACTGGAAAGTCCCCCTATGAACTGGTTTATGGAACTCAAGCATTTTTTCCTACTCAACTGGCTAAACCAATGATTTATTTCCTTCAAGAAGCTTAGGAAGAGCCTAATGCTCTGGTAAGGAGATTGAACAAAATAATTGAATCAAGTGAAAACAGAAACAAAGTCAGGGATAAATTGATTACTTATCAGGAAAATATGAAGTCTATATTCGATAGGAAAGAAAAATAGGTTCTCTTTCGAGAAGGAGATCTAGTACTGAGATGGGACACCAAACGAGAAGACACGGGGAAGCATGGTAAATTTGATCCTCTCTGGTATGGTCCATATAGAATCTCTAAGGCAAGATCAAATAAAACATTCATTTTGGAAGATCTAGATGGAGATCCAGTACAACTACCTATGAATGGGCAGTATCTGAAGCATTATTTCCAACTTTAAAAGTCATCACTCCACCATTGTAAATACTGGATTTCTCATTGTTCATATGTGACCAAGCAATATTTGACTCCATGCCCAATGGATAAGGCACTAGTCTGTGGTTCTTGGTGCTTTCGTGGAAGAAATAATTATCCCTAGGTGGAGCCAGATGTTGTGGCTCATTTTCATTTACCTTTGAAATATGTTTCAAAACACCAAAAAAAGCTTGTTAGAAAATGTAAAATTTTGTGTCATAGAAGAATTTCGATTTATATGTTGGTACATTTACATTACATGATGAGATGTGAAGGTGGGTTGATTTGGGCTCATTCACGTGCAGGACAATTCGAGAACTAGATCGATGGGCACGTTCAGAACATTGCACACCGGACAGGGTCGAGTTGGGCTCATTCGTAAGCTCAGGAGGGTTATGCCGTGGAGAGAACGAACTAATTTCCCAAAGGCAGAGAGGGGGTGCATTTCCCTTAAAAAATTAAGAGTCTCGGAGGAGGCACAAAAGTAAAAATAGATGGTTGAGATCGAAGCATAGAGCTGAAGCGGAGAGAGGGACGATGAAGATTAGATCGCTAACTGCAAATCACAAGTTTCAAAAGACATGCGCGGGAGGTAAATGATAAAGTAGCCGAAGTGAGATGTATGATACCCAGTGGGACCCGACCGCATAGTGCACATCGCCAATTTTAATAGTTAAGGGCCAAGGTTTAATTTTATACTCGCCGAAGTGCGATGTGCGATGTGGTGGGGCCCGATCGCAAAATCGCAAATCGCAAGTTTTAGAGGATAACCGCTGGAGGTAAGTGATAAAGTCACAAAAGTCTGATGTGCGATGCCCAGTGGGACCCGACCGCGTAGCATACATCGCTAGTTTTAATAGTTAAGGGCCAAGGTTTAATGTTATACTCACCAAAGTGTGATGTGCGATGTAGTGGGGCCTGATCGCAAAATCGAAAATGACAAGTTTTAGAGGATAACCGCGGGAGGTAAGTGATAAAGTCACCGAAGTATGATGTGTGATGCTAGGTGGGACCCGATCACATACCACACATAACTATTTTTAAAATATAAGTGTTAAGGAAAAGTTAGAAGGGCGACGTGTAGGCGGATGCGATGCAGTTTCAATAGCGAACTCCAAAGGTTTTCAGATCCAGAGGTAAGGCATTTCTCATGTTAAACTGTTTCGGAGGAAGAAAAGAGGGTTATAACGTAAAACCGGTGAAACACCTTGGTAATGAGAAATAGGCAGAACGAAACAGAGAAAATCGGGTAAGTGACCTGGCGCAGATCAAAGGAGAAGAGGCAGAGTCTGGTAGCAAGTGATATGATTAAAAATGTTTGAAGCATAGGGGCATAGGCAAAGTCGGGAAAAAAAGCGTATAGCGACACTATTCAGAGCATGATAGTTGGGTCAAATCGGGCACTGAGACGTCGTTTTAGAGCTGTGCAACCATTACATCATGACCAGAAAGGCCACCTCGGCATTTCGAGAGGACGCATCAGCAATAGAAGATTCAACAAAATGAACAAAAATTCCAGTTTTAATTTTCTTTCTCAAGTATGATTGCATAAGTAATCTTAACAGTTTAGGTAGTCGAATAGTTTCAAGAAGTTTAGCAGTTACAAACCACTATGATGTATTGAAGTAGATAGAAATAAAGAAAAGGGGTTCCGTGTTTTGGACCTCTGGATGACTGTTAGTTTATGACTGAATTCTCTTAGAAATTAATGAAAGAAGATCAAGTTTCCTACACCTATTGATGTTGATACGTGTTTCCTGTTTCGTTCTGTGGCTATTCCTCTTTGAATGAGGTGAAGTTACATTTGTGAGTAAGAGTTAAATAGCCTTAACTTGCGCTCCTTCACCTCATCTCTTCTCTCTTCATAAGCTCCTGATAGAACTTTAAGGTGATAGATTCCGTGTTTACAACATATTATTTTAAGTTCTCTCTTCCTTCACGAATTTCCTCTGAAACTTAAAAGTGATAGATTATGTGTTTTCAACATATCATTTTGTGTTTCTCTTATAGTTCTTCTTTTCATTCCATTCAAATATCAACATTTTATGGCATTGTGAAGGCTTTCATTATATCAGATTATTGAGGGTATTAAGTAATTGAATTCCAAGGGTGTCAAACAAAGGACATTTGATATGGTAATTGTGACATACATTTATAAATTGTCTTAAGCATTGATTCCTTACCATAGTCAAGGGATTGCTTCTTGAGATACAACAACAGCTAAGCCTATCAAATTTCTTTGAAAAAGTCACAATCGAATGGAATCATCGATTAAAGAGTTGGATGCACACCAAAAATGATAAGTCATCACATTATTTGAGGTGTCTTCTCCTGATTTTCCTTCAAACTTAGGTATGTCACTGGGAAAATTATTTGGCATTGGCAACCAAAACGAAAGATAATAAATCGAATCGTTTGTGAGGTGTGGAAAATTTGGCGAGTCTAAAGTTGCAATGAATGGTAACTGACAGTTAGGGTCCCATTGAGAAAACTAATAAACTTGAGGAACAATACCAGTACCTAGAGGAGGATATCCAGGATAGCCTGGAATAACCTATGCAGATATGATTGGAATACCTACGAGGTATCCAGGATTAGCCATGCCAAACTAAGGTTGAGATGGTATCTGATACGTATAACCAGGGTATGGTTTACTTTGGTGGAATGGATTTTGTCCTATGGTTCCATATTGAAACTACCCCTGATACAAATGATTAAAAAACTGACCTGTATAAGGTTGGCTTGTTGGAATTATAGTTGTAGTAGGTTGTCCTGTAGAGGTTTGAACAATAGACTGAACCATAGGTCTAGGTTGATGAGCAGTGACTTGGGGGATTTCATGTGATACAGTTGATGTCATTGTTTGAAGGGTTGTAGCAATAGGGACTTGGAAAAATCCAGGGATAGGTGTACTTGGTTGTTGAACAGAAGTTTGCACAACAGATTGGATAGGAGTTATTGGCGTACTCAGACCAGCTTGCTGACTACTAGGTACAAATACCTGAGGTGCAATTTTAAGTGTAGGTTGGGCAGGTTGTTGGACTTGGGTATAACCAAATTGACCAGGTTGATTATAAGGTACTTGTACAGTAGGTTGCAAATTATTTTGGTTCAATGATGGGTTCCACATTGTGTTAACTCTGGGATAAGGAGCTCCCATTAAATGTTGCAGTGCGTAAGGTTAGCCATAACCAGTTTGAGGTATTGGAACGTAAGTTTGATAATTTTTCGAATAATTTCCAGTAAAGTGTTGACCTCCTAGAAAGGAATTTTTCTCTTGATAAAACTACTGCCCTAAGGGAGGCTGCTATCCTTTAATAGGCTGTGGCCCTGACATAGGGTACTACCCTTGAAGAGGTTGTGGCCCTGGCATATGGTACTTCCCTTGAAGCAGATGTTTCCCTGGTATAGGGTACCTCCCTTGAAGAGCTTGTCCTTGAGGAGTATACTACCTCCTAGGCGGTAAGTTGATACCTTGAGGGTCAGATGAAGGAATATTTCCAGAAATCATATAGACTTGTTCCATTGTCAAATTTTAGGTATCAGATTCATTAAGACCAGTTGATTGTGAAAGTTTTTCAGAAGAGGGAGATGCTCCCGAGAAATTACCAGAGAGCGACTGGTACCCAGTAGGAACTGATGGACCACCATACAAAAAAGTTTCTGGCGATGAACAAAACATGGATGACTCACCAGACATGTTTGATGAAGCCATGTAGCTACCTCTGGGTATGGAGTAAAAAAGGAAAGTGGCGGGGTGAATAATTGAGACCATTATTATGTAGAAATTTGGTTAACTAAGAATACCAAGGGTCCGGTTTAAAAGGGATGCAATGGTAAATCGATTCACTATGCCTTATATCTAAATATTCTTGACACGAAGGAATTACAATCTCTTCTTCTGTGTCAGTAATATCTTCGATACTAATCAGGCCAGGAGGAAGTTTCTCAGTGATGTGAAACTTCACTCGAGGTGAACGAGGAAGACTAGGGTCCAGGTGATGAAATTTGAAGTTGAATCAAATGAAGTAGATTTAGTTTCAGGTTCAGATATCTTGGGTTCAATAATTTGACTATCTGAGAATTCACCGGTTGCAGATTAAACTGTAAGTAATTCCAAAATTTCTGGTTGTTCTTCTATCTGAGGTTGATTTACTTCATAATCAGGATGTATTATTACTGATGTTTCCTCTTGTTCAGTAGATCTGATTCCTGATTTTTGACCTCATTCAGATTTAAGATTTTCTAATTGACTTGGTTTATATTCAAGAGGTTTCCCTTGCATTCTACGAGAGTGTCTCGGTAATTCAACCACGATTAATGTTTAACACACGAAATCAAAAAAATGTTTCAACAAAATAAATCTAAGGCTGTTAAGAAAACAAACGATTTGAACACACGCCTATAAAATCTAAGAGACAAACCACACACAAACAATATGTTTCCACACTAAAAACACTAGTTGGTGATGAAATCCAATGTCGTAGAAGTTTAATGTGGAAAAATTGGCGGTTGGAACAATTACCCTAACAACCTACTTAATGAAACAATCTGGTGCAAGTCCCTCCACTTATGCCATCTCGAAGTGAAGAGTACCCTCTCGAAAGTCCAAGTGAGTCTAGCCGATGTCTATTCCAAGTATAGTGGGACCTTCCTTCCACCGTCACATTGGGAAAAATCTTGAAGATTATGGTCACTAAGGTCACCAACGGGAGCAAATTCACCTGGGGGAACAATCTATGATCTGATATACACGCAAGGGCAGAGTATCAAGCTCAATCCAATTGAAGGCTCCTCGATATGGTAAATCTGAGTTTTGCCGACAAGTGACCCCAGGCTCCTTGACAATGGTTAATCCAAGGTTTACCGTTTGTATTATGTACACATCTTCTATTTTTTCCAATGAGATAGGTATGATTACCTCATTGGGTCCGACATGATCTTGTGTTTGAATCTTTTAAGAAGAGCTTCCCAGAATATAAATGAAACAATTGGGTTTTCTTAACACAATATTCTACTTGTTTGTTTAAACTGTTTTGGAAATTGTTTCGGGGAAAATCACCCTAGAGGTTTGTTGGGTTAAAACCTCCACAGAGCAGGGCATGCTACTCAAGAAGGACTCACACAACCATACATGTTCATGAAAAACTAAATAGAGCAGATTGAGGAACTTTCCCGTAGGTCCTACGGTTGAAGCAGATCCCGCGGGGTCCAAACCCCCAGCAACCCTTCTTCCTTCTTAACCTGAAAGACAAGAAGAAACAAGCACGAAGAACTGGTTGTACAGCATATATCTACTCTAAATGTTAGTGAAATCCATATGAAACATTAGATAAACCATAATAAATGTCAAATAATAACATTTCACATGTGCTTTGCAATTAACACGTATATTTCTTGAACAAGATGTATTCTTTCCGTATTATAAATAGCATGTATACAACAGCTTATGGAGACACCACTCCAGAACTCAGCCATCCTTCAGAAAGGTATCATATCTGCCCGATCCGTCCCACCCCGCCCGCCAAGACCTGACCGTCCAGCATACGCAGATGACAGAGACACATCTTCAGGAAACAAGGGTTTCCTACAATGAACTGGGAAAGTGCAGGAGGCACGGGGAATCAGACTTGGATAGGGAATACCAACAGAGTATAATATCAATAATTCTCTCTCTCCCTTAGGCCATACACATGAGGGCTTTTTATATCTCTTCAAAGTAGTTTCTTCGCCTGAAATAAGCCAATATTGCAAGTATAAAAGTTGAACTCACTATAACCACCGTTCACCAAAATAGGAATTTTAATATTTTTTAATGATTTTGTCGTCGTTTTTATGCTATGTATGGGGACGTGGACATTTTTTAAAATTCTCACACAACCGCGTACAGATAGTAATAATCGTTTACAATTTTAACCAGTCCTGAGAACAAAGTTCAAAGCCATAAAAGAAATCATGAATCATATTAAGGTGAAAAATGATGCTATAACAGAAATTTTATTACAACCTATTCCAAAACACTAGCCTAGGCTATGTTGGTGGAATGAGCCCTAGAAAATGTAAAATATCTAGATTGATTTTATTTAGGCGTTGTATTAATTCAGCTGTTACTTAACACAAAGGATATGGAGTTGAAACTTTAATGATTTTTGTGACCTTACTCAAAATACTCTAAATTCATCTACATGAGAAGTACAACTCTTTCTTTTCAATGAATCTTATTTAAGAGAAATTTGAGAGATTTTACAATTTCCAAAACACAAAATCTTTCATTCATAAACAAAATCCTTTTTGAAAAGAAGACGATTTCATGAAGAACTAAATTTGCAAGAATGATCAATTTCTCTTTTGAAATAAAATTCCTCAAACAATCAAATCAAAAACTACAATTCAAAAAATAATCAATTCCCAAAAGAAAACAATATCTAAAAAACCTCCAAAAGCATAAATTTGAAAATCAAAACAAAATTATAATTTTGAAGTCTATCTAGAATGTTTGAGGATGAATTCTCCTAGTTGTGATCAAACTAAGAAAATTTCCACTTATTTCAGTAGAAATGAAATCATCCAAGAGTGCTTTGGTGTTAAATTAGGCTTCGGTAATATTCCCAAATTGGGAAGCAGCAATATATGAACACAATAATGGAAAGAGCAGTGAATAAATCAATACACCATTACATGAGACAAATGTACAACCATTTTATTCAATATATAATCAAACATTTAAGCACAAGATCTCTAGGATCAAGTCACTCAAGAAATGGGAAACAAGCCTCCCATAGGAAAATATGCTAATACATGAGAAATGTTGCTATACAAGTGCCATGAGCCATGACAGTGTAGTTTTATGGCATAAAATACTGCATAAAAATATATCAATGTAGATTTGCTGTTATATAGTTCAAATAATGCTAGGAGTGAAGATCTAGACTCCTAAACACCTTTCCAAGAGAACCCGGGAAGGGTTTCCGAAAATGCCCAAAATACCAAGATACCGAAATGCAGCCCTAGGGCTGAATAGCGGCTACTAATGAATAACTAGATGAATATGGATGTAGATGATATATATAATGAATAGATATCCTCCAATAGATCCTTCAAGTGAAAGGATGATCGTAACACTGAATATCTCACCCTCCAAATCAAGCACTGAAACCTCCACTGCAAATGCTCACTAAAATAACGCAGTCAAAGAGGGAATCTGCACTGTAGATGATTGGAATGGGCTTCCTGGTGCCAATATGTGAAAGAAAGCTCAAGAACCTCCCTTTCTGATCTCCCAAAGAGAAGATTTCTTCCTCCTCTGAAAAACTAGCCCAGAAAGTGGGTTTTTCAACCATCCACTGCAACACCCTGTAACACAACACAATACTCTGCAGAAACTGCATTGTAGCTAAAGAATGAAGCTTGGCTAGAATGTTGGATGTGTGGAAATGATGGTACAATACTCTTCCAAGAGGCTACCTCAAGGGAAGATATGGGATCCCTGCTCGGGAACACCCTGTGCTAAACACTACTGCAAGCTCAACTAAACAGTTGAAGAATGAAATAAGTCATGCAGACCACAAAATCAATAATCAATAACATAAATCACTATGGCTGCCTTGCCCTCCTTATAAACAATGTGAGCCTTCTCACCTTGGGTCCCACTCATTAGGGTTTCCACCATCATGGAGTCTTCCTCCCATTCACACTGCATTGTCTCTTAATGATGATCCACTCCCTCCATACCAGCATTGTTGACTTGGTCAAACTTGACCTTGTCCACATGCATTAGCCCTTGTTAACACATGAGGGTGCTTTATCCAGCTATGAATATGATCCCTTTTCACACTAAGAGGTATTTAATGCCTACTAAAGATATTTATGGGCCTCCCTACCCATTTATTCATCTAATTAAATGACAAAAGCCAAATTAATATTCCAATTAGTTGTATGATAATTTAGGAATATTACGGTCCTCCCCTCCCAAAGATTGCTTGTCCTCAAGAAACTGCAAGGATAGAACTGAAGAGCCTCCTCTCCTACTCCTGTAGCATCCTCATATGATAAGTTCTTCTAGGGAACAAGATGTTGTCTCATCAATAAGTCTCCAAGTTGCTCCTCCCAAGTGTATAAGTATACCTTTGGTGAAAAATCCAAATGGATCTCATCATGAACAAGTGGGAGATCCATGGAAGCAACTATGTGTGGTCTAGAGGCCTTATTGAGGCATGGAATATAAAATATGTTTGGAACTATCATTCCCATGTGAATCTCACATCCCCAAGCTATCATCCATACAAAATGAGCCATCCTCCAAAATGGTAACTCATAAAAAATCTCCTCCACCTTTGGCTCCTGAAATGTAGGTGGGCTGCATAAATGAACATAGTAGACAAAATGGCCTATCCCACGCTGTCTCTATATCCACTTATGGAAAGTGTAGATCTGTTGCTTATATTGGGCTGCAATATTGTTGCCCTTAAGATACAAAAGGACTACTAGATCTCCAAAGACCCCTCCTCTAGTTTCATGAGCCCAAACCATCCCATACAAAGTGAATGGTACATCACCCCCATGTGGTATCCAAATCAGAAAAGTGTTGAAGGTTATGTGCAAGTTTGGATGGTACCAATGGTTTCTCTAGTGGATACAACACAATTTTACCAACTGCTATTTTAGAACATCATGTGGCAAGTTCTCTCCCAACAAGTTGCTAGCTGTGCATGTTTTCTCATCTACTATGAGGTAGTAAATGGCATGATATATCAGCGAAGCATAATAATAACACCACTTTTGCCCAAGGTTATGCAAATAAGGGCTATCTCCATCAAAAATATTGGTCCTAGAATGACCATGAAACCCAAAGATAATCTTGCCCTCTTATGGAGCAATGCACTATACATAGATGGTGAGAGAATGCAAATATTTTATAAAATTATCGATAAGTACAGAAATACATTTCTTACTATGCATTGTGAGTAGGCTGAAAGTGAGGTCCATAGATGAGTCCTCCCATTAGAATCTCCTCATAAAGGTCTGAAAAATGAAGGGGTGCATACTCCCCTTGGAACACTCCATAAATAGAAACATACTCCCAAGTGTCAGCGTTGTTGGCCTTAGTGTTAAGGCTCTTGCAACTCCATGACTCCATTCTTTGACATGCCATATGTAAAATTCGTCCACCATCATGCTGCTATGTGTGGGAGTATTCTTCCTATGTGTGAGTACCTCCTAATCCTTCAATGATGAAGGGTAGCCTCATTGCACTTTGATTGTGCCATTCCTTTCTCCTAAAAAATCTTGCAAAGTGTTATTGCTCAAATCTACCTCAGGCTGAGGGAAGGCAGAGTCTAGGGTAACATCAAACCACACTTAATCTGGTAGCTAGCCCTACCAGATCGGGAGAGGGCTCTCTCCTTGTCAATCTCGAAAAAATTATTAGTGAGGCTTGAGATGACTTGAATAAAGGCTGATTTTAGGCTAGGTATATATGTAAAAGAGTTTGTTTTTATTTTGAAGGTGTTTGTTGGATCAAAGGGAAGGGCAGATTTTGGGTCTGGGAAATGATCAGTTTTGCAGAGAGTTGAATGGGGCAAGAAATGCAATTGTTTTGATGCTTCAAATTTGAATGAAATGGATAGCTCAGACCGGTGAGGAGTTGAAGAGGGCAAGAGGATTTCAGGAATCCTCTTCAAATAGTTTGAAAACATAGAAAATTAAACAAAACTCAAGGTAGAGCACTGCAAATCTAATGAATTCCACCTTTACTACTTGTTTGTTTAACTTAAGAAGAAATGAGAAGGAAGATGATACACATGAAACATCAGTAAACTTACAATCACAGAGAGAAGCACATCATCGAAAAAAAGAGCCACATGGATCCCAATGAGTGCTGCAAACCCTGGTCTATTTCCTTTTCCAAAATGCAGAGATGAAATGTACAATGAAGCTCCAAGAAATCCCCAGTGTCCAACCCTGAAAATGACTGAAAAACTACAAGATATAGACAAGCATAACTCATCCCGATGCCTCTAGGGGTCGAGCTCACTAGTTTAGGAGCTGTTTCAACAAGATCTAAACTAAGAACTGGAAAATAGGTAGTGGAACAACTTGCCTCTATAATATAGGAAACTGATTCATTCAGTTACAATTCACTTTTTGATGAATGAATCTACTTACATGAGTTAAAATTTGTCAAAATTACATCAAAATTCATGAAATTACATCAAATTACATCAAGATCTTTACATTTGGAGATAAAAAAGTCATACTGGCCAAAACTAGGTGAAAAACAGAGTTACAGAGTCAAAACTGAGCCAAAATCCCCAATGCGTCGCGCCTGAAATCTCTATGCGTCATGCCACTTTGGAGCCGATTTTGAAAGCCTTCTTGGTTTCCAAATTGAGTGCATGATATCTCGTTGGAAATCTCTACCTATCGATTTTCCAACCCAAGTGGAATTTCTGAATTTGGTTTCCATTTGCCCTCCAAAAATGAGTTTTCCCAACACTACTTCTTGTGTGTCCAAAAAGGGGCATAAAGGTCATTTTTAGGGTGTTTTTGACCCTTCCGGCAACCCAAAACTTGTCAAAATATCTGGGTAATGGGTAGGCATACAAAAGTTTTCATGAAAAATCCAAAAATATAAATTTTTACCCAAGAGGAGCTCCCAATCATAAGCGCGCGCCAAGTGGCGTGACGCGTCAGGCAGGAAAATCTGTGTTAAGGCCAAAAAATTCAAAATTGACAAAATGTGTCCCAAATTTCTTGAAATTTGGGCTGAATGTCCACCATCATGTGCTATGCTAGGCCAAAGAAGCTTCGGCCAAAATTTGGAGTTTATCATGCCTTTTGCGATGCTTTAATGCCCTCTTTAACTTTTCCTTCAGGATCTTGATTTGTGCCTTGCAAACATGATTTCTTGCCCAATAATGATTCTTCATGTGCCTTAACATGTTATTTTCCTTGTTGGCCTTCTCCAACAACTTCTCCAAATGAATATTGACCCTCTCAAGCCAAGTCTCTCGATCAACCTCAATCTCTCGCTCAATGGATGTCATCTCGGTTTGGCTTCTTTGGGCAGCTTGTCGGTTCTCACAGATATTTTGCAACTCCATGATAGTTTGCTGATCTTCCAACTGTTTGTTTCACTACTCAAGGTAATTGATAATCCATTGGGCTCTTTGCAGCTTGATGGACAAAGTGTCTATCTCCGCCTTCTTCTCCTGAATAGTCTCCCTCAACTTTGAGCTTGGTGAGCTCAAATCCTCATCAATGAGTATGAAACCTGTATCTTGGCCTCTTGAAGGCCCCTCATCCTGCACGGACCTCTTACCCCTGTCCTGTACCTGTACTGATGATGACGGAAGCGAGACCCCTTCCACCCCAGGTGGAGATAATACTCGCCTGGCTGCTGCAAATAACCCTCTAGTACCTCTCTCATAAGTGACATACATCGGAACACTAGTAGTCTCTGTCTCCTGACCCTCATGCTGATATGAAGGTTCACCTGCCTCATGAACAACGTCTGAAGGAACCTGAGGAGCTGTGAAGAAATCATTAGAAATGAAATCCTCCCATGAAATACCTTGCACACCGAGATGATGCATAACCACAATCTTGATGAGTGCAAAGTGATAGATATTGCTGTACTGCTGCTCAGGAGTTTTCCTTTGCACGAGAGTGGTCATCCTCTCAATATTCCGGCACATGAAATAAGGGAGGTTCATCATCCTCACCCTGGTAAAATGCATCAATAACCTAATATGATAGGCATAGAGATGTGAAAACCAGCCCTCACAACTGAAATATATGATAATAAGTTTCATCAGAGGAGCATAGGAATCCTTTAAGAACCGGAAAGGAAACACTCTGCTGAGTTGTTTCACAACGCTAGGCCTGATATATGGCACATAATGTACCCTGTCAACCTACTGTCTTTTGTTCCATTGTTCTCCAAAATTTGGTATTCCGGTTGCTTGAGAGATAGTTTCAGGTGTTAAAGTGAATGAAACACCGACAAGGGTGACTTGGCCATCATGCAAATGCAGCACGAACAAACGGGCCAGCTCTTGATGATGATGGACCCTAGCAAACATTTCACAAAATTGATAACAAGACTGCTGTTGAAAACATGCCATGGAAAGTGGACATGCCTGCAATTGGGATCCTCTCTCACATGTCTGCCACTCTTATGAGGCCTTCTAGGTGCATGTAGTTCAGTGGTGGAATCACTGTCTCGGTCATAAGATGTATCAGTATCTATCTCCATGATGTCCAAGGTCTATATTGTCTTGCATGAAAAATGAAAATTTTGGTGTCCTTGGTTTTGTTGCCAAATATGTGGTAATATGGGAGGGACTATGAAGGAATAGGGTAGGGAAAATGATGGAATATTTCCAAGTGAAAACTGTCAATTGAAGAGTTTAGGGATAGTCATTAGGTTTTTGGGATATCATTGGGATTTGGGAAATTTATAATTGGGATGTGGGATAGTGGGAATGGGATAGGAAATGAGTGCTTTAGGGATATAAGAGAATAGGAAAATGGGTTGTTGTAACAAGATAAACAATGATGAGGGAAAAAAGGAGGTGGAGAATGGAAGTGATGAGCACAAAACCAATTTCAAAACCCTAAAGGAGCATTCTTCAAACAAGATAATAGGGTTTGATTTTTTTGTATTTAAATCCTCATGAATAACACCAAACACATGTTCATGGGCAATGAATAGGTTTCTTTGACTTACTTGAAAAGAAAGGGACTGATTCGATTTGAAGATTTGGAAGAAATGGCAATGAATTTGCTTGTTGCCATATGCATCGCGCAACAAGCCCAGTGCGTCGCGCAACTTCAATGCGTCACGCAGGAGTAAGTTTACACAATGGGAGCTGACCCAATGCGTTGCGCTCGCCCGATGCGTGAAGACACCTACCCAATGTGTCGCACTCGGAAACTTCAACACAGTCAGCCCTCAAACAACTTGTTCGCTCCTCACAAGTCTTCCTTGGCTCACTGCTGTCTCTTTGGCATTCAAATGAATTGTTGAAAAATGAAAACCATATATATACCGAAGATTTTGATTTTTCATTTTGTAAAACCAAATTTGCAATGGAAAAACTCTTAACTTACTTGCACACCACATATTTGAGCACATTTGGAAATTTTTGAGAATTTTATGGTGAAATTGGGCTTGCAGCGCTATGCGTCGCGCCACAAGCCCAACGCGTCACTCCCTTTTGAAGGAGACTTTTGGAGACCTTTCTGGTGTCCAAATTGGGTGTGGGATAGCTCGTTGGAAATATTATTGAGTCTAATTTCCAACCCAACTAGAATTTTTCAATTTGGAGTTCATTTTCCCTATCAAAAATCAAATCTCCCAAGATTGGTCAAAATGTGCAAAATGAGGCCGCCTGGCGCGCAGTGCCGTTGCGCCCAACTTTTGAAGGTCTTCTCAACTAAAAATTGAGCCCGCGATAGCTCATTGGAAAGATATTTGTGTCTAGTTATCATTTGACCTATCAAGAAAGTCATTTGGCCAACCAAGCCAGGGAGAAATCTGATTTTCCCAAGGTCACTAGAAAACACCTCCGCAACCGTATTTTTGACATTTAAAGCCATGAAACCTGTGTAAAAAGTGAAGGATTTTTTTTCTTCCTTGGCCTATTTTGGACAAAAAACTCTCTCATTTTTCCCAAATTCATCTTTTGTTGCTCGGAAACATCATTGGAGTAAAACCTATCTCGATGTGTGGAACAAGGGATTTGTCGAAATGAAGCAAAATGAAGGGGATAAGGGGCTTCTAAATTCTTGAGAAAATTTTGGGAAGTAGGGAGGGATGTTAGGAAGTAGGGGAAAGTGGAATTTCAGAGATTGAGTGAGGGGAAGGGGTCCAAAAGGGCAAAACATAGGCCTAGCCTAGAAAATTGCCAAGTTGTAGCAAGAAACTAGGGTTTGTGCGAAAATGAGGAATTTGGGGGATCTCAGTGATGGGAAGTGTTTAATAAGGTAAAGTAAGGATAGGGAAAGGTGTATGAACATCAGGATACAAGTTTTGTTGATGATTTTACCATCCAAGAGAAATTACCTCCAAAACCATAGGAGAGGGAAATGAACCTTACCTAGGCACAACTGAAGCATGAACAAGGTGTAAAATGACCTAGTGGAACTTGACATGATGATGAAAAACCTTTGAAATATGGTACACTTAGCTGAATGGTGACATGGACCGACATTTGGACAACTTTTAAAGGATTAAAAGAAAACCCTAGACCTAATACCTAGTGACCAAATTTTACTTGAAGATTCACTGAAATGGCAAAATTTGACATTGACACCTTAAAATCACTTTGTAAGAGCATGTTTGATCACTGGAGGAAGGATGCAAAGACTGACACTAACACAAATTATGGGAGAAATACAACCCATACTCTCCCAAGAACTTCCAAAGCAACAACAAATATTGTTGCCTCCCCACACCATCATCATATAAACTATGGAGAAAAAACATGATGGTTGACATGAAAGATATCACCTCACCCCAATATACCCGAAATCCTTGCTACCATATGATGCAAGTGCCATGCCAAGTTACATCCACCAACATACCCTTAGAAGAAGGATATGTCACATGATGGCCAAACTATTTCAAGAGTATCCAACGCAGCCATGCCTCCTACTGCCTTGTGTCATAGATATGTAGGTGACTCACCAACCTCTTGCTTTCCATCCACACCCATTCATCCAAATGTGGGTGTCTCGTACCATGCTCCATCTTGGTTCTCCTCCAATGGAGAATACCATCCTCCCATATTAGATTTCTACCTTTTCATTTCATGGGATGTTGAAATGAAATCTCTTGGAGATCCCCAAGTGAAGACCACTCATCAATGACCATGTTGAATCCATAGGGATCCAAGTATGCTGAAGGCAAAGAATTTTCATTGAGCTATGAAATGCTCATCAAGAAAGATCCATCACAAAAATGAAATATAAGATGTCTCTCATCAATCATTTTCCCATCCAATATCACACAAGTAAAATGGTCATCAGAATGCTCCAATAGTAGTTGGCCCCCCAACTCATCACTACTGCTCAATGACAGCGCTGCTGATCTCCCTAATGGTGTATTTGCTGTCTCATGCTCATGCTCAATGTTGAATGTATAGTTATACATTGGATTGTTTAGGACAATGCTCATCCTATCCTCCAGGAATCCACACTCCAACCCTAGGAGTTGTGTGCATCTCAATAATGAATAACCAGGATGATTGTTTATCCCCTCATTGAACAACTCAAGGCTGCTCAACACAGTGATAATCTACTGCTCCAAATCAGCAATGTGCTTTGCCCCTCGGTCATGCAATGGCATGTTCCCACAACCCTCCATAAGATGTGCTAACATAACAGAAATTGGAAACATATGCGTACCTTGGTAAAGCTTGGGAACATCTTGTACTGCTACAAGGGTTTCTTCCTCTGGTGTGATGAATTCCCCAACTACTGATGATGATGGCTGCTCCTTTATGGCTGCATCAACGCTGGTATAAGTCTCCTCCTCCTCATGCATCTCTAGAAAAGTGCATCGGACTCTACATGTCAAGAGATCAAGAACACTTTTCAAAGATGCAAGGGTTCTTTCTCTTGATGCAAGTGGTGGTGACTGCCTCTTCTCCTCTGCCTTCCTCTTGTCAAACTCCTTGATCAACCTTGATAAAAATTTGCATATGCAGTCACTCTTGCATGACTCAAATAGATGAACCACCAAATGTTTGTTTCACCCTCAAGGTGCAGCACTGCAATCTCCACAACTTCTCCCTCTACTACTGGATGTAGTAGGAAAAATGCATCCAACTTCATTCCTCAAGCTCTTGCTATACATGTGGATGACTCATCAAATGTAGGCAATAGAAATCTATTGCTGCATGGTCTTATTTCTTCTTTGATATGAATGAACTATGGGAGAGTTAGATTCTCCTTGAAAGCTCTAGGTTGAGACTTATATTCTACAAGATACTCAATTAGAATCTCATGATATAAGTGTCCTCCATCTCCATTCCTTTTGTCTTCTTCATGAGGTGTATTTCTTTGGAGCTCTATGCAACACCAGTTCTTTCTTCTGCTGATAGGAAGTACATGTACCTTCCTCTTCTTGAAACCCTTTAGAGGTCTCATTGAATCTCTCCTCTTTCATCTCTTTGACCTCATTGGAGAGGTTCTTTATAGATCTGAAAAGTAATGAGACAAATCTCATTCCTTCCATCATTTTAGATCTCATTTTATTCTCTTATTCTTCTTATAGCATATTGGCTAAGATCCACAGGATGAGCCAAAGATCATGCTCTGATACCATTGCAATATTCCCAAATGGGGAAACTGCAATATATGAACACAATAATGGAAAAAGTAGTGAATAAATCAATACAAAATTACATGAGACAAATGTACAACCATTTTATTAAATATATCAGCAAGAATTTAAGCACAAGATCTTGAGGATCAAGTCACTCAAGCAATGGGAAATAAGCCTCCCATATGAAAATATGCTAAAACATGAGAAATGCTATACAAGTGCCATGAGCCATGACAACGCAGTTTTAGGGTTTAAACTGCTGCATAAAGATAGATCAGTGTAGATCTGCTATTATATAGCTCAAATAATGTTAGGAGTGAAGATCTAGACTCCTAAACACCTTTCCAAGAGAACTCGGGAAGGGTTTCTGGAAATACCCAAAATACCAAGATACCAGAATCCAACCCTAGGGCTGAAAAACAGCTGCTACTAAATAATTGGATGAAGATGGATGTATATGATATATATAATAAATAGATCTCCTCCAATAGATCGTTCAAGTGAAAGGCTGATCCTAACACTGAACATCTCACCCTCCAAATCAAGCATTGAAACCTCCACTGCAAATGCTCACTGAAATAACGCAGTCAAAGAGGGAATTTGTGCTGTAGATGATTGGAATGGGCTGGCCTTGTGCCAATATGTGAAAGAAATCTCAATAACCTCCCTTGCTGATCTCCCAAAGAGAAGAATGCTTCCTCCTCTGAAAAACTAGTTCAGAAAGTGGGTTTTTCAACCCTCCACTGCAACACCCTGTACACAATAATATGTAGAAACTGTGTTGTAGCTGAAGAATAAAACTTGGCCAGAATTTCGGATGTGTGGAAATGATGGTACAATAATATTCCAAGAGGCTACCTCAAGGGAAGATATGGGATCCCTGCTCGGGAACACCTTGTGCTAAACAACCTGTAATCTCAACTAAACAACTGAAGAATGCAAGAAGTCATGCAGACCACAAAATCAATAATCAATAACATAACTCACTATGGCCGCCTTGCCCTCCTTATAAACAATGTGAGCCTTCTCACCTTGGGTCCCACTCATTAGGTTTTCCACCATCATGGAGTCTTCCTCCCATTCACACTGCATTGTCTCTTAATGATGATCCACTCCCTCCATACCAGTGCTGTTGAATTGGTCAAAATTGACCTTGTCCACATGCATTAGCCCCTATTCACACATGAGGGTGCTTTATCCAGCTGTGAATATGATCCCTTTTCACAGTAAGAGGGATTTTATGCCTACTAAAGAGATTTATGGGCCTCCCTACCCATTTATTCATCTAATTAAATGACAAAAGCAAAATTAATATTCCATTTAGCTGTATGCTAATTTAGGAATATTACAACTTCAGTAAGCTAGAAGCTCTTCCAGGTTTCCAAATGAAAAGGGAACAAAAATTCATAAAAGTAAGGTTTGCAATGATCCTAATGGCTCAAAAAAGACAATATCATAATACCAGTAAGCTGAGGAAAATGAAGGTATCTTTCACATAGAGTAGCAATAAACTAGGGAAAACTCTCACTTATAAAATGCAAACAGGATGATAAATCACACAAAACTCAAAATTTGTTGAAAATAAGTTCTCACACAAGATTTGACAACTAAGATGGATCAGGGAAAACTTAAAGAATAAGGTTATTTGGCTCTAAAAGAGAGTTTTTTTTTTCAAAAATTTCCAGGGGGTGCGCAACTTACAGTGGAATACAGTGCGCATGTGCACTAAATTGAACAAAAAGTTGTGCAGGTTTTTGCACTATTTTCTGTCGAAAACTGCACAGGAAAGGAAAAAGTTGGAAAAAATAAATAAAAAGCTTTCTTTTTCAGGGACTCTTAAAATTTATCTACCCAACCAGACTTAGAGAAGTCAAGATAAGAAAAATAAAAATTCAAACTAAATACAAACAAAGAAAACTAATCTATATTCCCAGGTATGGTCGCCAATTTGTTATGTGGATTAATCCCTCTTGTTGACAAGAGAGATCTCCCTAGTACTCCAAAAAGTAACTAGAAACAAAGATCCATTTGAAAACCTTTTCCTCTAGATTAATTAAATTTCAAGATTATAATAGTAAAGTAGAGAGGACATGCCCCTACCTTGAAATCCTAACGTTTGATGTAGCCCTTTGTCTCGTTGCTCCAAAGTGGTTTCTCCAATGAGTAGAACCTCCAATCAAAGACAAGACAAATAATCAAAGCATCTACAACATATAATAATCAAAAACTTCTAATCCAATTTAGTGATCAAGGAGTCTAAGTATTTACATTATTCCAATAAGAATAGAAACAAAGCAATGAGAAAAAGAGATCCATATGTATTATCTTGAATAGAAAGAGTAATCTTACAACCTGATGCCTTGATATTGTACATATTTCTTTCGGGGTCCTGAACAATCGTTCTCCTTCAGTTTGATAAGCCTTCCTCTCTGAATACCAACATGGATTTATAGACACAAGAGTGTGATCATTATCATGCCAACAACAACTCACTAGTGTAGAAAGTATGCACTCTTATGAACTCTCTTCAGATTAGAAACTGTATATATTAGTCTCTAATTACATTGGTATCTACCCTTCAACCTGAAACTTGAGCTCAATTTATAGGGAAATGGAGGTTGTTTCAGTTCCATGAAGAGGGGGATGGATTCCTCTCATGAAGGCATTTGAGCTCCATGGACCAAGGGATAACCTCCATGAGTGGAGGGATAAAGCTTGAATTGATTGCAATTCTATAAGCTTCTAGTTGGGAAAATATTCGACCAACTAGGCTTCTAGAATTTACTTTTTTATTTTAATTTCTTTTCATAGGGGTGTGCACGTTATAGTGGCAAAAAATGCGGAAGTCGCCATAGTTTATGGACAGAACATCAATGCATGCACTGGGAAAGGCTATAAAAAATGTGCAGGTTGACTTTTAGGGGTTTTACAGATATTTTCTCCAATTCCAAAACTTGATTTAGGAACATTAGTGTTTTTTTACCTCTAAGGGAACATGATATGGATGGTGATAGACCCATATGAACAGTCAAATGTCATGGTGACAAAATGATGTGTAACAAAGTGTTTCAATAAAATGAAAATTAATTCCCCACTTGGAATGCCTTTAAAATTTGGAATATGTTTCATTGTTATCAATGTGTGCCATGGATCTTGAAGAAGCCCACGTAACTCAGTTGAAACTCATCCAAAGGTTGGTTTGTATGACATAGTATGACATAATAAAGGATTTTAGTCTATGAATAAAATATTATAATTATTTATTTAGGCTCCCTAATCCCCCTTTCTTCCCTCTCTTGTGGAATCATACCCTCCCCCCACCCCACCTAATTCTCTTGTCCTTCTCATTTCCTGCTAGAGATGTATTTTTTTATTACTTTCAATGTGTAATATTTACATATTACATACTTGGCCCTTATCCATTCATCATATATACAAATGTATATTATGAGTTGAGAGATAAAATATAGGGTTTTATATTCCCCTCCCCTTAAATTTTGCACCACCCTTAGTGCACATCATTGTACACATATATAAAACATTTTTACATAAAAATTTTGTTTGCATCAAAATTTGAAATAGACTTGAGTTTTCCTTCTATGTTTCATTTTCTATCTCCCACGTCACTTACGGATGTAGAATTCCCACTTGAAATTTACCTACCCTACAACTTTGTTCTAGAGCACCATGACGTTTTATTCTAATAAATGCAATGGATATACTTGGAACTCTCTATTAGGTTCCACCTATATCAAAGTTCGATCAATGACATGGTTGAGATCATGCACATAATTTTTTAATAATGACACACATGATACATTATGCACTTTCATGGAAGCAAGCAATACAAGCATGCATGCAATTAGTCCTATTCTATATAGTATCTTGAATGAACCACATAATATAGAAATTAGTTTAGTGTAACTTCCCAATTTCAAATAGATCTTCTTTGGCTTCACCCTTATAAATACATTCTCTCCCACTTTAAACTTTCTAGGTGCCATACTTTTATCTCTATAACATTTCTACCTATCTTGTGCTCCCTTCAAATTATGTTTAACTTGATCATTTTCTCTTCCATTTATTTGAGAAACTTTGGTCCAAGTACCACTCTGTTTTTTAGATTTCCCTAATTCACTATACTTTTTCGTTTATTCCATACAAAGCTTCAAATGCATTCACTTTCAATACAACACCTTCTTGATTCGTGTTCTTTAGTTACTTTTCTCTGGGATCAATTCACCTTCTACTTTGGGAGGACTGGAAGACATGAAGGAGATATCAGTAACACAATTCGAAGTTGGCCTACTTGTCCGTTCCAGTGCTCATTGCTCAATACCATTTGGAACTTTTTCCCGGGATTCATCTACTGGGCTACCTGGAAGGAGCATAATCACAGAACTTTCAAGGATGCTATCACACCAAATGCTATCATCTGGTCCAATCTCAAGCGCAATCTGCAAGAAAATTTAGCTCTTACTCCCTGGCAAGAATCGGATATGCCCTCCATGCCAATGGAAAGTCTCATTTAGAATAGATGGAATCTCGATCTCCGTCACTCTAAACAGCAGCCCCAGAACACATTAAAGCACTCGGATTCGCCCCTCTCCTAGTCGCCCCCAATGCCTCGGGCTTTTAAAATGAACTTTGATGGAGCGGCTAAAGGAAATTCGGGACCGGCTGGTTTTGGAGGCATATTTAGGAATCATGAAGGAAATACTGCTCACATCTACTTTGGCTCTCTTGGACACGACTCCAACAACACTGCATAAATCGAAGGTCTATGTCAGGGGATATGCATAGCGGAGAGCGAGAATTTCTTCCCTCTGGAAGTAGAAGGGGATTCTCAGATCCTTATTGAGGCAGCAATATGTCTCCAATCTGGTTCTTCAGCTTCCAACATAACTTCTAGTTGGAGATTGAAAAGTAGATTGGAACTTATTGAAGCATGGCTTAAGATGCCTAAAGCTATCTCCTTCAAGCATATCAGACGCACAACCAACAAAGTAGCTGATCGTCTGGCTAATCAAGGTGCTCTTCAGAAAACTCCATTCTATGAGGGCTCGCTTCAGAATTCCAATGATGAATAGCTCATACAGGACTGCACTTCCTTGGTGCAACAGGATCTCCAAGTCCTGGATGCTGGTGGCCGGTAAGATGGATAGGTGGCAAAGGCGGTGGGTTGGCGTGTGGAGTTCTACCACCGCCACCATCCTTTGCGTCCTGTATGCAATTAAGAGCATTAACAATCCTCTGTCCGGGGCATTTACGTCACACAATTGCCCAAACTCAAGCTTGATTACCACGATATGGCTTCTCCGAATCGCTTCACTTCGGCTATGTTGCCCTTTCGTTCTTGCTGCTCCTTGGAGGACTCTGAGACAAGCTCTCGAACTAACAATGGTAGCAGGTGCTCACTCTCCTGCTGCATTAACCTCGCTCCTGGGGTTCACTTCTCGCAAACCTCCCTCTGCTCTCAGAGATTGGGCACTTGCGCTAAGGAGATTCATTTTCATCCGCCTTTGGTCCTCATTTTGGGCATGCCTGACCTAACCCACTCTGCGACTCCCTGCTCCTTCAAGTTCAACTCTCAGCACCTGAATATCATGCCTCGTTTGCGCCATAGAATGAGGAGCAGGCGCGGCTTGAGCCGTGGTGGTCTTTCTCGACACCCTCCTCCCTCTTCGCCTAGTTCCTCTTCTCTGCAGTCTGAGTCTATGAGGGGGCGGTATCGTGAGACTCGCAGTGGTCATGGCTCTTTGGCTGGCCGTGGGACTGCTCTGCCTACTCGTAGATTCTCCAATCTCCTCCCGAGTCAGCAGCACAGGGCACAGTTCCGCTTCCCCTGTCTGCTCAACATGCCAACGGTCATTGCCACTATCACGATTGACTTCAAAGAAGCACCGCCCGATGTGATGCCGAGCTCTCCGACTCTCCTCCGGTGCTTTTGGCGACCGATAGGACCTTTTCTCCTTCCATTGTTGGTTAGAAGCGGAAGATGGATGAGGGATGCTCCTCACTGGATCCCATCTTGGATTCTGAGGCAGGTGGCTTCAAGAAAGGCCGTTCTCTTGCCCCATCTGACGAGAAGAAGGAGGACACTACCATTCAAGAAGCTGCAGATGCTAATGCTGCTGTGCAGGACGAGGATGACCCCGACGCTTATGCTTGCCACGTGGTTGAGTCTCCTCCTTCCACTCAAGGTGATTAATGGCCTCTCTTCTTACAAGCTTGTTTTTGGCTGTTCGCGGTGCCAGGCTCAGCACTGGTAATCATATGCTGTCTCAGTTTAGCTGGTTCTACTTCCACTATTTTTTTGAAAACCGGTTTCCCCTTTGTGGGCGGCAGTATATCATGTATAAGTCCGTTCATGTCTACAGTTCTGTAGCTAATTGTGGTGGGTTGATATGTTGTGTGGGCGGCAGTATATCATGTACAAGTCCGTTCATAGTCTGATCATGTCTATGTCTGTCCGTGCTTCACTGTTGTAACTGCCTCTCGGCACCGTGTGCTGATCTGTTGATCATTAGAATTGGATGCACTAGAATACTCATCTCTCGAGCCAGAAACTCTGAGGCTTTGGCCTCCATGTAACTGTTTTTTTGTATATTAATAGATTAAGCTTATTCAAAAAAAGAAGAAGGGAAAATCAACCAAATAGAAGTAATTCTCCTGGTTGGATGGTTTATCCATCACATAAATCCTTATCATTTCCTCAATCATTTGATTCTCTCTTTATATATCCATCTATTTGTGAATGATAAGTTGAAATATAATTTAAATTTGTCATAAATCCTTTGAATAGTCTCTTCCAAAAGTTTGAAGTAAACTTTGGAACTTTGTTTGACACAATTTCCTTAGGTACTCCATGCAACATAGAAATTGGATATCTTATCCATCATATACATCCTCAACATATCTTCAATCACTTGATTAAATATCCTTATATTCCCATCTATTTGTGAATAATAGGCTACACTAAAATTTAGATTAGAACCAAATTCTTTGATTGTTCCCTTCCAAAAATTTGAACTAAAATTTGGATCTCTATTTGACACAATTGTCGTACGGTACTCCATGCAATCTAGAAATATCTTTCATATATATTTATGCAATGTTATTTTTCTTATAATTTAGTTTAAATTGAACAAATGGAGCATTATTTGTTAATTTATTCACCACTATCATTCTGCAATCATGTTTCCTTGTTATCTTGGGAAAATTTGTGATGAAATCAATGATTACTACTTCCCCTTTCCACTCTGGAATTAGAAATGGATATAGCAACTGCGTTGGGTGTCTATGCTCAACCTTTACCCATTGGAATTATGTGCACCTAGTATGCAATCAACCAACTAATTTTTCATTCATGGCCAAAAGTATTGACTTCTTATTGCCGCATTTGTTTTTTGTTAATTAGGATGTCTAGCATATGGAACATTATACATTTGATTTAATGCCAACATCCTAAATTCACGAAAAGTAGGATCATACACTTGATTTTTATGCATAATTATTCCACCTTATCCCAATTCATCCTCTTTAAATTTATGTTGTAAATTTTCTTGTTGTAGCCTTCTTTCAACTATAAGTAATGCTCATTTGAGATTGAAATTCTAAAATTCTATTCTTTAAATAAGATTTACACATGCTAATGGTTCTACAATGCATTACATCTATCCTCTTATTGAGTGCATTAGCAACCTTGTTCTCTTTTTATTTTATATGTTTAATGTCAATGTTATATTCACTTATAAATTCTAACCATCTTATTTATATAACATTAAAAGTTAGTTTATCAAATATATATTTCAGGCCACTATGGCCTATCCTCAATTCAAATTTATTTCCCATTAAGTAATGCCCTCCATTTTTAATGCGCATACTATGGCAATAATATCCAAGTCATGTGTGGAATAGTTATTTTCATTCTATTTAAAAAATTTCATACTCATAAAAATTGGCATGTCGATTTTGCGTAAGGACTCCACTAAGGCCCTCTTTGCATGCATTTATGCATACCACAATATCCTCAATTGGATCAATAATATTCAAAATGGGCGCAGTAGTAAGTAATTTGTTCAATTATTGGAAAAAAAAATCACACTTTGAGGTATAATTAAAATTTAATTCCTTTCTTTTGTAAAGAAGTAATGGGATGAACAATTTTGGAGAATCCTTCTATGAATATCCTATAGTATCCAACAATCAGTGGGATACCTTACCTTTGTTATATTCTTTAGTGTTGGACGTCCTATAATAGCTTCAATGATCTCTAGATATTCTACTATCCTGTCCTCTAAAATTATGTGCCCCAAGAAATGAATTTTCCTTTGGTAAAAGAACACTTGTTTAACTTGGCATATAAATTATTTTTTCCAAAAACTTGTAGTACCAATCCCAAGTGTTATCCATGATATAGTTTTTACTTGTAATAAATAACAATGTCATCTAATAATTCATGACAAAATTTATCCAGGTAATTTATAAATATACAATTCATTAAGAACATGAAGGTAGCTATTGCATTTGTTAGTGCAAATGGCACCACTAAAAATCCATAATAACCATATTTGGTTCTAAAAATAGTCTTTTTGATGTCTTCATCCCTTATCGTTACTTGATGGTAGCCTAACCTCAAGTCTATATTTGAAAATATATTTTCTCCACTTAGCTAATTAAAGGGGTTATTAGTTTTGGATAGAGGGAATTTGTTCCTTAGAGAAACTTTCCTCTGTTGTCTAAAATTAATACATAGACTCAAAGTTCCATATTTATTCTCTACAAAATATAATGGTACTACCCAAGGTGAAATACTTGAGAATATTTACCCCATTTTTTACAATTATTTTGATCAATTTTGTAATTATTTTAAATTTTATGTGCTCATGTATGGAGTCCTTAATACTGATGCATCTATAGGCATGAAATCAATTAGGAAATCTATATCTATCTTTGGTGGCAAGCTTGGTAATTCTTCAAATGTATCTATAAATTACCATAACACTAGAATGTCCTCAAGACCTAGAACTTTTCTCTTGGATGGCTCTTTCACACGAGTTGCATTTAATTAGCTTCCTTTCCTAAAGCACCTCTTTGGATACAAGGCCAAAATATCTATTATAAAAATGGATCTCAGAATTTCCTTCACTATGTTATGCTTTCCTTCTTCACCAAGACAAGTAAAAACCTTATTATACAAATTGAGCACAAAATGATGGTTATCCAACCAATCCATTCCAATTATGACATTGTATGACATAAGTGGTATAATGAGAATACCAAAATGGTGATAACACCATTCATATCTATTGGAAAAATTTTAATAATCTTATCAATATTCCTTTTGGTTCTAGTAGATAATTGAACTAACCATGTTTTATCATGCTCATTTCTCTTCAAATGAAATATTTTAGCTATATTAGGGGCATTGTAACTACGGAGTGCTCTCAAATCAATTAAAATGACAACAATATGATTTGCAATATTACCTTCCACTTCATTTATGTTCGATTGATGATATTTCTATCGATTTTTCAAGGTTTCATATACCCTTGGGATCTTTCTTCTCACATATTCCACTATGGTAGCCTCCTAAATGTTTTGCATAGTCCACATAAATTTTATTGGTATTCTTGTCCTTTCTTTCAATGATTTTTCCATATTAGATCCATTTTTACCTATCAAAATTTGTGATATGTATTAAGACTAATCTTGATGAAAATAGGTACAAATCCATTCTTAATTTCATATAATTCTCCCTTATTTTTAGCCTTCCAAAGTTTTTGGAAAGTTGTTTTTTCCATTTCTCTTCTCATATAGGTATTTGGCTTTCCTAATGGTCTCTTCTAGAGTCTTAAGTTCATCAAATTGGATCTTGTCCTTGTAAAATGATGGAAATCCATTTGAAGAACCTCTATATCTTTACCTTACCTCCTTAATAAGGTCCACATATATGAATATCTATAGGAACTTCTTTTTATATTCCTCCATGGTCATATTTCCTAGCTTGAGTTCAAGGATCTCTTACATATTTTTATCATAGTAATGATGTGAAAGATACTACTATTGGAATTATCTCTTAAACCGATTCCAAGAAATCCTTTTCTCATTAATGTGCATAAGTCACGCCAATTAATCCCACCACATGGAGGCCTTCACTTGAAGATAGTATATAAAAATCATGGCTTCTAGATTGGAAGAGTAGCTATGTAAAAAAATACTTTTTTATTCCAAGGAACTAGGCATCAAAATCCTCTTTCCTTTATTTCCACTATTTAATGTCGGGACACATTTGGCCTTTTCTTTGATTCTTCATATGCATATGAATTCTTAGCTAAATAAGTGGGTGAGTAATGTTGTCTTTGAGTTCTAGTAGAACTTATTGGGCTCCTAAATATTTTGTAGATTTTCCTCCTTCCATGGGATCTATTGTCTTCCTCATGCCTTGAATGTGATCCATTCTTTATCTACTTTTGCAATTGATTCAATATTTATAGAAATTATGTGTATATTTGAGTTTGCTTCTCTTGATTTCTTATTAGCCTCTCATCGTCAACTATGTAATTATTTCCTTCCATATTCAAACTCCCCATCAGTTCTACTAGATCTAATGGCTCTACTCTATTTTGTGTCCATTAGACTATATCTTCTTAGTCTCCAAACTAATATTGAGGGTTTTAACTTCTTATTCATTATTATAGGGTCCTTATGCATCTCCCATGTCTCTCCTATTCATTTTTTAGATTCACTTGTTTTAGATGTAACAATAACTCTAAAATAAGTGTGCATACAAATAATACTATTAGAGACATTTCATTTCCCAAATTTGTAGCATTTCTCTCAAATTCTAGAAACTATGCACATTATAATTTTTTTCTTCAATTAAGGCTAGAAGTCATTCTCAAATTTTGAGGAACTCTATAAAACTTACCTATATTTTAATTCTTCATGCATATTCTTTTTTGAATCATCTCTTTTTAATCTATGTACTCACCATTATGAATTCATAGCTAAAAGTTATAGCTCTTAAAAATCACCATTTGTTTCCAATTCTACACTTTTCTCACTAGCACAATCGAGCTCCAAGGAAAACTTCTAACACCTGTAGAAGAAAATTTGGTAGTAGATAGGAATTTTTTATATTGGGTGAAGATAAAATTCCTAAATATGAGTATATACCAATCATGGCTTCTATATTGGAGTAGCAGCTATGCAAAAAAATATTTTTTGATTGCAAGCAACCAAGCTTCAATATCCTCTCCCCTTTGTTTTCAGTATCAAATGTTGGTGGCTTAAGATTTCTTAGTTTTCATTTTAAATTGTCCATATCATGTATTTCTCTTTGATATCTAACAAATGAAACTTTTGGAATTCTCTTTGATTCTTCATATGCATATGAATTCTTAACTAAATAAATGGGCGAGTAATGTTGTCTTTGAATTCTAGTAGCACTTCTTGTGTGCCAAGATTTTTTGTAACTTTGCCTCCTTTCATGGGATCTATTATCTTCTTCATGCCTTGAGTTTGGTCCATTTTCCATTTTATTTTGCAATTGATTCAAAATTTATAGCAACTTTATGTCTACTTGAGTTTTCTTCTCTTGAGCTCTTATTAACATCTAAGTTAGGAATATGATTATGGGATCTGATATTTAACATCACATCTTTCAAAGGAAAATCACATTGTATAATTTAAACATGTGCCACGTTCCACAAAGGTGGTTCATCATCTTGTCCCGATGAACCACACTGGCCGGGTCGAAACGCGTCGCGACACAAAATTCTCTATTGTGATTTTCACCGAAAGATGTGATAATTAACATCTAAGTTATCAACTATGTAAGTCTAGACTTCCGTCTTCAAACTCCACATGGGTTCTACTAGATATAATGGATCTACTCTGTTTTTTTCCATTAGACTCTATCTTCTTAGTCTCTAAATTGATATTGAGGTATTTATCTTCTTCTTCATTATTATAGGGTCCTTGTGCATCTTCCACGTATCTATTCTTCAATTTTGAGCTTCAATTTTTCTAGATGTAACACTAATTCTACAAGAAGTGTGCATACAAATAATAATATCAGAAAAATATCATTTCCTTATATAATTTCTATAAAATTCTAGAAGCTATTCACATTATAAAATTTTCATCAATTAAGGCAACAATTCCTCCTCAATTTTTGAACCCTAAAGCATGTACCTAGATTATTAGCCTTCATGAACATTCTTCTTTGGATCATCTTTTTTCAATGGATGTACTCATTCTTAGTTATGACTTCATAACTAACATTTACAGCTCTTAAAATTCACCATTTTTTCCCAATTCTACACTTTTCTCACTAGCACAATCACGCTCAGAGTCAAACTTCTGCCACATGTAGGAGAAAATTTGTTAATAACTAGGAGTTTTTTTTTTTTTATATTGGGTGAAGATAAAATTCTTAACTATGAGTACACAACAATCTTAAAATTGTAAATATGATGCTTCTAGAAAATTCTACATGAGTATGGAATTGTCAATTTTTCCCTTCTAAATTTTCTCAAGACATATAATTTTTAGAAGAACTTGCTATCTCCCAAATGGAGAAAACATAAGAAATATTCAATAAGACATTTATGGATTGTTGAGAAAGTAAAATGTTGAGAAAATTAAATTTTCATGTTTGTGATTTGGAGTCCCTTTTCCTCTAAAAATACCCCTAAATTCTTTTGTAATATTGGATTTTGGCCTATCTTTGCATCTCCACTGCAATTCCCTTGTATTTTGGCACAATTATCCATTAGGTGTCATCATTATTTGTCCCCTAATTCACTATCAAAATCTCATCAAAAATATATTTTTTTCCAAAAAGTACCACATCGTTCTTAAAAAAACATTGATTTGCACTTTTTGGAAACCTGTAATAGAATTTTCCAGTGGTTCTCATTGTCATTTTAATGGTCCTCAATATTTCAAAACTTCCCTTAGTAAAATCTGCTCTTGTTATGTCCAGAACAATATTTTGGCTCTAGATTGTGGAAATTGATGTGGAATCAGTGTCCACGTGTAAGTCATTGATGCATCCATGCTACCTCCCTTGCCACCTAAGATGCCATGTGTTACACAATAATTTGTCACCATGCTCATTTTCCCATCCCTGATCCTGAAATGCATAGTAACTGATCTTGTGCAATGTTTCCACCATGAAGAAATATGTTAGGACATCCCCTGAAGATCCAAATGAAACTAACTTGGAATATTACTGAAGAAACTTGGTCAAATTCCTAGTTTCTTGGGTCAGCGCTTTTCCTAGTGTCATGTTCACGCTATTCACAGTTTTGGCTTAGCACTGTCAATGCCCTTATTTCATGGATAACCGTGTTGATCCATTTCTGGTAGTGTTTCCTCAAATGGAGGAGAAGCTTCAACATCTATAAGTTCTAGGGTGACAAGTTGGTTGTTAAACAGTGGTGATAGAGTCGAGCTCTCTGATTTTAGAGCTTTGATCTCATCCATGGGGGTTTATCCCTTAGAAATTGGACCTTCTTCCTCCTTTCATGGGCTCCCAACCTCTTCTCCCTTCCTATAAATTCATATCCTCAGCCCAATAATGTTAGCTTGGTTGGTCATTGTTAGGCCCTAGTCTGAACTCTCGTTCCCTTTTCATTCTCGCATTGTGATAATGCCTAAGTGTTTGAGAGAAGGAATGCTTTAGAGCTTCTGTGAAGGACTCAGAATTTCACCAAAGGAGGCCTCCAACATCAAGGCCTGGGTTGTAAGCTCTTCCTTTTATATTTATCAATAAAACATCTGATGTTTTCTTTCTATATTTGTCTAATTGTTTATGAAAATATTCTGGTACTCCTTGATCTGCTAGATAGCTAATGTTTATGATTATTATGTATTGTATTATGTTTTCTCTTGCATCTTGATCATCTGTAGGTATTCGTGTGCCATCAATAGCAGGGAGCGAGCCTAAAAGGATCGTGGATCAAGGTCATCATCAACAGATTCAAGCATAGTGTTGGGAAAAAAGGTACTTATATCTCTTTTCTTGTCGCATTGTGAATGGTAATTAAGAGAGCTTTGCATTAGAAAGTATCTCGTGTCGCTAGACCCACTCTAGGGCTTGAAATATCACCTTTGTCTGCATAGGGGATTTTATCTTGACAACAGAATTGATGATTCCACTGGGGAGATTATCCTCTTAGCCTTCCTTCCCCGGACTGATCTTGGATCAGTTTGACTGATTACTGAAATATAAGCTTGCTTAGGCCTCTGTTAGTTTGTGTAGAGTTTGATAGTCACTTCACTGTGTTAGGTTTGGTGTTTGTGTGAGACCCTTTTTTATTTTTCCTTGTTTTTAGCGACTAACACACTTTCTGTTTGCATAGTAGCACTCACAACATTGTTCTATATAGTACATCCGTGCTGAATTTCCTTTTAGCACATTTTTTCTTATCATAGAAGCGCCGATATTAGACCTAGGAAAAGTTAGGGTTTCCCCTTGATTTTCCAGTGTGTCCTGACCCCTGAAGGATGTCTGTAGAATCTCAGTGACCTCCTTGATCTGTGTTTGGATTTAATGTTTTCTCTGAGTGAGTATTTTAGTCTCTTTGATTTGTTTGTAAGTTGGAAGATTTTTCACCATTTCAAACATTTTGTCACATTATTCTTGACTTGATTCAAAGTGATCTGTCATATGCACTGGTCATCACTGCATCTCTAGTCTTACCTTCAATTTAGTGTCAAACATAAGATCACAAATTGTTAGATTCACAATTCTAGAAGAGTGTGTCCTTTTTCCAAATTCAAAAGAAATTAAAAGTCATTTTCATTTTAGTTTTGATTTGGATTGCCTTTATTGTTTTGAAAAAGATGAGTGAAAAGCATTTCATTCATGTGTTTTTAAAGCAATTTTTATTTCTGTTCGATTGAAAGAAAAGTGACAAAAATATTGTTTTTTCATTTCTTCTTTCATTCATTTGTTTTTCTTTTGATTGCATTTCAAAGTTAGAAACAAAACAAAAAAAAATCGGTGCATCTTATTGGAAAAGAGAAGTATTTTCAATTTTTGAATGAGATGAATTTGTTTGGGTAAAGTGAATTTGATTGAAAATAATTGCATTTCGTAGCTTTGAGCTAGTTTGGGGGGCATTATTGTTGTTACATTGATTTCACTTTTGCTTGTGTATCCTCCCTAAATAGTTTAGGCTTCATCGAAATGGAAATTTTTCTTTTTTCATTTAGTCTACACCATAAGATTCAGTTGAAATCAATTTTGAGCCAAAACTGAAACTTAACTCAAGATCAACTTTAAAATTCACTCAGTTTACCTTAAGGAGCATTTGGAACTAACGAGAACATTTAGTAGTCTAGGCTAGAGACGTGTTCCAACGTCGTAAAACATAGGAGCTGTCATTAACGGTCTACGTTACAACCGAGGGTGATATCTTATCCCACGTATGGAAGTATATTGATGTATGATAAGTATATTTGGGGTGATCTCATCAAAAAATTACACATTAGACAACACTACTACGGACTGGAATCCCACGTACCATCACGTATATTTTGGGAGACACCATTAGGTTTCAAACCTACCATAGGTAACCGAGTCGGCTGCCTTGTAAACGTGATACACTAAAAACAACATTCGGGGAGATCGGTTGTAGTACGTTAAGTCCTTGGTCATTTTTTCTATCATTTATCACCAAGATGTATATTGTAGTTCATGAATACTTGGTAAACCTTTATGCCTAGCAAACCCTTTATTTATTTATTTTTTGTTAATTATAAAAGTAACTTCCTATGGAAACATCTTACCCGTGCAGTTCTCCAGCCTCATTATTGCTTGGTAAATTGTGACTTTTTTCACCTCTTCCTTATTTGATCTTGATTTGAAAGGTCATCGTGGCTTAATCATCAAATTCGCCTCCTCCTTCCTTTGACGGATCTCAAGAACCTCGTCCCAAGGTCCCTTAGTTTCCAATTGGGCCCCTTGAAGCACAAGGTGCTAAAATTAGGATTGTCATTAGTGTTCAACCCATTTCATCTCGACCACTGCCTGACCATTCTCCTTGGACGACATCGGAAGGCTATGAGCTGGAAATCCCTGAACCATCTGCACAATTTACGGTCTTTCCTGAAAATTTTCTCTTTGATCCTATTGTGGTCTCACCTCAACATGATTATAGTGCTTTTAATCAACCCAGAATTCCCTTTCGCGCTTCTCCAGTAGCATCTCACTCTAATTTTCGTCAGTTATTTCCTGATGAAATGACATCCAATGCTAATGATGTTCCATTCATGAGCTCTCCTTAGGGCACTCTTCAGGAAACCACTTACACCTACATCCTAGAAGCTGCTTAAACTGTGTTTCCCTCTGAAAGTGAGTTGTTCAGTTCCACACCTCACAATTCAGGCAGTGGGACTGAAATACCTTCCAGTAAGGTTACATATATGCTTCCACACGGTTATACCTCTTTGGGAAACCTTATTTCTGGAGCTTCCAATGGTACACCTTTATTCCTGGATCTTGTTTGGTAAATGAGTATTCCTCCATCTTCCGGCCCATTCGTTTCAAATCTGGCTATCGCGTCTCAACCTGTTGTTCGACCTATAGTCACTATTGGTCAAATGAATGTTTCGATCAGATTTTGTACCCCCTACTTGCCATCTACAATTACTGCAGTTCTACCACTGAGTGGAAAATTTACATTTTCGTTTGTGCTTGGGGGGAAGTCTAATACTATTTACGTACCTCCCCTTTTGGGTGGGGGACAACTGAATTTTGGATCTATTCCTAGGGAAAGGTAGCCTCATGTTCAGTATTCGCAGTTTCAACCCCCCTTTAAGCAACCGAACATATTTTATTCATATGTTCAACAACCTAACATCCCTTATGTTCAAAATCTAAACGTACAATATCTGTATGTTCCTCGACCATACGCGTATCAACGGTATGTCCAACAACCCCACCTTTCTGCAAGTGATGTTGTGACTAATCCTCAGTTTGGTCTTTACACCCAAGTTGGTCTTAATTTCCTTCTGGGTCAATCTGGTCCTCTCCCCAATCACCCTGGTACTCAATACCAGTATTTACTTCAAGGTTAGTACCAACAACCCCAGTCTGGACCTCAACTTGGTGCTCAATATCAACATATTCCTCAATACTATTAGGCCCAATCAGAACCTCAGGTTGGACCTTACATTTAGCAAGGACCATAGCCTGGACCCTATGTTCAACAGGGACCATGGGCTAGACACTACGTTTAGCAAGGACCACAAACTGGACCTCATGTTAAGAAAGGACCTCACCCCAGACCCTACATCCAGCAAGGTACACAACCTTAAATCCTGAAGGGGTATTATCAACAACCCTAGCAAGGTCCCTATGTTCAACAATACCTGCAACAAGGTCCTTACTAGCAATGGGGGTAGTATGGGTATCAGGGTAGAATCTTCCCTATTAGGGGAAAAATCCATATCAGCTAGGTTGGAACCCTCGACCTTTTTCTCCTCATCATCTGCCATTTCCATTATTGGCTATGTTGGAATTGTTGGATGTGTCAAATATTACGAATGACCCCATCCAACAGCAGTTTCTTTGGCTGCCAATTTCACCTAAAATCCTAGGATATTGTCCAAAATTCGAAGGAAAGTCTAGGGAAGATCCCTAAACCAATGCTATGACATATCAATTGTGGTGCTCTTCTAATTCTTGGGTCAATGATTATATTATTCTTCGTCTTTTCCAGTGTACTTTGATCGGTACTGTGGCCAAATGGTATATTGAACTCCCTCAGAGAATTTTCTTCTATTTTAATTCCTTGGCTATGGCTTTCCTTACTCACTTCCAGTTACTTTTCTAGTATGAAACCAATACCCACCTTCTCACCTCATTAAAGTAGTCAAATGCTACTCACATTTCAGATCACATTCACGAATGGCAACATCACCATTTCCTTATAAAATTATAGATCATCGATTAGTTGTTGACTGAACTGTTTACGAAATAATTTGTTCCAAGGATTGCTAAAGATATTTCCATGAGTGGGTGTGTCACTGAAAAGGAGTTCATTTCCAGAGCTGAAAACCTAGATTTGGTTTATTCCTAGTCAGGGAATCTATAGGAGTTATTTCCTAATGCGTCGTGAACTTCAATTGATCTTGCATCATCTCAGTCTACTGTTACACCTCTGTTGGATGGTCTTATAGGGAAAGTGGCTCATACTAATAGTAGTGTGCCTAAAACTTATTCGAAGTATAAATCTACTACTTCCGTTGGGCCCTCCACTCCTTCCAGTAACCAAAAGAATCCCGGTAAAAAATATGAGGTAAATGTTGTTCAATCTAACACATTAGGTAAATCCTGGAAAGGTAAGAAAAATATAAAAGGAAAGTCCAAATCCGAAAACCCTAAACAGGATTCAGAGAAGTAATTTTCTAACAATTATTCAACATTTAAGCCTAAATATCCTTGTTTGATATGTGATGATGATCATTACACCAAGGATTGTACTTAGCATGTCGAAGTTTCTCGTCTTCTGAAGGCCAGACCTAGGACTACGGTTGTTTTGAAAGAACCTTTCCCTTCTCAACAAACGTAAATGGTAGATCAAACTCACTCATTTGGAAGCTCTCAGGTTTTCATGGTTGGAACGGAACCTATCGCCATTACTACGAAATCGAAAGACTAGCCCAATCCATCCAAGGCTCCTATGGTATCAGAAGTTACATATCACCCTTCCTCTTCCACGCCCCCTACCTCTGGTCCTCTCTAGATTTAGAAACCTAGTAGTGACTCCATCATTCAACCACGCACAAAAGGTTTTCTTTGGAAATATTCCTATAATATGAAAGCAAGAGCTGCACAACACTACAATATTGTAGAGGATCTAGCTCAAGTGCCTTCGGCGATGTCGGCTTTGGAGGTCCTTCAATTGTGTCCATCACAACGGAAAGCACTACTTTTCGCTATTGGAGGGATTGATCCCGTAGATTTTAATATTATTCCTTTCGATCTCAAGAATTTCGTTCCTCGCCTTCCATCTCAGGTGGATTTTTTGATTCAAGTTACCATCATGGGAAAGAATATTCATCGGATTGTCGTTGATGAAGGTGCTTCGACCAACATCATGTTTGTCGCTTGCTAGAAAGCGATCAAATCTTTCTCATTGAGTCAGTCCCTGAATACCTTGGAAGCTTTCAATGGTAGAGGTTCTCAGCTATACGGTATTCTCAAAGCGTTACCCATCATGTTGGAGGGGAAAATGGTAACCATGGAAGTTGAAGTGGTAGACGCCAACCTGAACTATAATCTACTTCTAGGACACAGTTGGACGAACACTATGGTTTGTGTGGTCTCCACCCTTTTTCATGTCCTCCGTTTCCCTCATCAAGGAAAGGTTGTGACTATCAATCAGTTGGATTTCTTCTCCTCTTATTCTTCAATAGGAAGCATTCCGTATGTTGGGAAGACTGCTACCCCCTATGAGAACATCGGGCTAGGTCTCTTCGAAGACTCGGCACTTATGGGAATTTTCCCACTCCCACCTTCGAATGTCACCTACGTTAATATGATTTCGTTTGGTCATGATCCATGGATTTTTCCCAATACCAACCAACTCGAGAGTTTTGGTGACGTTATGCCTCTAAGCTCGGCTGAGAAAATGCATCAAAGTATTCTCATGACTTTTTAGACTACATCCGGAACCAACGATCATTTGGTTTCCTCTCTAGACACTTATGTGTAGTCTCCCTGGTTTGGTTCTTGGGAATTTGATGATCCCTTGAATGAGACTTTCCCCACTGACAAAAGTATCGTGGATGTAATATCTCTCGAAGAAACTCCATGGGATGATGGAAATCATCGTTCCTCGTTTCTCCCAATCCCAGGTGACATCTCTTCCTGTCTGGAATTCCATACTTCATCTGTACAGACTAACCCATTTCAGAATCTGACATTGATTCATAAAGTGTTGTCCGAAGGGAACATGGGAAATATTACTTCAACCATTTCGATCGAAATCTCTGTAAAACTAGTGATTGTCGAGAATGCTTTTTTTCCAGGTTTCTTGTTCTCCCCATGAGCTCAAGATTTACATCGCTTTCTTCATAAAGCATGACCCACCCACTCCCTTTGACCCTGTTCTTACCATTTCGTCACTTGACCATGGGGGCATTATTTCCATGATTTATAACCCTTACTGGGCCAGGGGGCATGGGCACTTCACTGTTGCTATGAATTTTCTCACGAAATTGGCTGAGGTAATGCCTACACACAGTATCAATGGTAGAACCATGGGTTTATTTCTGTTAATCATGACAAAAATCAATCATCCGAGTTGATTGTTGAACTTTATTTGAAAAAAATATTACGCTTAATCATGAGTGTGATACTTTGTACATTAGTGTGCTTTGATTGGATATTTGGTGTGATTGTTTGCTTTGCAGACATGTTTCCTCTGATCACCTTGTGTTCCACTTGGTTTTTATATGTCTTCGAATCATTATGTCGGCTTTGTTGGTGGCGCTTTGTCATAAGCATGTAACCTATCTTCCACAACATGGGCACTCTTTTCCCCTGATGGTGAGTTGATTAATTTACAAGGTATTTGTTTGGGTCGAACAACTAAAAATATTGCCGAATATAGTATGGTAATCGAGCAATTATTGGATGCCATTGATCTCAAGATTAGAGATTTGGTTGTTAAGTTAGACTCACAACTCGTTGTGTTAAAATTAAATGGCCATTATTCTGTGTGAAATCCTCAAATTTTGTGTATGTATTTGCGTGTTCGACTATTGGAAATACATTTCGATTTTATCACATATCAACATATTCCAAGATGTTTAAACACATTAACATATATATTAGAAAATCATGTATTAGATAGACATTCAATATGTAAAAACCCAACACATCATTATGATACACAAATAGCTGTAGAAACATGTGTGTGTGTGTGTGTCTATATATATATATATATATATATATATATATATATATATATATCAGGTTTGTCAAGTGTGTTACATCCAAAATCTCAAAAAATGTGTTATGTTACAAAAATGGCTCTTCGATCCTACATCAGTACAAAAAATGTAAAAATAGGGCTACTATCCTTCCACATGGTGCTCATGATAACAGGTGACTGCTCGAATCACTCGTCAGAGTAACCAACGGAGTCTGCCTGGAACCCCAACTGTATGCCTCTGAAGGTGAAAAGGAATCTCATCAACAGTAGCATACTTTGGGATGCCTCTCATAAGGCCAACCAAGTTTCTCTCTAACTCGGCTAATGTGTTTGTTCCCTCTTCATAAGGAGCATCCTCTACCGATGGGATACCCTTCGCCAAATCAGTGACATACCGGGCAGTCTCTAAGGACCCATATCTGTAAAAAAATCATAAGTTTACGTTTCAAAATACATAGCGAAAAATTAAAAAATTAAAAAATGTTAAAAAACATTTTTTACCTGCATCATTCCACTGTGTGCCTGGTGGAATGGGAAGATCTGGATCTCCTCTGAATTCAATTCCGGCATATTAAAATTCTTCAACCACGATAATTTGACAATGAAACCAACTGAAAAAGGTTGTCAGGAAATGCATTTGTTGGCCCCCACCCTGTCAGGGCATGATCTCGCACCATCTCATCAACCTCGGGTCCCTCGGGGCTGGATCATGGATCTCCAACCATTGGTACTGAAATAATGGTACTCTCTCTAAGAAGAACGTCACCATGATGGACCCGTACCGGAATTGTTTCAGCTGCCCTATCTTGCACTTGGTCAACTGGCTCTTCATATTGGCCAGTAACCCCTCGCACTAGTTAAATATCATCGGGACTAGACAATCCACCAGATACTGGAATTAAGATTTTGTTTCCTCATGCAACGCCTAGGCTCCTACCACTTTAGTTATGCAATGAAGAATTTTGTGCAAGGGAAGCACTCTAATGGAGGAAATATCTATTTTCCCGTTCTCAATTTTTCGAGCCCCAAGACAATGTCTCCAGATGAGCATACTGGTACTCTCACCCCTGTGCGAGCTTTAGAGAATTGGATTCTCTCCCCTCTCCTGGAAAAACTTGTAACGAAATAGATTTCCATCACATCTAATTCCAATTCTTGGTCCCCGATGAAAAATATTTGTTGGTGCACATCCCATAAACCAATCAAATTTTGGAGCAGCTCAAGCTGAGCTCTCAGCCCTGATGTTTCGAAAAATTTCAAAAAACCACAATCACGCAATGCATTTATGCAATTTTGGTCTTGCAGTACTTGGTGGTCTTCCACCTCGTGGCCTCTTTCTTTCCATTCAATCGCCACCTTTGAGGAAAAAACCTGCAAAACATGTTTAAAAGGCATTTTAGGAGCTTTCACCAGAGTAATTTTGGAGATTAGCCATAGATATGGGTGGATTTCTTATTTCACAAATCCTCCCCACGGACAGTGTGACTGTTCGAATTAATTCGGCGCCGGTGGCGCGCCGCTCTCTAACGGTTGAACGTGACCAAGGTGACCCCATAGCTTGAAATCGCGCCAATGCGAGATTTTAAAAGTTTGAAATACTCCCCCCATATCCCTATTTCTAAAGCTAAATGCTAAATGAATGGAATTAAAATGAAGAGGAGGCTTAGAGCTCTTACCTGACGCTGACAGATCGCTAAATGGTGTCTTGGATCAGCCGCACCACTAATTTGAAGTTTGGAGGGAAAATGGGTAAAATGCACTTCTCAAAATAGAAAGGTGAAAATGAATTTATTTTTTGGTCTATTTATAGATTTTTGAAATATTTTCACCATTATTTTATTATTTTTCCTCAATATCAGTGGTGTTTGTCGTTTTTGTGCAGTAACAGGACTTTCATATTGTTGGTGATTATTTCTTATGTAAACGAGTTGTATTTTATCTCTTTTTCGGGTTCAGTAAATATTTACGAAAAAGGAACCCCTCCAGAGTCAACTTTCAACTATTTTCTGACTCGAAAAATGAAAAGATTGTCGAGTACTTGTCATTTCGAACTCGTTAAAGTGAATGAATTGACATGATCTCAGTATACGTTTACCCCTTTTTCGGGCTACGATTTACTATTTACGAAAAAGGAATACCTTGATCGAACATGGTCAAGAGGTTCTCTTGAATATTGTTTTCTACCTTTTCGGGTTCGAGAGACAATTTACGAAAAGGGACATGATGGAGTTTCCTTTTTGTTTCTTCTCGAACTCCTTAAACACAAATAGTTACCGAGTTACTCTTTCGTTGGATTGGTTAAAGATTAAACGACGAAAGACTTGTCACCATGATGATACCAAGTTCCTCCTTCCTAGGGCTCATTAAAACTTACTAGGATGGATTCATTCGAAAAATGAACTTACACACTCAGCATATATTACCCTCTTCACGCTGGCTATAAAAAATAAAAAGGTACTAGTTAGCAATAAGGGGGGGAAATTGAAAGTGAACATCCTATGTGTATTTTGGGCATCTTGTCGCTATTGAACATGACACTCATCTACAGTTCATGTCGGGTTGGGGACATCCTACATTCGTCACTTTGCCTCCATGGGTTTGGGAAATACCTTTGCCTCTCATTTGATTACCAAATTTTGTCAACATGACCTCTGATCCTATTTGAGTCAAATGCTACCACACTCCGAAGTCATGTCGTCAATATGTTCAAGAGAATTCCTTTTTGTCAAACATCCTTTGCTTATCTAACCTCCTCTGTTACAATCCCAAATCACTCCTATCATCTTAAGATGTCTATTGTTTCGTGTCGATGATGTGGGAATCATCATGGCCCTCCTTCGATGAATCACTTCCTGTCGACTTCAACTCAATATCCAATAAGGTGATGTAGAAACTTCTTTTCAGTACCTTGGAGCTTGCATGCCTCAACGGCAAGTTCTTCGTGTTCGACGACATATTCACATCATTGGCCTACGATCGAATGATTCTGCAAGTGTTCGACTTCAACACATTCATTCATGCTTGTAGATTGTGCTATTGTACCTTGAGGTCCATCGTCATTATTGGTGGTCTCTCTTGTACCTGTTAACAGTTTTCATCATTGACTAGTAATCAGGTGGTTTCTACCATGTTCGACACCAACACATTTATTCGCATGGTTAGATTCATACATTGGGTTGATGGAGATCGCGATGAAGACCCTGGGTCACATTTGATTTTTTATCCAGGCTGCGGGGAGTTATTCAGTATTCCTGATTGTATACATGATCCTATCTATACGGATGGTTGTGTCCATATCGAGGATCCATTTCTATTATCTCTTTAGACGGATGGATGCAACCATGTCTGGGTTCATGTGTTATTTGATGCCTAGTGCAGAGTTATGTGGTTACACATATTCATACCAGAGATGTCATATATTGTAATATGTTTGATTTGACAGGTTTTCCGAAGGTGGTATGATCTCTTTGGATTCGTTCATAAATAATTTCAGTCATCACTCTCTGTTCTGCCTTCATGATTTAGGGGGAATTTGTTACACAATAATTTTTCACCATGCTCATTTTCCTGTCCTTGATCTTGAAATTCCCTGTGACAGATCATGTGCAATTTTTCTACCATGAAGAAATATGTTAGGACATCCCATGAAGATCCAAAGAAAAATGCCTTGGAAGATTAGTAAAGAAACTATAGGTTTTAACCATGTACATAAATTATCTACAAACGAATCTTAAAACAGAAAATAAACAATAGCGAGAGCATAAAACATAAAACAGATAAACACAGAGATTTTCCCCTGGATCCCAAATCGGGACGACTAGCTTGATTTTTCATTATATTCCTTTTAGTGTTACAACACATATATATATACATGTCGAAGCATACATAAACCCCAATCCATTAACCCTGGATTAGAACATAACCGTAGTTCCCTTGACCGGATCTACAAAATACCAGGGGCCGAAAACCATCATGCCCCAAAACCATGTGCAAACCCATGAAAAAAACCATGGGTGGGTCCACCCACCAAAAAATAAGGTCCAATTTTTTTTTCCCAGGGTGCTACCCCGGACCTCGAATAGGGGGGTTGCCGCCCCCCCTATGACCCCCCTACTGCGCCCGACGCATGACTAGTCATGGAAAGCATATAACACATACCCAACATTCTCCCACTTGTTTTTTTCTTTCCACAGGGGACCATAGGAGAGCTTAGTCATTAGCCCAACTCTGCTACACCCATTGTTTCTCTACACCAAGAGAACTTTTGAGTGCTCATAGACTTCGTCAATGCATCTGCAACATTCTTCAAGGTGTCCACCTTTACCAGCAACACCCTTTTAGCCTTAACCATATCTCTCACAAAGTGATATTGAACATCAATGTGCTTTGTCTTTGAATGATAAGTAGGGTTCTTAGCCAAGAAAATTGCACTTTGGCTATCACATTCTATCCTTATAGCTTGCGGCACCAACCCCATACTTCAACACAATCTCTGCAATAAAACTACTTCCTTGCTTGCATGAGTGGCTACTATGTATTCAACCTCTATAGTTGAAAGAGCCACTACAGACTGTCTTTAACTCATCTAACTGACTGCACCTCCAAATAGGCTAAACAAATACCCACTTGTAGATATTCTTTGGTCCAGATCTCCAGCCTAGTCTACATCTACAAAACCACAAATGTCCAACACTCTTTCCAATCCTGGACTTCCCTGGTAGCACAAGCCATAATCACTAGTGCCACGTAAATATCTAAAAACCCGCTTCACTGCGGTCCAATTCTCCTTCCCTAGGTTTGACGTAAACTTGCTCAATACTCCCACTGCATGTGCAATTTCTGGTCTAGTACAGACCATTTCATACATCAAGCTACCCACTGCACTTGCATATGGAACATGGGACATATCCTCCTCTTCTTCTTGTGTCTTGGGACGTTGTTCAACAAATACCTTTACACCTACAAGAATCAGAACCTTCACCGGTTTACTATCCTGCATATTGAACCTCTATAATATAGTCTTGAAATACTTCCTCTGGTTTAACCAGAACTTCCTCTTCACCTGATCTCTCTTAATTTCCATGCCCAAAATATAGTTTGCAGCACCAAGATCCTTCATGTCGAATTTGGAGAACAGTTGGCTCCTAAATCTTGATAATTTCTTTGTCATTTCCAATCAACAAATATATCCACATACAAGACCAAATAAATAACACGGTCACCAATTAATTTAAAATAGACAAAGTGATCCTCCTTGCTTCGTGTGAAGAAGTCCCCGCATATAGGTATCAAATTTCTGATACCACATCCTTGGTGACTGTTTTAACCCATACAGAGACTTATTTAACCTGCATACCAGTTCTTTCTTCCCCTTCACCATAAAGCCTTCAGGTTGTTTCATGTATATCTCCTCTTCTAGATCCCCGTGAAGAAATGTTGTCTTCACATCCATCTGTTCTACCTCAAAATCAAATGCAGCAACAACAGATAAAAGTAATTTAATAGAAGTAACTTTGGCAATAGGAGAAAAAATATCACCAAAATCTATTTCCGGGACCTAGGAATAAATTTTTGCTACCAACCTAGCTTAGTATTTCTTCACCTTGCCTTCTACATTCATCTTCTTTTTAAACACCCATTTGCTCCCGATGGGCTTCCTTCTAGCCGGCAACTCCACCAGATCCCATGCCTCATTTTTATGCAAGGATGCCATTTCATCAACCATGGCCTCCTTCTAGAGTTTTCCATCCTCTAAATCTACTTCCTCCCCATGGTTTTGGGATCATCATCAGTTATAGTTAAAGAAAAATTTGAACAGAAAGTAGATGGACTATACCTTTCTGGTTGTCTTCTTTCCCAAACTGATCTTCTCACAACTGGAGTTTGTGGCTCTTCCTCTTCCGAGTCTTCTTCTGTTGTAGAGTCTGATTCATCCTCCTTTAGCTCAAACTCTATCTTTTCAAGTTCCTTTGGTAGGAATTCATGTTTAACAACATCTTTCACCTCTCTAAACACCACATCTCGACTATACACAACCTTCCTTGTTTCCAAGTTCCAAAGCTTGTAACCCTTTAAACCATCCGTATACCCAATAATGATGCACCTTTCAGATTTATTATCCAACTTGGTCCATTTCTCCTTTGGAACATGTACATATGAATCACATCCAAATACCCTCATATGTGAAAGAGAGGGTTTATTACCATTCCATACCTCATGTGGAGTCTTATCCTCTAACACTGATGAAGGTGATCTGTTAACCAAGTAACATGCAGAATCCACTACCTCTGCCCAGAATTCTTGTCCTAACCCGGTACCACTAAGCATGCTTCTTGCCTTTTCCATCACCATTCTATTCATTCCTTCTACAAATCTGTTTTGTTGAGGTGTGTATGGAGTAGTCTTATGTCATGATATACCACACTTCTTACAGAAATCTTCAAATTCCTTCTTGCAGAACTCCCCACCATTATCCGTCCTCAACACCTTTATCTTCTTCTCTACTGGATTTCCACCAGAGCCTTAAATTCTTTAAATCTATAAAAGACTTTAGATTTCTTCCTCAAAAAATATATCCTGTATTCCTTGAGAAGTCATCTATGAATGAAACATAGTACACAGACTTACCCAGTGATGGAACCGACACAGGTCCAAACACATCACTGTGCACAAGCTCTAATATCTTGTTCTCCCTCTTAGCACCAGAAGGAAAAATCACCCGATTCTGCTTCCCATATACACAATGTTCATAGAAATATAAATCCAAAGAGCTATTAGACATACCTTCTACCATACCATTTCCATGCAGTATCTAAAGGCCCTTCTCTCCAATATGTCCAAGACTTTGATGCCATAGCATGATCTTTTCTCCAAAGACCGCTAGGCTTTCCACTCCACTTTCAGGAACCATAGAACTGTTGCACCCATCAATAACAATGCTTCCTTGAAGCTTGTATAGAGTTCCAATCCAAACTCCTCGCATTAATACCAGTGCTCCCAAAACCATCTTATAGGTATCTTTCTCAAACACTGTTTTTACACCTGCATCATCCATCTTGCTTACAGAAATCAAATTGCTGGCCAATGCAAGAATGTGCAGAACACCAAGAAGTGTTCTAATCCTTCCACTTTGCAGCTTCAGCTTGGATTTTCCACGTCTGATGATTCTGGCCTTCTTATCATCACCTAATAAGACATCACCGCCATCATATTTCTCATACTTGCAGAACCACTCCCTATGGGGATTGAAGTGAAAGGATGCACCCAAGTCAATCAACCATGACTCATGATCTACATTTGTATTTGAAGAAGAAGCCAAATACAAATCCCCACCTTCATCCGAGGTGGTTTTTTCCTCTGTAGAAGGAGCATCATCAGATCCCTTTCCTTTCTCAAGAGCTTTAGATCTGAAGTCCTTTTTGTAGTGCCCTTCCTTTCCGCATTTCCAGCACACCTTTACAAACTTTCCAGGAGATTTAGATCTCCCTCTAGATTTGGATCTCCCACTCGAAACCTTATTCTTGTTTCTGTTCTGGGACCTTCCTCGTACATATAAGGCATCTCCATTCTGACCCTCCATATTTCTCCGTCTCATTTCCTCCGACAGCAAGGCTGAGACAATGTCATCAAAATTCAAGGTAGTTGTATTGCTACCTATTGCAATAACCAGACTGTCCCACGAGTCTGGTAGAGAACACAAAAAACTGATGCACTTATCTTCATCTGAGATTTTAATATCAACAGATGATAACTGACTTACCACAGTATTGAAGGCGTTTAGATGCTCTGTCATCGAGTCTCCATCCTTCATCCTCAGGTTATACAACTTTTTCCGCAGGAACAATTTATTCACCAGAGACTTAGATTGGTACAAAGTCCCAAGTTTGTCCCACAAATTCTTTGTCGTATCTTCCCCAGATACTTTCAACAATACCAAATCTGAGACACACAATCGTATTTTTCTCTTCACCTTCTGATCCAAATTCTTCCAGTCTTCATCTGACATTGCCGTTGGTTTAGTACTTGGATCTACCGCGATCCACTGGTCTTTATCCACCAACAGATCCTCCATCTTGAGCTTCCAAAACTCAACAATCTGACCATAAAATTTCTCAATCTCTATCTTTCCATTGCTCGCCATCTTCTTTCACCGCAAGAATCGATCCCGCAGATCTCCCATTGAACAAGGTCTACCACAGGCTCGAGCAAAAAACCCTCAACAACAAAGGTGTCCCCTTGAAGAAGAAACAACTCTGATACCAAATGTAGGATTTAACCCTGTACAGAAATTATCCACAAACGAATCTTTAAAACAGAAAATAAACAATAGTGAGAGCATAAAACATAAAACATATAAACACAGATATTTTCCCCTGGATCCCAAATTGGGATGACCAGCTTGATTTTTCATTATATTCCTTTTAGTGTTACAACAAATATATATACATGCCGAAGCATACATAAACCCCAATCCATTAACCCTATATTAGATCATAACCGGAGTTCCCCTGACCGGATCTACAAAATACCAGGGGAAGAAAACCATCATGCCCAAAAACCATGTGCAAAACCATGCAGAAAACCATGGGTGGGTCCATCCACCGAAAAATAAGGTCCAAATTTTTTTTCCCGGGGTGCTGCCCAGGACCCCGAACAAGTGCCGCCCCCCCTGCTGCACCTGACGCAACATACAAGGGGGGCTATTGCCCCCCTATGACCCCCTTGCGTGAGACTAGTCGTGGAAAGAATATAACACATACCCAACAGAAACTTGGTCAAATTCCTAGTTTCCTGGGTCAACGCTTTTCCTGGTGTCATGCTCGCGCTGATGTCATATTCAAAGTTTTGGCTTAGCACTGCCAGCACCCTTATTTCTTGGAAAACCGCGCTTATCCCTTTCTAGAAGTGTTTCCTCAAATGGAGGAGAATAATTGACCTCTAAAAGTTTCAGGGCATCGAGTTGGTTGTTAAAAAGTGGTGATAGAGTCGAGCTCTCTGATTTTAGAGCTTTTATCTCATCCATGGGGGTTTATCCCTTAGAAAGGGGACCTTCCTCCTCCTTTCATGAGCTCCCAACCTCTTCTCCCTTCCTATAAATTCATATCCCTCATCCCAATAATGTTAGCTTGGTTGGTCACTGTCGGGCCCTAGTCTGAACTCTCGTTCCCTTTGCATTCCCGCATCGTGATAATGGCTAAGTGTTTGGGAGAAGGAATGCTTTAGAGCTTTGGTGAAGGACTCAGATTTTCACCAAAGGAGACCTCCAACATTAAGGCATGGGTTGTAAGCTCTTCCTTTTATATTTATCAATAAAACATTTGATGTTTTCTTTCTATATTTGTCTAATTATTTATGCAAATATTTTGGTACTCCTTGATCTGCTAGATAGCTAATGTTTATGATTATTATGTATTGGATTACGTTTGTTGTTTCCTCTTGATAATCCGTAGGTATTCATCTCCCGTCAGTAGCAGGGAGAGAGCCTAAAAGGATCATGGATCAAGGTCATCATCAACTGATTCATGCATAGCGTTGGGAAAAATGTACTTCTATCTCTTTTCTTGTCACATTGTGAATGTTAATTAACAGAGATTTGCATTATAAAGTATCTCGTGTTGCGAGACCCACTCTAGGGCTAGAGAGATCACTTTTGTCTGTAGAGGGGATTTAAATTGACAACACCATGTCCTCATTTGTGGCCCCACCTATACCCGTTTTTCATTTATTTCCACCTGTTTTGATATGGGCCATTTCTATGATAAGGGTTCTCACTTTGCCTTGACACCTTCCACTTGGCACATGGTCATAGATTGATGTGATGGGCAAGGATCCCATCTTAGATAGACATTGGACGATATACAATACAAATTGTATGATGCACAAGCCCCTGCTTGTAGATATCAAGTCCATATTGGAGATTCATTATGGTTCAATAAACTACACTCGGGTTAATTCAGTCCCTAGCTCTTTTAACTACTTACCACCATGTTTTCATAAGGGACATGTCATCCCCACAATAATTACCAGTGAACAAGGCACCGATTTAAAATTGATTTACATCATCCCATAACTACTCTTGTGGATGTCATTTCTCACCACTTGCACACCCCAAATCCACCTAGTAGCCTTCTTAACACCTCCATGTCAGCCTACCAATATGTGCCATTGATATGCTCCATGCATCCTATGCTAGTCCATGTCACCTTCCACATCATAATTTTAATCATTTCCTTAAAAATTCAAAAACAAGTATATTTTTTGAACTTTTACTTCAAAGGTTGCAATGATATATTTGAACTTACATCTCCTTAATCAAATTTGACCTTTATACTTGCCAATTTTCCATTTCATGCCAATATTCTATGGAATTTAATCTAGAATCAAGGATTTTTCCTAATTTTCCCCAATTTCCTGAAATTTCCATATAGTGTGAAAATATTTAGCTATGAGTTTACAAGATTTGTGTCCCCATATACTTAAACAAACATCCCATTTGGGAATTTATTAACTATTCCCACAATTATAGAATTCAAAATGTTTCCCCTAATTTACATCTTGAAGGATTTTGTCAAATACTTAACAGATAACCTACAACTTCTTTCCTCTACAAGTTATTGGTTCTAGCCCATACAATCCCAATGTTGTGACCATGTCTCTAATACCACTTTGTAGTGTGCCCACCCACCCCCAATACACTATCAAGATGGTGGGGCACACTATCTTATGAAAATAATACACTTATTGACTATAGACATCACATTATTGCACCCAATATTTTACAACATTGTACTCTTTGCTGAGGCTATGAGTCCACAAGGACAAATACCTATGGTTGGATCTAGTCCTCACAACCACAACCTAATTCTCAAGTTGTTATGATGTGTCCACTCTCACAACAATCCCAACTCACTAGTTTTCATTCCTATTTAACCTACACAACCTAAAGAAGGGGATCCACTTCTTTCTAATTAACTCTCTCGAGCTATCCCGTCTCTTTCTTGGTCTCTAGCACATACTAACCAAGAATCTCATTGTTGGGAACTCAAAGGATTCTCAATCGTGGTTAATTTTTCTCAATGACAATATTGTTCCATGTACATAGACATAATTTCTAAGATAACTTTTATAAGTTGCGTAATCAACAATCTCTTATAGTCATAAGAACATAGACTCTCTCCAAAATTTCCCATAAAATCATGGATAATTCCCCCTTTTCTTGCTCCAAAATTTTGGAATATATTTACATGTTATTAATGCATCAAATGACTCCCTAAGAAGATCACATCACTCACATCTAGTTGTTTTGTAGAAAAATACTTAATATATGTAAAAAGAACAATGTGACCAATCTTAAAATGTAAGCATTTTTTTCTCAACTAGGCTTAGCTTAGGTTGGGGCTAGGTCTAATGTTGCATGGAAAAATGATATTTCCACCTGTGAATATTGTCACCAGGATTGTGTGAGGTCTAATTGAGTCTCCCAATATTGAATGGAAGAATGATCTTCCCTTTTGTGAAGCTTGATTGAACCTTTCAAAGTTAGATAGAAAAATGATCTTTCCACTTATGATACTCTCACTAAAATTGTGTGAGACTTGGACTAGCTTAAACACTCTTTAAAATAATTTTTATCTCATAAATAACTTTCACCCTTAACTATACATTACCTTATAATTATTAAATCATAAAATAAATATAATAAACTAATAATATATAAACAATAAAAAATTTCAAAATTACTTTTTAAAATTCAACTTATACATGATTAATACTCTTTATATTAATTAAGTTAAGTTAACCTATGATTTCAATAATATTACCTTTGAACCTAAAGTACCGTATTTGCACTTCATTATATGTACGTGGGATCCCAAACATGTCCATTGTAGGGTGATAATTTGCAATGTTCCGAGCACTGCTTCCATCTTTCCAATTGAGTTTGAAAAACTGAATATATATATAGATTTTGTTTTTTTAAATATAATGTTTTTGAATTTATGAGATTATTGGTATATTTAATATGTAGTTATTTAATAAAAAAAATATCTATTTTGTATTTGGTTTTGGTTATACTCATTTTTAAAATTGTTAGATTTTTACTCACAAAGTTTTGAATTAGTATTTTTTATAACAGAAAATGCTTTAACAAAACACCTTAACATTATTTGTCTTACCATTTAAATTTATTAAAATTAATTTTAATTTATATTAAAAAAAATAGAAATAAATTTTCTAATTACTTTTAAATTTTTATAATCAGTAAATAAAATATATATATATAATTTTAATAAATTGAAAAACTTGAAATGATAATATATTGTACAGAATGCAGAGGTGCCTAGGAGCCTCACCCTCACAATTTGCAATGATTTGAGCATTGCTTCCATCTAACATGGAGACATTTTTGCAATTTAAGCTTGAAAAAAGGTATATATAAATAGAAGGATTGATTTTTTTTTTTCCAAATATAACATTTCTTACTTTATATTTAACATTTCTTAATTTATATTGTGTTTACAGTTTATGGTATTGTCAAATTAACTAATTTGGATTTTAAAATTATTTTATAGTAATAATAATGATTATTATTTTTATTATTATTTATTAATGTATATATTGTTAAATTTGAATTTTTTGTAATTTATATTGCAAATGAAAACAGTTTTTGGATTATTTACATTATTAGGATTTGGTCAACGTTTAGAACCAACTAATGGGTTAATTCTAAAGACATTCTCATTTGCAATATATATATATTTTTGTGTACTTTGTGACTTTTGAGATGACTTGTCAATTACTTGGGGATCACAATTGAATTTCGTAAACCTTTACAACACCTTAACAACACAAAACACAAAACACCTTGTCACAATTGAATTTTTTTCCTAGTGAATTTTGTAAACCTTTACAACACAAAACACCTTAACAAAACACAATGTCACCATTTACTCCACCCCATAAATTTATTTAAATTAATTTTAATGTATATTAAACAATTTAAAAATAGATTTTCATATTATTTTCAAATTTTTATAAACCACTAATATAAAATATAATTTTATTATAAATATTTAAAACTAAAATTAAATAATAATTAAATATTTAAAAATATTTTCTTTTTATAATATTCATTAAAAAAAAAAAAATTAATTTTACAATATATTCCTAAATAAAATTTTAATGCATCATAAAATCTCAAAATCTCATGAAGAATGAAACAAACCTAATACTATTTAAGAATGTGTTTTCTTTCAGCAACCAAAAAATGTAAGTGCATTTAGTACAATACTTTGAAGAGGAAATATGCAAACAATGAATTTTAAATTTTAAAATACTGTTTTCTTTTATTATTATTCCATTATAAATAGTAGGTTGATTTCTTTTTTAACAAAGAGGAATAGCCAATTAAAACACATTATCAGAATAAAGATATTTTAAATTAATATTTAATTATATTATTTTAACAATAAAAGGATATCATTTTCTAGACCTTAATTATAATTAAATTATTCAACGCAGCGCAGATTTCGAAACATTATGATGGCATGTTATTTTTACTACTCAACCATCATAATATATGAGAAAATCAATCCATTTCCTGGAAAATTGCATGAGGGTAAAAATGACTGATTCTTATGCCTCTAGGCTTGTGCTGGCATGGCAACGCCCGGAAGTAGGGAGCAAATGAGCAGGGTACGATTCTCATTTCCTGATATCAGGCTTGTGGGCAATCTTGATTTGAGCTAGCGGTACTATATAGTACCCCACCTTTTATTACTCCCAGAATATGAGATTTGGGCAATGAAGAAGACCCTTTTGCGCGTACTGCATTGATGATCAGAACAGGTAACCCGGCCATGCCTTCCATCCTATAATCAATTTTGGTAATCTATACAAGTGCATTCAATATACAAGAATTTTTTGTAAAATTGATTGGGCCATCCATCAAATTGATCGGGCCATCTATATGTGGGTTCATATGTACATTCAACTTCTAACCTTATCAATCAACCATTGCCAATCTGTTAACAAATATTAATTGGGTTTTATCTTTACTTTATCAATCAACCATTGTCTTATTAATTGGGTTTTATATTGAATTTATCAATCAATCAACCATTTCCAATCTCTTAACAAATATTAATTGGGTTTCATCTTGAACCCCAAGTACTTAAAACCCAGATCTAATTGTTGCATTTTAACCCCCAAGCAACCAACATTATTCTCCATGGAAACTAAATATTCTAGACCAATCTATTAACAAATATTAATTTGGTTTCATCTTGAACCTTAAGTACTTAAAACCCAGATCCAATTGTTGCATTTTAACCCCCAAGCGACCAACAATATCCTCCATGGAAACTAAATCTTCTGGACCAAATAATAGTTATGACTTGTTTGTGTTCATGATAAAAATGGAGGCCTCACCGAAAGAAAAAATAATATGTTGGAAATGTCCCCACATATCAACCAACCCCTGCCCAAAACACAACACGTCATCCACAAACATCAGATGTGTAATAGAAATTTGCCTTGTGATATGAAGCCTGGAGATGATATTGCCACTGGATTTGTCCATCTTGATTCGCCTGTTGAGGCCCTCAATGGCCAGTGAGAACAATAGTTATGACTTTTTTGTGTTCATGATAAAACTTGAGGCCTCATAGAAAGACTAAATAATATGTTGGAAATGTCCCCACATATCAACCAACACCCGCCCAAAACACAACACATCATCCACAAACATCAGATATGTAATAGAAATTTGCCTTGTGTTCTGAAGCCCGAAGATGATATTGCCACTGGATTTGTCCATCTTGATTCGCCTGCTGAGGCCATCACTGATCATTAAGAAAAATAGTGGGGATAAAAAGAAACCTCGTGTAAGCCCTCTACAAGCATGAAAAAATTCATATGGGGCACCATTAATAATAATTGCAAAAGTCATCGAAGAGATGCACACCATTATCTAGTCCACCACTTCCAAAGAAAGTCCAATCTTATGTAATATCAGCCTCGGATATGTCTAAGCCATAGATTTATAAGCTTTGCAAAGGTCAAGTTTCAAAATGATGGCTTTCTCATTATGACATTTGACAAAATATGGACCTTCTTGGGAAATTACAACAACGTCTTAGATCTGCCTATGTTTTAAGAAACTGAATTATTCCAGAAAGATATGTGTTGAGAGGTAATCCCTCATCCTGTTTGCAATAATCTTAGAAATCAACTTTTAAATAACGTTGCACAATGAAATAGGCCTAAAATCACTAAAATTCTTTAGGTCAAAGGCTTTGGGAATCAAGCAATTAATGTAGTGTTAACAACACAAGTCACCCTCTTCTTAGTTTTGGATTCCTCTACAAGTTGTAAAAGATATGGACCCATGATATCTGTAAAATGATTAAATATCTCAACAGTCCATGCATCTGAACTGGGGCATCTGTCTCACAAGAATGAATTTAGTACTTTGAATATTTCCTCCATGGAAACAGGTCGATCAATCATCTGCAGGTCATGGAGCTCTGACCTTGGGTACACACCTAGATCCCTGGGTTGGTGGTAGAGCTTAAAAGCCTGATGGTACCTATAGTGGCTAAAGCTTGAGTCCACCTTAGTCCCACCCAGTTAGAGTACCCTCGTCGGGTATCTAATCTGTAGCACTGCGTGTGTTGTGGCTCTTCATAGAGTATATCATTTGAGATCTTCCATGTACCTTTGTATATATGTAATAATGAATACCTCCCTAGTTAAGAGGGAGTGTTGAAGAATATAACTAATGTCGGTCTTTATAATTGTATTTGAGTCATGATGTAATGTATCTGTCAAAAGAAATAAAAATAAAATGTATTACAAAATAAATTGACTTATTAAAGCATGGGTTTCATGCATGGGTCAATAGGCCTACATTTTAGGCTTCTAGGGTCCTTGTCCATGTCATAATGTAAAAGACCCTTCTTGGGCTTCATCTATCAATAAAAAACTTTATTTTAATGTCAATAGGTATTTTAGGTTTGCTCCACCAAGTCGGCCTCATCAAGGGAATTTGACCTCACACAAACACTATATAAAGGAAACAATTCAACTTGTTTGGAGCACACTCACTCAACAAGTTCGATATGAAATTGTTGGAGTTAGAAAAATATAACAAAGTTGTTGGAGAAGGATTAAAGAATTTGGAAAACCAAAATCGAGTTCTTAGGAAATCTATCTCTTACACATGCGAAGTTTCTGGATTGTATCTAGGCTGAAATTCTAAAGTTTATGGGTCAAAGTTTTGGATTGTAGTTGGGACAAAATTATGAAGTTGCTAGGTCAAAATTTTGGGTTGTTGTTGGGTTGTAGCTACTAGAAAATAAGAGACTACTGAAGTTTTTTGAATCATATTAGAAGGATGATTTTGTGGATGAGGAAGGTCTTTTGGGTCTAATTACCAGTGGAAGAGTTTGACTGAGTTTTTCCCTATAGAGGGGTTTTAGCCCTAGCTAAGTGCCTACATATGGTGTCGTTGATCTTCATGTTTTTCTTTGATGATTTCTTGATGAAACTGAGACAAGAGTAGAAAATAAGAGAATATAACATAACTACAATAATATCACAAGTAATTATCAACATAAGAAAGTTTTCTACCTTTTTGATTTTATAGCATGGGCATGGTAATCAAACTTTACTGAGTGGGAGTAGTGATGTCATAGTAATGCCAAGTTTCATGATCAGGTAAGCCCATGTGTTTGCCATCGTTTCTTGACCATCTAAAATTTTGGTCCATGTCATCTCGAGTGAAAAATCTCATGAATAAATGAAAGGCATCATTAAGAAATCATTGAGATTTATATGTCCCGAGATGGGAAAGCTTCGACGGAGAATTCAAATGTCAAGTGTCATAAAAATATCTATCTCAGCTTGGGGGTTTTTGAAATGGGCTTTCATTCATTATAACATTAAGGCTTGGGATATATGTCCCAAGACAGAACAAAAAAGCTAAAAATTCATAGTGCATTGATTACTTGTCATGTTTTGATTACATTGATTTCAATGGGAGAGGGTTATGATAATATTTAAGTTATATACAATGGGTTATTGGAGCTTGAAGTAGTCATGGAAACAAGAACCCGAAAACTACAAAATCAATCAATTTCAAACTATCTCATTAAGTGAAAGAAATTACCCATTGAAGATTCCACATGGGAGGATGAAAATTTTATACAAAAGCATCCATAACTACACAAGCATTGAGGACAACACTTTTTTAAAGGAGAGGGGCATATTATGTCCCTATAACATTAGTGTAGCCCCCTTATTGTTATTTTTGTGCCCATGTAGCTCCCATATTGTTATTTTTGTGCCCCATAGAAGCTCACTATTCTTATTGTTGTGCCATTACATTATTATTGTTATGTAGGCTCTGATTATATTGTGACCCCTTAGACTCCTATATATGTTGAAGATTGCAACAAGAAACAGTGAAAGTGGCATCCAGAAACATAATTCCTTGATCCTAGTGAAAAATAATCACCTAAACTAGGTGGGGCCCACACAAGCTATTTTTAGGTGTATGTCTATTTTTAGAATGGTGAGCATATTCTAAAGTTAGCATGATGCTAATTATAGATGGTTGAGCAAATTCTATCTTTGGATGAATTTCTATTTTTAGAAGATGGGCGAAGTCTATTTATAGATCACTAATATAAAAATAGAATGCATGTCGATTATTATTAGCCCTTAATAATAATCAGACAATAAATAGTAACTTATTCTCTTGAAGCACTTTATTTCAGTGAATAGATGTGGCACATCAGTGGGCCAAAGGAATTACGCAATTCCTAGGGTGGTTGGTGACTCATGCATGGAGGACTTCGTTATAACTGATAGTGGCAAGTTGTAAGAGAGTTGGAAGAGTAGTTATGCAAGTTGTTATTCAGTTTAACTCAGTTCAGTGAGTTAAACTCAGTTGTGCTAGTTGTAACTGAACATACACTAGTGATAGATGAGTGAATTAATTATTTAATTAATTCACAAGTAGTATCTTACTTGCAATTGAAGAAATACAATAGTTAGCTACTTGCATATCAGATCCAGTGGAGACCCAGTGGAGAGATAGGTGAAAGGGTGAGATGGACTATCTGTTGTGACTATAGTGGAGCATTCAATGCATCCACACACACATTGGATATGCCTATGAGTATTGCGCAGTAAAGGCAAGGCAAGGTCAAATTTATTCAGGGTTCTTCTTCAGTAGGGATTGCGCAGTGGAGGCAGGTTGTCAGGAGGCAAGAAATTGGTGCATAGATGTGAAAATTTCTGCATGACAGTGTGTGACGATTGTATATTGTACTGAGAGCTCTATGAGCTGAGCTTTGTATGATATTGTTACATGATCCATTGATATACATAATATATGATAGTTGGGGTTTTTAGATTTAAGCTTTCCTGGTAAAACATCTTGTTATGTGCGATTGATTTTTCTTCATGTGTTTTTCAATTGGTGATTTAATTTCCACAAAGAATTAAGTGGAAAGATTCTGCATTTAACATAAGATTAATTTTTTAGATCAGGAGAATCTGGAAATAAATTATTGTGATTTATAAATTTCTACAATATATACCAAGGAGGTCTTATCATTTGTATCATCCAAGAAATTTTCATTTATTTGATGTAAAGGAGGTTTCCCCCTCAAAGAGACTAATTTTCAAGTTGTTGATCTACATTTTCTTTTGTTTTGTGATCTGGTTACATCACATTTGGTATTATAGCTTTGGATTCTAGGGTTTCACTGCTTCAAACATGAAATCTTGGAATTTTCGCTATAAATTTTTTGATATAAGAATTCAGATGCTGAAATTTTGACAATGTGGAACCGAAATATTGGTTAGTTTTTTGTAAAAAATTCATATCTTGGTTAACTATATTTTCAGAGATAAGGCATGAAGAAGTTAGGGTTCCTACATGCTCCAAAATTCAGTCTCTAACATGCGATCTAGAGAAAAAAATCATAACTTTGTCTTCGAGCATTGAATTTGAAATTTGTAAAACTTTACTAAAATTTCACAAACTTTATTTTCTCGTGTATCAATTTTTGAGCCGAAATATGAAATAATGACATGTGGAATTCCATATAAGTTTGCTCTACTGAACCATTCCATAATCAGGTCATCGTGGGAGATTTCGAGATTTCACATAATTTTAACTTGAAGAATCCAATCTTGGTATAAATTGTGTAATTGAAAACAAGACTCAGAGGGATAACACAATATGGAATTTCAGACATTGGGAGGTCGAAATTATAGAGATACAATGGTTCCAAGATTGAGCTCCTAAAAGCAAGAAAAATGTGTGTATTTTTTTTTACATAAATTTTGTTTGAAAAATCAGTTTGAAGTGATTCAAAGGGCATAGTGAAACATAGATATCATTGTTTGATTCCAAGTTACCTCAAAACAAAAAATGGATAAACCTAGTAAGCAACCAAAAATCTCTATTATGATGCATGAAGAAGAGGAAGAAATGCAACATGATATATCAAAATTACAAGACCAAGTGAAATAAATTTCGCTCTTGGAAAGAGTAACAAAAAATGAATTTGAAGCGATGATGGATGTTAAGATGGATGGTTTCGAAGTAAAAAAAAAAAAGACATGGAAGTTTTGAAGGATGGTTTAAAATCAAACGTGGAGGAAATGATGAATGTCAAGATGGAAGGGTTGAAGAAAGGTTTGAAAAAGTTGTTGCTAAAAGGCTTCCTAGTTGTAACAAGGTAATCCATGAAAATCATGATGAGGACAAAAGGAATGTGAATTATGGTTTTAGAGACTCCAATGCTAAGTTTAAGACCCACCACATTCCAAATATAGATATGGGAAAGTTTTATGGAAAGGATATGGCAACATGGATACTAGAAATGGAGCAATTCTTCAATCTACATGATGTGTCTCACACACAAAAGGTACGCATTGCATCTTTATATTTAGAACAAAACTTGTTTACGTTGTATCAATGACTTTGTTCTCGTAAGTCAATTTTCACTTGGACAATTTTTGTAGAATAATTGGTAGCACATTATGAAGATACAAAGAGAAATACCTTCTTTAGCCAATAAATAAATCTCAAACAAAAGGGTTCAATGGCAGAACACATTGAGGACTTCCAAATATTGAATATCAAGGTAAATGATATTCCAAAGGAGCATATGATTGATGTATTCATAGGGAATTTAAAGGATAACATCCAACATGAGGTTCACCTTTGGGAACCTAATTCATTGAAAAAGGCATTCAAGGAGGCAAGAAAAGTTGAAAGAAAAATTATGGCAACAAGGAATTCTACCACTCACAACTATAAATATGGAAGTGTTGATGCTCCTAGCCTCCCATAACCTATGAGGTTGAAACCACAAAAACTAGAGGAAAAAAGAGTAAAAGGGATTTGTTATAGTTGTGACAGTAAATACTTTAAGGGTCATAAGTGAGTTGAGAATAAATTATTTTACATAGATTGTGAAGAGGAGGAAGAAAATGAAAAAAAAATATCAAAAGAAGAGGAAGTACTCCAAGAACCAACCCCAGATAAAGAAGAAATGAATTTGACCATATTTTGTAATGGATTAACAAGAATTACCACACAAAATCTCAAGATAGAAGGATATATCAAGAAAAAAAGGTAATAATGTTGATCAATTCTGGTAGTACCCATAATTTTATTCATTGTAAGATAGCCAAGGAATCGAATTGCTTTCTATATCTAGCACCAGAGTGTCAAGTGATGGTTTCAAATGGACGAACTATACATTTCTCAAGGAAGTTTCATAATATCAATATAGCCATGGGGGAATATGTATTGAATAGTCCAATGATTTCCTTTCTAATGGGTGGTGTTGATGTTGTATTAGGAGTCCAGTGGTTACAATATTTGGGGACAATGGATTTTAATTTTCAAGAAATTTTCTTGAAATTTTCCTAAGAAGGAAAGGAAATTGAATTAATGGGAATCGCAAGAAAACCAGGGAAGATAATAAGCTTTCATGGCATGAAAACTATTTTGAAGAAATAACAATGACACATATTTGCACAATTATGCTCACTAGATGTTAAAACATCAAAATCATTTTTTCTCCAGATCTCCAAAGAATTTTGTATGATCATTCCAAGGTATTTGAGACTCCCAAAGGCCTCCCACCTATTCATGATCATGATCATGCTATTCACTTGATTCCAGGAAGTATTCCTCCAAACATCAAATCTTACATATATCCTTTTCCCAAAAGAGTGAAATTGAACGTATGGTTGCGTAAATGTTGGAGGCATATACAATTCAATCTAGCAAAAGTTATTTCTCTGCTCTAGTAGTATTGGTACACAAGAAGTATGGATCATGACATATGTTTTCAAATTATAGGGAGCTCAAAAAGCTCATTGTTAAAGATAAATTTCCCATTATTATCATTGATGAATTATTGGATGAACTACATGGAGCAATTTACTTCACCAAACTGGATATTTGTTTAGGATACCATCAAGTTAGAATGAAGACTGAAGAAATTCTGAAAACAATATTTAGAACTCATGAAGGTCATTATGAAATTTTGGTCATGCATTTTGGCCTTACTAATGCACCTTCCACATTTCAAGCTTTGATGAATTCTATTTTCAAACCCTTCCTTAGAAAATTTGTGTTAGTATTTTTTGATGATATACTAATTTACAACAAGTCTTGGAATGATCATGTTGACGAGGTGCTCAAACTATTGGAGAAGAAAAAATTGTATGAAAAAACCTCCAAATGTTTCTTTGGGGTGCAGGAGGTGGAATATTTGGGTCATATTGTATCTCATGAGGGTGTTAAGGTAGATCCTAACAAAGTTAAATCCATCAAGGAATGGAAAATCCACACAACCATAAAGCATCTTAGAGGATTTCTTGGGTTGACATGGTTTTATCACAAATTTTTAAAGAATTATGGGAAAATAACAACACCTCTAACAAAATTACTGAAGAAAGATGCATTTTTTAAGAATCCAGAAGCAACTAAGTCCTTTGAACATCTTAAATATGCAATGTGTCAAGCTCTGGTTTTATGATCTGTATGAAATCTATATGTAAATTTGCTTGAGGTAGTTTAAATTGCAAGTGTTAAAATTGATCTCTTTATGAGATTTTATGTTAAATTATTATACACATAAAGCATGAATTTAAACTATGAGATATGAGAAAACAACACACAAATACACCATAAAAACTACCACAACACAACAAGTGATGAAGGAGTTCACCCATCCTGGGCTACGTCTCCTTGTCCAGCTTCCAATGGCTTGGCCCTATATCATTATGTTAAAAAATGGTGATTACATCAGTTCACAGTGCTCCAATGGCTTCAAAATATGTTCCATTAGCTTCATAACTGTCCAAAACCCATGTCTAGCCTCTTTCTACTCCCAAAATGGTAAAAAAATGAAGAAATTATGAGTTTCCCTAGATTTTCTGCTAGTCGCTCTACAATTTCCCCAAAATCTAGCATTATCCTACATTTTCGCCCCAAATTCCGCTAACAGAGCGATAGTTTGGCGAAAATTCGATGAAATTTGTGGGACCATTAATTTCACCATTAATTCCTCAAAACAAATTTTTTAATTATATATGGTGGCTAAATTTATTTTGTTTAAAAAAATCGGGTGGGATTTTTCTCCTGTGCGCCCATGGTTATGTGCCAACGGTTATATAGTATATATATGGGGGGGCGGGGCTAAGCCCTGGCCCCTTACCCCATAACCTCTGCCGCCAAAACTTAAATACAATTTGGGAGATATGGCTTATATGAACCATGGTTATCCCATTCGGTTAAGGCATTGTGTTGTTTGCTAAGAGGTCGAAGGTTCGACTTGTGCGGAGTCTAGTTTGGAATTCCAACCAAATTTTGGTGGACCCCATGATGCGACGTGGCGATCTCTGGTTGGGCCACGTGGCAGCCTATGGTTGGCCACTCAATCACCTAATGAAATGCAACCAAATCAGCGCCAATGATATTCGAAAAAATGGCGAAATGTGATTGGCCCAACGGATCCCAGTCAACCATTCCCAGTTAGCAAGCCCAGTGAGTTGTACAGACTGCTGACTGGGTAGGCTACATAATTTTTGCCAAATTTTTATCTGTTTTGGAAAAAAAACAGAACTCATTTCCGGGAGCATACGATATTGGTTTTCCGCGAAAGAGTTGCTTCAGATTCAGAATGACGAGATCTACGCAAGTTCATAGGTTTCGAGCCATTTCGAAAAATTTCATTTTTGAGCACAGGATCACTCCTCCCCATTGGAAGCTTTTGGACCCAAAAATATCACTTTCATTTGTTCAGTAAATGAGGGTACAATTCCCCCACCTTTCCAATCTCGATCCATTTGGCTTTGCTTGGATTTGTTCCTTTGAGCCCCACACGAAGGTACTTCACATTCCCTCATTTTGAAGTCCTTGTTCTTTTGTCAAGAATGGTGTCTTGTTTTCTTTCTTCAAGGTATTCAAAAGAGAAATCCTTAATAGAAGGAATCTTAACATTATCTCCTTGATCTTCAATCAAAGCAGCATCATAAAACCTTAAGTACTCAACATTAACAACAATTTAAATTTTCATATATGAAGGCAAATCCAATCGAAAGGAATTAACACCAATCTTTTCTAAAATTTTGAATGGACCATATCGAATTGGTTTCAGTTTTTTACCTTCTCCTCTGCTAATGTGAATCCAAACTTCATCACCAACTTGGAAATTGTGATCTACATGATGCTTGTCGTGCATTTTTTTGTACTTGAATTGGCTCTTTTCCAACTGTTCTTGAACTGCTTGATGTACCAATTTGATTTGTTCAATGAACCTTTTAGCTTTTTCTATGTCACTATGACCATAAATAGTAACATCCTTTCCCAAAATGAAATCCAAAGGAAACTTGGGCAAGTATCCCAAACATGCTTCAAATGGCGATGTTTGAGTTGAATAATGCTTGGCTTGGTTGTAAGCATTCTAAATATAGTGAAAATTTTCATCCCACAACTTAGAATGCTTACTGCAATAACCACGCAGAAGATGTATCACCGTCATGTTCACCACCTATGTTTGACCATTTGTTTGTGGATGAAATGTTGTACTCTTTTTCACTTTGGTGTCCATGAATCCCCACAAGATTTACCAAAATTTCCCAACAAAGCGAGAATCTCAATCACTAATAATGGATTTAGGCAATCCAAAATGCACCCATACATTATGAAAGAATAAATAAACATTTTTTTCAGCTGTAATTTTCTTTTTACATGGTGTCAAAATACACATTTTGTTGAGCCTATCCACAACAACTAAACACAATCATGATTCCTTTTTGACATATACCTCCAAAAAAATCCATAAAAAAACTCTCCCATGGACGAGAAGGTACCGGAAGTGGTGTGTATAATCCTAACTTTCTATTGCTAATCTTATTGACAACAAATAATGAACATCCTCTAATAAAACATGACACACTTTCAAGCATACAAGGATAACAAAAATACCTCTGTAGATATGCCACCCTCTTACTTACACCGAAAAGACCAGCAATAAGAGAAGTATGTGCCTCTCTTATGATTTTGACTCTTTATCCATGTGGAATACAAAGCTTACCAAGATGGTACAACAAGTTATCATGCATGTTCTAATCCAATTTTTCTACTTGGTTCCCTTGACTCAAAGTTGCATATACATCTTGAAAATCACTATCTAAAGCATATTTTTCAACATAGATCTCATGAAAAACAAAATTATGATTAAGAATAGTAGCAACACTAACAATAGGCCTACAAAGCATGTCAACAACTTTATTGTAGATACCTTTCTTATACCTTATCACCAAATGGAATTGTTTAAGAAAACCCATCCATCGAAAATGCCTTGATTGTTGCAACTTTGTTTATCATTGCAATTATTGCTATGGTTGATGATCAATGTGAATGATTGTTTCCTTACCCATCAAGTAGTGCTTCAATTTTTTCACACTTTGCACCAATGCATACAATTCCTTGTCATATGTAGGATAATTAATCACTACACCATTAAAAATTTCTGAATGAAAACATATGGCCTTACCATGTTTCACGAGGACTGCACCTATGGCATTGCCACTTGCATCTGTATATATCTCAAATGACTGTCTCAAGTCTGGAAGTGCAAGTACTAGAGCTAAATTTTTATTTTCCTTCAATGCATCAAATGCCTTTTTTTGATTTCCTCCCCACTGGAAGACCTGCTTCACACTTGTCAATGCATGCAATGGAGCTACAATAGAAGAAAATTTAGCAATAAAATTCCTCCAATATTGGGCTGCTCCCAAAAACTTCTTAACTCCGTAACTGTTTTGGGCTTTGGCCAATTCAAATTACTTCAACCTTGGAGGGATCTATTTTCAATTCACCCCCTCCAACAATATGGCCCAAATACAATAATGAAGTTTTTCCAAACTCACACTTTGACATCTTTAAAAACAATTATTCTTTCTTCAAGACATCAAGTAGTTTTTTTACATGAATGACATGTTTTTCACGGGATTTATTGAAAATTAAGATGGCATCTAAGTATACTATCACAAAATCATCTAGAAATGGCCTCAATACATCATTCATCTCACACATGAAGGATACAGGAGCATTGAAAAGACAAAAAGGCATAACTAGTCATTCAAAAAAACCTTGGTTTTCTTTGAATGTTGTCTTCCATATGTCTCCTTCAACAATTATAATTTGATGATAGCCACTCCTTAAGTCCAACTTATTAAAATACTTAGCATCTTTCATTTGATCAATTAAATCATCAAGTCTAGGAAGTGGGTAACGGTTCATTATCGTAATCTTGTTCATTGCATGGAAGTCCACACACATGCACCATGTTACATCCTTATTTGGCACCAAAACAATAGGTGACCCGCATGGCAAAGTACTTGGCTTGATGATCCCTTTGTCCAACAACTCTTGAATTTTATTTTTAATTTCTGCACTTTCCATCACTGACATCTTGTACATGCCAATGTTAGGAAGAGGAAAATATTCCTGCAATTGTATTTCATGTTGGATTCCCCTCTTTGGAGGAAATCCTTTTGGCACCTGAAACATCTCATTGTATTGGTTAACAACCTCAACCAAATCAGATTTCAATCTTGAGTCACAACCTTGAAAATCTTCATTCTCAACATCATTCTTTTTGTTGGGCCTCAAAAATTCCCTCATTTTCACCATATAACATTACCGTTTATAAAGCATATTCCTACACTTTCTACCATATTCATATCCATTTCCTGTAATTAATGCCTAAAACCATCCTCTTCATCTCATGGTTAAATATCATATTTTTATTATGTTTTTAATGTCTTAAGGATCATTTTACCATGATTTAGTACTGATAGTTTTTCTAATTTAATTTGTCGCAGGGTTCCATTGTCGAAATCCCTCACAAGTCAATTGAACTAGTTGCTAGAGGTTGAGTACAGAATAAATTCTTGTAGGTGAAAATATCAAATTTGTGAGAAAATGGAGAAGAATATCAATATTCCTACACATGGGTTTTGTTCAGAGTACCCTCATTTAGGTAACCCAGAAACTGTTTGGCGAAATTTGTCATTATGAGGAAGTTGCGGTCATGGGAATATTCCAGCACAATATTAAGTACAGGATTGGGGATGAATTCGTGGTTTGTCTATTTTCGGCCACATGCATGGTTTGGATAAGCCTCTTATGCTCAAATAAGGAACAATTTTTGCAACTTAGCCTAGCTAATATGATCCACCCAGAGGATCATTCACAAAGATATCATACAACTTATAATAGTTTTGAAGTTCAAATTTTTTACTTTGTATGGTTAATTAGTTAAGTTTAGCTTACATCGTTTGATCTTTTAAAGCCGAATATGATTTGTATCTTGGAGGGAGGAGAAAGGAAGTACGAAGGAAGAACAATTGATCAATTTTGTAAAGAATATTTTGTTCAGGAGATATTACAGTATGCCATTTGTATCTACAGTTTGAACCTTAATATAAATCAATTGTAATGTGAAGTTTCTTGTCAGTATTATGGTTTTTCTTTGAGTTTTCAGTCTTGTTGAATTAATTTAACTTGCTCCAAGAGTGGCAAGGGCCCACCACCACCTGGAGAAAATTCTTCCAACCAGTATAGATATTAGGATTGTGTTTGATTAACTAGTGAGTAATGCAAATGTTGTTTGGAAAATCATTATTTAAATTTTTGAATTGTTAATTTCATTTTGTACTTAAAATCACATTATGTTTCGTAGATCTGAGTTGACAAGGTAGATTTCATTTTTTTTTGGCATAAATCAATAAGGGGTTCGCTAGGAAATTATCTTTGTCATATAGTTATCTCCTGCATGCAATCACATCATACAGAGGTATTTGTGAAGCGCTGTTAATTGGAGTGTATACAGGGATTGTTTATAATTGAGACCTCGAAATAAATTGCGTTTATGCTCCATTTACTTCTGAATCTTATGGTGACATGTTTGTATAAAAACACTCCAAGATACCTAGTTTCGAATCCATTTGATTTGGAATACAATACAGTTTAGGAAATATTGAATTATAATAAAAAAACAACGTGCATTATTTCTCTGATTTTACAGTGATAGTGTTAAGTCCAAAATCAGATTTAAGAATTCGCGTTGAGTATAGTTGGTATGGGAGTAGACAGAGGTTATGCGTTTCATTTCCAAAATTGAAAGTAGTGATCCTGTGTGTCTGGGGATTTAGTTATAGCATTTAATTATATTAAGTTTCTCTATTTATTTGGAATTAGGATGTGTTAATTGAGTTTTGTTCTTGATTAATAAGATTTTTTGATTCTGTAATTAGTTCATGAGCATAGCATGAGTTTGATGTGTATGTGTGATTTCATTGTCAAAAGAGGTTAAGATTTTAAATATTTATTTGCTTCGTTTTCAATTTATAGATTTTGAGTTATGAATTGAAAGGTAACCTGCAGTAAGTATTCACAGTTAAATATTAGAATCTCTTTGCTAGAAATAACAATTTCTCTTTGCTTAAATAACGATTTCTCATATATTTAAATACTGTGATCAGTAAGAAATTAGATTTGAATGAGTTTCAATTGATTTTAAGTACATATTATCATTGAGTGAGAGTAGATAATAAATTGATTTTTTTTGAGTTGTAGATGTCAATTCAAGTTGGTTTTAAGTACTGAATCAGAGTACCTAAGTTGTGATAAAGTATGTCTTAGGCCATGAGTTTTTTTTTTAAATGATTTTGTACTTAAAATTGATTTTCTCACTCTAGCTTAGGTTAGATGCTCTGATCCTGTACTACCTGCGCTTCTGCCTCTAAGTCTTACGACCCCAGTTTGATAATTTAATGCTGGAATTAAAACACATATAATTTCCCCAAGAAAACACATATAAAATAGCTTTCCTATCATACAAATATGGGATTCCCAAAGAAATACCAGAAATATCATGTGGAACTACATCAAGTTCAACCTCATCAAGAAAGTTTGTTGTAATTGCAAATCTAAGTATGCATTTCCTGGTCACTTGTAAGTTTTCATTCTTGCATATCCAACCTAAAGGATAAGGTCTTGGATGAGGAGTGGTATCTAAATTTAAATTCTTGACTAAGTCTTCAGAAATCAAATTATCTTGTGAACCATTATCAAAGAGTGTATCAATTTTGGTATGCCTTGAAATAACCTATTAGGGGAATTTTGAGGTCTAAAATGGGCCTCCTAAGGAAATTATAAAATAATAGTGGAAATAAAAAAATAATATTATATTACATCATGAAATTTTAGAGGGAAAAAAAACTATTTTTCAACTTCTATTTTCAACTTATCTCCCTATGGGTTTACTCAACTTTCGAGCGAAAAAAATCATCGAATGTAGAATTTTATTCCTCATCAAAGGAATGTCCATGTTGCATACTTTCGATGGACATTGCTACACGAAAAATGAGAAATACATGAAATTTTTTTATTGCAATAACGTATTTTCTTGTATTTATCATTTTTTGTGTAGCAGCGTCCATCGAAAATATGCAACATGGGTACTCCTTGGAGGAGGAATTAAATTTTGCATCCAACGAGTAATCCCGCTCAAAATTTGAGTAAACCCTTAGGGAGATAAGTTGAAAATACAAGTTGAAAAAATAGTTTTATTCTTTTATTATTTTTTAATCCTTTTACTTTTTTACCCCAAAAATGGTGAATCATCCCCCATGGTTGACATCATCATCTTATATCCTATTGGTTATTATAAATTTTATTTTGGTTGTACATGACTTAGGTTCCGATTCAGGAGATGAAATAAAGATCACACCAATGGGAATGAAAGGTAGGGACATAGAAAGCACTAGCTCTTCAAGTTGTCCAAATGATACTCAAGATGAGAAAACAAGAATTGAACCCACTCATCTTGAAGGCTTATAACTTTCACCTTGCAATCTTGAATTTCTCTCTTCATAGAGAACTTTCACCATTTTAGCCATGCCAAAGAAATATTTTCTAAAATTATTCTCATCCTCTGACATATTATCAACTCCTCCTTCATGAGGCATGCTTACTGAAGCTTCATGTAAAACTTGAGGTGAAACTTGTGGTGGAAATCGAGACAAATGGGCTCTCCTTGTCCTTGTCCCAAATTGAGAACGTGCACCCAAAAGCTTTCCTTCTCCTCTTTTGAACTTCAACCTTGTAATCATTTGAAACACTTGCAAACAATTAAATCCTCACAGTAGAAAATAAAACCAAAGCTCTGATACCAAACTTGATCTGTATGAGATCTATATGTAAATGTGCTTGAGGTAGTTTAAATTTCAAGTGTTAAAATTGAGTTTTTTATGAGCTTTTATTTTTGATTATTATACACATAAAGCATTAATTTAAAATTTGAAACAGAAGAAAAAAACAAAAAAATACACCATAAAAATAACCACACCACAACAAGTGATGAAGGATTTCACCCCTCCTGGGATACGTCTCTTAGTCCAACTTCCAATGGCTTGGACCTATATCACTATGATAAAATGGTGATTACATCCGTTTAACATGCTCCAATGGCTTAAAAACATATTCCATTAGCTTCAGAACTATCCAAAACCCCTATCTAGCCTCTTTCTGCTCCCAAAATGGTCAAAAACTGAAGAAGTTATGAGTTTCCCTAGCTTTTCTACTAGTCGCTCTACAATTTCCCCAAAATTCGGCACCATCCTATATTTTCGCCCCAAATTCCACTAATGGAGCAAAAATTTGGAAGAAATTCGATGGAATTTTTGGGACCATTAATTTCACCATTAATCCTTAAAACCATTTTTTTAATTATATACGGTGGCCGATTTTTTTTGAATAAAACAATCAGGCGATATTTTCCACCTCCGAGCCCACAGTTATGTGCCAATGGTCATATAGTATATATATAGGGGGGCCGAGGCTAATCCTTGGCCCCTTACCCCATATCCTTCGCCGCTAAAAATTGAATATGGTTTGGGAGGTATGGTTTACAAGAACCACGGTTAGCCCATTTGGTTAAGGCATTGCGCTGTTTGCTAAGAGGTCGGAGGTTTGACTCCTGCTGAGTCTAGTTCAGAATTCCAACCAAATTTTGGTGGTCCCTGTGTTGCGATGTGGCAGCCTCTAGTTGGGCCACATGGAAGCCTATGGTTGGCCACCCAATCACCTAATGAAATGCAACCAAATTAACGCCAATGATATTCTGACAAGTGGTGAAGTATGATTGGCCCAACAGAGCCTAGTTAACCATGCCCATTCAGCAGGCCTAGTCAACTGTATGGTCTACTGACTGGGAAGCCTACACAAGTTTTTCCAAAATTTCACATTTTTGGGAAAATGAACAAAAATCGTTTATGGGAGCATACGGTGTCGGTTTTCTGCGAAACGCATTGTGTCAGATTCAAAACAACGAGATCTACACAAGCACGCATGTTTGAAGAATTTCAAAAAATTTCATTTTTGGGCATGATTTTGAGCACCAGATCACTCCTCCCCACTGGAAGCTTTTAGACCCCAAAATATCGCTTTTAGTTGTTCATTAGACGAGGATACATTTCCTTCACCTTTCCAATCTCGATCCATTTAGCTTTGCTTGGATTTTTTCCTTTGAGACCCACACGAAGGTAATCCACATTCCCTCATTTTGAAGTCCTTTTTCTTTCATCAATAATGGTGTCTTCTTGTAGTTCTTCAAGGTATTCAGGAGATAAATCCTCAATAGAAGGAATTTGAGAATTCTCTCCTTGATCTTCAATCAAAGTAAGCTCATACAACCATAATTTCTCAACATTAACAACAACATAAATTTATATATATGAAGGCAAATCAAATCTGAAGACATTATCACCAATATTTTCTAAAATTCTGAATGGACCATATCAAATTGGTTTCATCTTTATACCTTCTCCTTGAAGCCTTTCTGTGCTAATGTGAGGCCAAACTTCATCACCGACTTGGAAATTTTGATCTACATGATGCTTGTCATGCCTTTTTTTTTACTTGACTTGGCTCTTTTCTAGTAGTTCTTTAACTGCTTGATGTTCCAATTGGATTCGTTCAATGAACCTTTTAGATTTTTCTATGTCACTAAGACCATCAATAGAAACAACCTTTCCAAAAAATAGATCCAAAGGAGACTTGGGCAAGTATCCAAAACATGCTTCAAATGGTGATGTTTGAGTTGAAGAGTACTTGGCCCAGTTGTAAGCATGTTGATTATAGTGCAAATGTTCATCCCAAAAATTAGGATGCTTACTGTAATAACCGCGAAGAAGATGTATCAACGTCTTTTCACCGCCTCTATTTGACCATTTTTTTTGGATGAAATGTTGTAATATTTTAAAATTTGGTGTCCATGATTCCCCACAAGCTTGAAAAAAACTTCCCAACAAAGTGAGAATATTGATCAATAAAAATGGATGTGGGCAATCCAAAATGCACCCATACATTCTGAAAGAATAACTGAGCAATTTTTTCAATTGTAATGTGCTTTTTACATGGCATAAAAATACACATTTTGTTGAACCATCCACAACTACATAAAGATAATCATGATCCTTTTCTGACATAGGAAGAACTCCAACAAAATCCATAGAAACACTCTCCCATGGACGAGAAGGTACTGGAAGTGATGTGTAAAATCCTAACTTTCTATTGCTAGGCTTACTGACAACACATAATGAACATCCTCTAATAAAACATGACACACTTTCAAGCATATGAGGCCAATAAAAATACCTATGGAGATGTATTGTCGTCTTAGTTACACCGAAATGACCAGCAATAAGAGAAGTATGTGCCTCTCTTATGATTTTTAATCTTTCTCCCTATGGAATAAAAACCTTACCAAGATGGTACAACAAGTTATCATGCATGTGATAATCAAATTCCTCTACTTGGTTCACTTGACTCAAAGGTGCATATATATCTTGAAAATCACTATCTAAACTTATATTTTTCAACATAGATCTCATGCAAAACAAAATTATGCTTAAGAATATTAGTAGCACTAACAATAGGTCTAGAAAGCATGTTAGAAACTTTATTGTAGATACCTTTTTTATACCTTACTACCAAGTGGAATGTTTAAGAAAACCCATCCATGGAAAATGCCTTGATTGTTGCAACTTTGTTCTCGATTGCAAGTATCGCAATGGTTGATGATCAGTGGGAATTATTGTTTCCTTACCCATGAAGTAGTGTTTCCACTTTTTTCACACTTTTCACCAATGCATACGATTCCTTGTCATATTTAGGATAATTAATCATTGCACCATTAAATTTTTTTGAATGAAAACAAATGGCCTTACCATGTTGCATGAGGAATTCACCACTAGAAAATTTGGCGGAATTTTCGACGGCCAATTCGTCGCTATTCCGACACATAGTCGTCGCAAGAGTGACAGTTCGAGGAAGGGAAAAAAGTGGTTTGCCATACCGTCGCAATTCCGACACACTTAAAAAGTGTCGCACTATTGACACTTTTTCTGTCGCTTCCAAAAAAGCGTCGCTCTTCCGACATTTCCCAAACCTTCGCGCTTCCGACATTTGTAAACTATCGCACTTCTGACGTAATGTGGTCCGACGTTTTGAACGTCGCTCTTCCGACGTTTGTAAACTGTCGCAATTCCGACGAAATGTGGTCCGACGTTTTGAACGTTGCTCTTCCGACGTTTTTAAATTGTTGCAATTTCGACGCAATGTGGTCCGACGTTTTGGACGTCGCTCTTCCGATGTTTTGAACGTCACTCTTCTGACGTTTGTAAACTATCGCAATTCCGACGAAATGTGGTCTGACGTTTTGAACGTCGCTCGTCTGAAATTTTTATACTATTGCTCTTCCGACGTTTTTAAGCTGTTGCAATTCCGACGCTTACAAGGCATCGGTGTACCGACGACGGGTTCAATTTAAAAAAAAAAATGAAACTTTAAAACAGGATAGTAAATCTCCAATATTTGTTATGAATTGTGGGCGTTCCAATGACCGTGAAATATTAATATAATAAACCACCCCGTAGAGCTTCGACTATAAACAATAATTTTTTTTTCACAAGAGAAAAAACGTTATTTTGAATATGTTATATGAAGTAAAACAATCCATGAAGTCATTACATTTTCACATCTAAAGATTGGAACCCAAATATCCATCCAGAAAAGTGGAAGTCCCACCCTAGACAATGATAGAAAAATACCCCATGTCACATACAGGGACATGATATAAAACCCAGTAATGGTCCACATGGAGATTATCGAAAATCTGAGAAAGCATCCAAATATGCCTGAGGCATCTATAAGAAAGTGAAATAGCAGTATGTAGAATAGTAAAGCAACAGATAGAGTACCGACGTCCATTGTTCCAAATACAAATTAAAGTACCCAAAATCCTTGAACATAGAAAAACGCTAATCATGTGAGGAGTGTGATATGTCCAAAATATAAAAAGACCATCAGACCATATCAATAAACTAGCAACATAGACCAGCATCGCTAGTTTTGAAGGCAGAGTGATAAAAATTAATCATTTTTTTTCACAAGAGAAAAAACGTTGTTTTAAATATATTATATGAAGTAAAACAGTCCATGAAGTCATTACATTTTCACATCTGAAGATTGGAACCAAAATATCCATCCAGAAAAGTGGAAGTCCCACCCCAGACAGTGATAGAAAAATACCTCATGTCACATACAGGGACTTGATATAAAACCCAGTAACGGTCCACATGGAGATTATCGACAATCTGAGAAAGCATCCAAATATGCCCGAGGCATCTATAAGAAAGTGAAATAGCAGTATGTAGAATAGTAAAGCAACAGATAGAGTACCGACGTCCATTGTTCCAAATACAAATTAAAGTACCCAAAATCTTTGAACAGAGAAAAACGCTAATCATGTGAGGAGTGTGATATGTCCAAAATATAAAAAGACCATCAGACCATATCAATAAACCAGCATCGCTAGTTTTGAAGGCAGAGTGATAAACATTAATCAATTTTTTTCACAAGAGAAAAAACGCTGTTTTGAATATATTATATGAAGTAAAACAGTCCATGAAGTCATTACATTTTCACATCTGAAGATTGGAACCCAAATATCCATCCAGAAAAGTGGAAGTCCCACCCCAGACAATGATAGAAAAATACCCCATGTCACATACAAGGACATGATATAAACCCCAGTAACGGTCCACATGGAGATTATCGACAATCTGAGAAAGCATCCAAATATGCCCGAGGCATCTATAAGAAAGTGAAATAGCAGTATGTAGAATAGTAAAGCAATAGATAGAGTACTGACGTCCATTGTTCCAAATACAAATTAAATTACCCAAAATCCTTGAACAGAGAAAAACGCTAATCATGTGAGGAGTGTGATATGTCCAAAATATAAAAAGACCATCAGACCATATCAATAAACCAACATCGCTAGTTTTTAAGGCAGTGTGATAACCTATCAACACATAAAATAGTATCATAAAGCGGATACAGGAAATGTGCAAATACATGTACTGTTGATATACACCTCACACAAAAAGCATCCATGATAGAGCAAAAATATGTATAAACCCAGGGCTGATTGTATGTTCTGGCTTGCTTGTTCCCGGAAATAAAAACCATCTACAGAAACCCAAGCTCGCTTGTAAGATCAGTCTACTTGATTCCAAAATTGGTAACCATATGTTGCATCTGAGATGTAAGGTTCAAGCTCACTTGTTTCCATTAGTAGCCCGCTACAACATCCACCCTGTTCATAGCAAAAAGGTTCCTGTAGATATACAGAGAAAGAGTATAATACGTACACCATATAAACATGGCTCTGTATTTCAAAAAACAGGTTTAAAATAGAAACAGAGCAATATTTTTTTTTCTAAGTAAAGTTAATCTATTAACAGTGGGAATAAAATTACACCGAAGTCAAAAACATTGCCCAGACTCATGGCAAATTTGTCATCAAAAAATCAAAAAATTAAGAAGACTGCCCTCATACGGGGAAACCAGTCTTGAACATTTAATTTACAGAATTCAAAAATATTACAGAGGTCCAGCACAGTAATATCATCTAAAAGCAGCCCAATTAAGTGGGCCGCGAAGCAAGAAAAACAAATTAACCAAACTACTCCTCCAACGACTCCTTGACGATTCGGCACCATCCTTCGGAAGGTCCAGGATCGCTAGGTGCTACCTCCACAGTCATGCCACTGCTCCCCTCCTGAAGGCTCGAATGTTGGTCAGCTTTTTCTGAGCTCAGACCCGCCGGACGGGTGCATTGTTCTTCCATTTGGGCCTCCTCACGGAAAACCATAGTAATTGAAGCTGTGATTCGTGGGCGGTTCAGAGAGAAATTAAAGGAAAAAAGCGCAGTGCGCGTCGTGGGAGAAGGTGAAGCGGTGGGGAAATGAGGAGCAGGGGAGCCCATATGGTGGCCAGATCCTAGAACCCGACCCCGCCCACTTCTAGTATCTGGATAGCGACCTGTGTGATAATCACTGGACTGGGAAGACGACTCAGTTGAGGGGCTGGAGGGAGCGCGCATGGGTTGACCTCTAGTGCTCCCCCTGCAGCAACGCATCCTTTGACGCAGGCGAGGCATGGGTGCAGTCTCAATAGTGGGCACAAGAGGAGACGTAGAAGCAGAATTCCAAGAAACAGATGAAGACAGACAAGGACCAGACCGAGAGAAAGACAGATATGCAGCAAGGTCTAAGCAGCAATTCAGCTGGCCACTTCTCCTTCTCATCACAGTGAGCAGGCAGTGTAACCCATCAAACTGGCTCGTCTGAAAAACCATAGCGAAATGCCATTTTATCGACCCGACTGCAATGCAATCGAAGGACGCCCGTCATAATTAATCTCTGATCATTAATGAGAGTCGAAGGCTGGATCATATTGGAGCATGCAGAATCGCTAATAGGAGTGGAGGTCTGATCTTGAACAGTGTTAAAACTTAATGCGATTAGATGTTCAAACCTTGGAACTTAATTGAACAACGTTAAAACTTAATGCGATTGATATGAAATCGCCACATCCATGTCCCATCGCCTTAAACGCCATCGAATGCACCCACATCCGGGAACAGGGCAACATTTGATTGAGGACACATGGCATAAATTGATTGGAGCGGATCTTTGTTTGGGCCGCTCGCGTAGTGGAAATCCGGACCCGAAAAAGATTAGGGCGAATTTGATAAGAAATTCGCGTCACAACTCTCCCTCCGTACGCCAGCCCAACTTCGGACCCGAAAAATATTAGGGCGGAATTCAATTGGTTTTTGCGTCACAAAATTGGCCGACGTCAGCAGGCTGTTTTGGAACGCGAATTTGGTTTGAATTATGGTTTATCTCCGTTTGAAGTTCAGCGGGTTCGACTTAAGAACAATTTTGTTTGATCCCATCTTATAAAATTTGTGTTGGTTTTCTTTGATAATACACATATTTATAATAAATCATGGGAATACCACACTAAACATGTGGAAAAGTTATATAAATTATTGAGAACAATCATTTTTATGTAAAAAAATCCAAATGTGCTTTTGGGAAATAAGAATTCGAGTATTTGGTTCATATTGTTTTAAAGGAAGGAGTGAAGTTGGAGCCTCAAAAGATGCAAACTATTACAAAATGACCTATTCCTAAGAAAATCAAGGTTCTTAGAAGATTTTTTAGACTTACATGATATTATTGATCATTTGTTAAGAATTATGCATGCATTTCAACTCCACTCACATATCTCTTGAATAAAATATCATTTATATGGAATGAGGAGGCTACTTTGGCATTCTCTCTTTCAATGGATGCCATGTCTTCTACACCAACATCGGTTGCACCTACTTTTGGTAAAACATTCATGGTAGAGTGTGAGGCACTAGGACAAGGAATTTACGTAACATTAACACAATAAGGGATATCATTGGCTTTTAAAAGCAAGGAATTCAAAGAAAATATTTGGTGAAATATACGTATGAAATATAAATGGAAGCAATATTACATGCAATAAAAAATGGGGATAGTATATCATTAGGAGGTACTTTAAAGTCAAGATATACCATGATAGCATAAAGTATTTTTTGAAGCTATGATTTTCATTAGAAGATTAACAAAAATGAGGAGAAAAAATGCAAAGTTATAATTTTGAGATAATCTACAAAAAGGGTAAGGAAAATTTAGTACATGATGCTCTTTCTAAAATAGAAAAGGCCTCAAATTTATATCCAATTACATTTTCCATTCCTAGGTGGCTAGAAGAAGCTTGCCATAATGGAAAAATGACAATAGTACTAAAAAAAAACTAAAATTTATAAAGGATGGGATGAACTCTATGGAGCATTGGGAGTGAAAGAGAGATATACTTTGGTGCAAATGTAGAATATTTTTATGCACACAAGCATATTTGAATAAACAAATATTAAGGGAGTCCCATGTCTCTCAGATGGTAGGACGCAGGGTTCCTTAAAACATCTCAAAGGATCAAAAAATATATTTTTGGAAGGAATGAAGAAAGATATTCAAAATTTTGTAAGAGAAGGTCAGGTTTGCATAATAAATAAAAGAGAGATAGTAAAATCTATAGGGTTACTTCAACCATTCCACATACATATTCAAAGACTAGAAGATATATCAATAGACTTTATTACAGGGTTACTGAAATATAAAGGTAAGTATTACATTTTTGTGGTCATTTATATAGACAAATTTTGTAGATTTTTTTTGTAGAGCTCAAAGTACACAAACAACAAGCCAAGTGGCAGAAGTGTCCGTGAAAGAAATTCATAGTCTTCATGGTTTTCCTAAAGTAATAGTAACAAGAAACTTTTGGAAATAATTATTTAATATGAGTGGAGAAACACTAGCTGCCATGATTTCTACATATCAAACACAATCAAATGATCAAACAAAAATAGTTAACAAATGTTTTTAAGGTTATCTACAATGTTACTCTTTAGAAAATCAATCTTAATGGATGAAGTGGGTTCGTCAAGGAAGAATGGTAATATGATATTACCTATCACACATCTACTAAAATTTCCCATTTAAGGCCCTTTATGGATATCAAACTCCTAGTATCTCATACTTTTTGCAAGATAAGTCCAAAGTATAGGAAACAAAGTCACATATGGAAAATACTAAAGAAAATTTGAAAATTATTATGGAAAACCTTCAAATGACATGAAACATGATAAAACAACAAGGGGAACAACATTGAAGTGAAAGATAATTTGAGGAGGGTAATTGGGTATTTTTTAGATTATAACATTATAAGCAATCTTCATTCAAGAAAAAGAAGAATAAAGAATTAGCTCAAAAATTTTATGGCCCTAAATAATTATTCATAGGATTGCACAAGTGGTATAGAAGTTATATTTTCCTTCTTCTTTCATTCATAAGGTTTTTCATGTATCTTGCCTAAAAAAGGTTTTGGGAAAAAATATGCCAATGTAAATAGAACTTCCAAAATTAGATGAAGAACGAAAGTTAATTCTTGAACCACAAAAAAGTTATAGATAAACATTCTGTATCTCTTTGACATATAACCATTATGAAGTACCTAATCAAGTGGAAGAATATTCCTCTAGAAGAAGGTACATGGTAAAATGATCAATTCGTGATGAAATACCGACGGCTAAAGGGTCCGTTTGAAGTTTTGACAAAGGTTTTGTTATTTGTTTTATATAACGCGTAGCGGAATAGTTTTATTGTTTGTTAAGGTCCCACACAGTGATCAAATTTGAAGGGCAGGTCCGAATTTCAATTATAAGGGCATATATCTATGTCGCCCTTCCATAATGAAAAGCTTTAAAAAAAAACTTTTCAATTGACCACAATAAATTATTTTTACATTTCATTTTTAGAAAGACAAAACCATCAATCTTTATATTAATAAAAGATTGTTACATATACAACAATGAAGAAGGCTCCATCTTTCATTGCTTAAATATCTCATTGGCAATGTCAACATAAGTCTTGAAGACACTATTATAAGAATTTGTATACATACCACCGGGATATAGGAGATTCTTATGTGTCAGATTGTGTAATGCAATTTTGACTTTGTCTCACAAGGAGCAGTAGCATGGAGGTCTGGATTTTTCTTATAGAACTTTATTATTATTATTTGAAACATTGTTTATAGATATGAAGACAACAATGAAATTATGAGCATGGTGGACAATTAATCAAGCTCATGATGCCAAACCATGATGATGTAAGTTTGGAATTTAACATTTTTACATGTTAAAGACAAATAGTCAAAATCACTGACAACTTAGTATGCCATAATTAATAATAATTCCCTGTTCACTTTTGTTAATAGGTTTATGTCACATGATGATCTCTCTTCTTTGGCATTTACTTGTATTGAAGATCACTATTCTAGGAATAAGGAGTTATTTTCTCCAAAAATAACCCTAGACAAACATTGACAATGCATCAAGGATATCTTTCTATGCTTCATATGTACATATGTTCTACTTCTAAATCATGTCTTGGAAGTGGTTGTTTTGCTGGAAATTATTCACCAGTTGGTTTCATACCAAAGTCTTTTTCTCATTTTCAGCATCCAATACATGAAAAAGATATTGGTTTAAAACAACATAAATATTTGAAATTTCGCAAGAATTATCTGGCACACTTTGAATATGAATTTTGAAGTCAAGTGCATGATGCTGTATAGGATCATGTGTCATTTTGAATACCAAATGTTTCACAAGAAACTTCTCAACATGCTACCCTATAGTAAGGATTAAGTGACAATATTGCATCAACTATTTCCATAATAAAAGTGCACCTCAGCCATAAGACTTGTCGGAACACCTAATCCTACATGGGTAGGTGTGGAATGCGAAAAGTCACAATGGAGTCCAAGTGACCTTGGAATGTGATACCAAGAGTCACACCATTGTACTATAAATGTACATCTTTGTATAATGGAAAATAAGTGAGCTACACGCTTATCATTCATTGTGTTGAGTCTCTTGTGTGTGTGCATTCATCTTCCTCATACACCATGTGTGTGCTTCAACATGGTGTTTAACATGGTATCAGAGCGGGCGATTGCTGGCCCTGCTTCAATTTGAGTGAGCCATTTGTGTTTATGGCCTGTGCATATCTGCAAAATTCTTGAAATTTTTGCAGCATTTAGAGAGTTTTTGCAGCAGACATTTTGCTGGATTCAGAAATTTGTTTTGAAGAAGAGCAGCGTCGGTTTTGAGAAAGAGCAGCATTCAAAATCCCAGCATTCAGAAAATTGGCAGCATTCAGGCATTGGCTTTGAAGAAAGGAAGCACTGCCCATCTAAAGGTTTTCTCACTGCTTATTTTTCCATTGAAAAATCTCTGCATTTTAACTTCTGCACCATTTTGGAGCTGCTGGAAAATAGTTTAAAGAGGGCTTCTGAAAGATTTCTGAGTTTTTCAAGTAAAATTTCTGAGTTTTTCATTGGAAAATCTCTGCAAGTTTCTGGGTTTCTGAATACTGTTAAATTCTGTAATGGAGTAGATTGCTGTATATTTGAAAAAATCTGCTGTTTTGAAGACTATTCTGAAGTTGCCCTCATTTCTGCACTTTCTACTGCTATATGGCCCTCTGCAATATTTTGAAGAAAAGTTCTGGGTTTTTGAAGAAAATTTTTTGAGTTTTCTCTGCAACTTCTAAAGTTCTACTGCTGTACATTTGTAAAATTCCTGCAAGAAGAAAAAGTTTCTACTCCTACTCTCTGCTGTTTTAAATTTAAAAAATAAAAAATTAAAAAAAATTCAAACTCCATGCCCTTTCGGCCTCCCCAACCTGCAATTTTTATCATACCATGTATGTGCTTCAACATGGTGTTTAACAAGACTAAACAACTACAAATGTTGTAGATCTAACAAGACCACACAATCAAATGTATTCCACAAGGCCAATACTGTATGAAAAATGAAAAGGAGTTTGCAACCAAAAATACCTTAGGAAACTAATTCAATTAGATACACCAAACCATAAGTAAAAAAATGAAAACCAACCTACTCAAAAGGAAAGCATTTAACTCCTTTGACAAAATTTTGAGTTTCGAAACAAGGGCCTTTATTGTCTTGTCAATGCCCCTAGTAATTTGAACGGGGTTTGCAACTGCTGCAACAACCTAAAAAAAAAGGTTTCATTTCAAATTATTTTCCACAAATTTAAGATACAACCATTGTCAGTTTTGTATTTCCTAACAAGCTCATAAATTTTGACAAAAGAACCAAATTTTTTTAATACCTGATAGCAATTGTTTCACTCAAAAACTATCTTAGACTCAATAAGCCCAACCCAAAACTAAAAAACCAAACACCATAAGACCCTACAAAAATGAATAGATGATCTTAACCCAGTACTATCGACAAAAAGTTACCTTTATGCCCTCACTTATTAAACCCTGTGCTGTTGAATTTTAACTTCAACTGTTGCAGCAGAAGGACGGATGCAGCAACAACATTTTTTTTTTGAGGTTGCTTGCACGCCACAGCCATATTTCTGTACAGGATTGTATTTAAACACAACAACCAACATTAACGCAATTCACCAACCAGAAATTAAACAAACATAAATTTACCCCCTAGTTTTGTAAATTCAAAAGGAGGACACGTGGAGCATTAATATTGGATCGCATGAAATTGAAGGGAATCTGAAAACCTGAAAACTGGACCCGAAATTTTTATAAGGTACATTGGATTGAGAATTAGCGTTACAAATTAGGCAGACTTCAGCATCCCATTTTGGAACGCGAATTTGGTTTGAAATTCAATCTATTCAGACTTTTGAAGTCCGATGGAAAGGGTTCTTTAATGTTTTGATAGTTTAATTTTATGTATGCTTTAATATATACATATGTTTTAAACATATGTTATATATATATCATATGTGAAATGAATGGTGGGCCATAGAATTTAGTTTTAATTTTATTTTTTTTAAAGGAGGGTTTGTTATAATATGTTTTATATTTTACGACATATAAAAATAAAAAGGACAAAAAAGCTTGGTAGTTTTTTTTATAGATAGTACGTAAATTTTTTATTACACAGCAGTGTGTAAAAAGTGAAAGACTGAGTGTAACTTTTTAAGTGTGTATGCACAGCAGTGCGAAAGTGAAAAACATAGCAGAGTGTTTTAGAGACAGAGTATGTTTGTTTTGAACAGACAGTGAGTTGGTTTTATGCACTGCATTTTGTAGCAGTCATAATTTTGTAATCCCTCTCAGTGAGGAAGAAGTGTAATAGTTTTTTTTTGAGTTATTGAAGGGAATATAAGTTTTTTTTCAAAGTATTGAAACTCTGTCTCTTGTCAAAGAAATTTTTATTTTCTCTGTGTTAGAGGAAGGGAGATTTATTCTCCATTCATTGTTCTGGAATTTTTCAATATTCCAACATGTGCAAGAACAACAGATGTTGTGGTTCCATCCCCAGCTAAATCATTTGTCTTTGTCGCAGCTTGCCTTACCAACTTGGCCCCAATATTTTCAATTGGGTCCTCTAATTCAACCAATAAAAAGGCCAAAACCATAGCATTGAGATACATTTCATTACAATGTCAATAACAAGAAAATTTGACTCAACCATAACGCTTTCCTTTTATTGTTGTGAAAAGCTTTATGCATTACTCTAATGTGGCTAGTCCATAGGCCAAGTAGACCACTGGGTAACAAATATGTTTCCTTTCACCTTTGAGTTTTCAAATTATGCCTACCAAATCTAAGACATTTAAGAGGGGGAACTAATACAACGTTAAAAAGAAAACTAGAGCACACATCTACAAATTACCTCCTTAGCTACTGTCACACCATCATTAGCTATTTTCGGAGAACCATGCTTGCTCTCTAAGACAACATTTTGCCCTTCGCCCCAAGGGTGATTCCAACAAGATCAACAAGTTTGTTCACACCGCCTGCAAGACAAATTGACAATGCTTTCAGTAAGTGTGCAATTGAATGCCAGACCATATGAAAAAACAACCCTCCATGAAAAATTAAAATAACACATTAAAATCGAATATAAGTGGACAAGGAAAAATCCACCGCAGTGAAGTTTCACGTGCAGGTGACCTTCCTTTAAACATAATTTTTTCTCTGACCTGCAATTTTTTTGTCACTGAGCCATCCTTGTTGAAGTAAAACTCCTTTTCCATAGCTCTTGTATTAACTACCTTCTCTCTGTCACGTAATCTCAGAGTCCCTCTTCTGCTTGAGTGATTAAAGGAAATGGGTGAAAAAACTGAAAGAGAAGACAATTGTCTGCCATAATTATCAAACATTGCACGCAACTTCTTCCCCTTTCCATTGTTACCCAATGAGGTAGATGTGGCAATTGTTGTAATACTGCCCAAAGCATAGGCCATCTTCTCTTATCCTGAATATAGAATTAACAGATCTTCATATTAGTATGAACCTTAAAAAACATGACTCCCATTGCTAAAAACCACTTTTAAGTTGTAACGGGCAAACTAAACAACTATCGCAACTTTTGGAAACTTCTGGAGCATTAAGAGAGAAACAACCAAAGAGAAATACAACCAAAATCCTCATTTTAATGAGACCGGACTATATATTTGCATTAAGATAATAGAAAGAAATCACGACTATATTAAGGCCAACACAAAACAATCTTTAACCGGTGTCTCTCGCGGCCTTCAGGTTGCCATGCTAGAGGTTGCATATTTTTAATTTAAATTCTTGACCTCTCGTGCCCATCTATGAATGCATCCAATGGGATATCTACATCAAATGCTCCTTTATATCTCCAAAAACAAATTCCCTACTACAAGAGCACCAGTATTGATGGATCACCCCACACCATCCCACCCACTAGAAACGGTGAAAAAGGAAACCCGAGAAAACTTTTAAAATATCTCAAGATGACTATATGGGTGGTTCTTATGAATCAACCAACCATTCAGAACATGCTCATCAATCCAAACCATGAGTATTATGTGACAATATTCAAGCAGGCACTGAATCGGATTTCTGAAGCTATGTTAGAGAAACCCTAAACTCTCATGAAAATAGGTGAAATGTGGCACCACTCAGGGATTGACATGTGCCAATTGGTACAAGTGGTAGACAATTGGCATGCTCAAACAACGAGGTGATGCAGGAATGACATGAGGGAGAAAATATCAGAAAAGCCCCAAATCTGGAGAACTAAATCTCATCACCAACCTGAGATTGACAACTTTACATGATGTAACCTATGAAATAGTAAATGGAGAAATCATAGTAACAATAAAGTAACCTATGTAACAATAAAGTCGGATTCATCCTGGGAGTGGTAATGGGAGAAATCATAGTGAACAACAGGAAACATGCAGAGTTGCTTACAATCAAATAGAAGAAAAAACACATACAAAAAACCTAGATAATAATCATGAACAAGCTTAATATTGAATTATGAATTGTAAAGGAACTTACAAAATGTGACATTACGAACCTGGTCAAGCGCACAAGCAAAAATATCTTGGACATGACCCTGGTTGACAAGTTGTATTGCTCATGATGCAAGAGGATTTGTACCTGCACTGCCGAGTCAATCAAAATCCATCATTATCTATACAATAAATACAAGTAATTGATGTAGTATTTTTTACTCTAAGATGCATTATTATGATAATGTTAGAACATATGTTGAAAATTTCAAAACATACTTGAATAAGCTCCTCTTCATTTCAAGAACAATTTATTGGAGTCGCATGAACTTGGAACAAGCCTCCCACGATCTGAAAGAGTAGCAACTAAGTCAACAATGACTTTTTTGTTGCTATGCTGGATCGAGGGAGGTTTGCTCCAAGATTAAATCACTCCAATAAATTATTCTCTACTAAGCAGGCCAACCACGTGAAGGTAGAAGCTCTTATGGTCCCTCCCCCCCACTCTCACATCACTCTCAATTCCCCAATACCCAATCTATATTTCATTTTTTACTTTCATGAGCATAAAAAAAAATATTCAATAACTAATAAAAAAACAATTCAACAAAAAAGTACGCAAGGAAACATTGCAATTAATGCTTGACATAAAAATAGTATGATAAATGAGTTTTTTATATAACGCAAAAAACGTTCCAAGTATGGTAACGTTTGTCTTATAATAATACAATATTTTACATTATGAAATTTTCTTTTTCTTCTTCCTATTTCTAAAGCTCCTAATTACATCATCAATATCATCGTGCTCTGCTCCTGTTTCGTGCCTTTCGACCCGCACTGCTGACCTAGTTGCGTAGTCACAATGTCTGGTCTCATCCAGTGACGGGGCATCGCCTACAAAAACAGATAATATTAAATTTTAATTGTCAGTTTTTAAATATCATTGAAATAGTTCGGTAATATTAATAAAAAAAATTGCAATGAGATTATTTACCTAGTGCACTAGTTGTCGCCGTTGGGACTGTTGCCCTGTCTTCCTCTCTGGTGGTAAGATCCTCAAGGGAAACATTCTCTGTCATTTAAACAAAAAACGTTATAAGGACAAACATCAAGGTATAATTAGAAAAAATTATAAGTGGAAATTAATTACCATCACAACCCTCACTGATAGTAGCATTGTCGGCCTGGTCCCCACTATAATGATCAGGTTGCACGTGAGGATCATCTACATTTGGCCTTAAAACTGGGTTATTTGCCTCGTCGGTAGTGCTGCTCCCCTGATTTAAAAAAAGTTTTTAGACATTACATTTATGGACGAAAACAAACATATTGAAAGGTTAATGTTTTACCTTATCAGGCATTCTGGATCTTGGGACCTGCCCCAAGCTTCTGCGACGTTCAACTACGGCTTGATAGCTGAAATGGAAAGTGATATTTTTATCTTCCTCTGTAGTTTCTGTTCCGAATTCATCACCCTACATTACATATGATTGTGTATTTTTAATCATATTTGATAGGATTACAAAAACGTTGGAAGGAGATACAATTAATTATAAGATGTTTAGCTACTTAATTACAATTCTTGCAGCTAATTTCAAGTAGCCACCCTGGCCTAGCTTGTGATGGCCCTTTTTCTCAATCCTAGCTTTGGTTGCCTTTGAGGTGTCAGGAAACCTAGCATCAAAATATTGAAGTCAGATATGACGTAGCACACTTTTATTTTAGACATAAAGAAAATTAAAGCTATTGAATTAAAGTTGTAATTTACCTTGCGGGTCCAGTTGGCATTTTTCCTTCTTTCTTTGCCCTTTTCTCTTTTCCGTCATGGATGAGTGCTGTCCACTCACTCTTTGGAACTGTGAGAGGACACTTGTATCTAGGGTTAAATTGCAACTGCGTCCTATAGGTGTCCCTGGTATATTTCAAATATTTGCCGGCTACCAGAGCCACCGCTGTTCTGTCAAATGTGCCGACCCCAAAAAGGGCTTCTGGATAATCTAGAAGTTCCTTTTTCAGGTTGGAATTCTGGGAATTCCAGCCTGTACGTATGTTTGGGCTAAAAATTACCAACGCATGGCTCTCCAAAAACCTGTAGAACTCATTGTTTCCTACACAGAAAAAAAAGATATTATCATTAATTTAAAAATAAAAATCATGATAAATATATTTTAGATAAAGTACATGAAATAGTTAAAATATTAAAATTTACCTGGGAGTTGTACGTGATTTATAGGGAAAATTTCATCGTTCACCAACAACGTTCCATTAATGGTCCTTGTGGATCTGACACGTGTAGCTCTAGGAAACACAATAATGTAGTTGGCCATATCAACCTCATCATTGCCAACACGTTCAGCAGTTGGCTGGGTGTCTTCTTGGGCAGGGTGTGTTTCTTGGCTGGAACCTAAAGGAGTAGAAGGTGTACAAGAGGGTTGATGGGAAATCTCTTGCCCTTGTGTCCCACTACCACCAACACCGGGTTCAGCAAGTTCCAGAAAACGCTACATACAAAAGAACTTTTTGTTAGTTTAGTCAATGTAAAAATTAAAAATCAAACTATCACAATTCATCTTATGCAGAACAAAAAAAATATCCTTTTGACTTTTTATTATCACCTAATATGTTTCTAGCTGGCTCAAAAATTATTTTATCCTCTCTTCTATTTCAGGTGTTTGAGGCACGTCTATCAAAGTATTAAATTCCGACCTTGCATCTCGTGCCTTTTTTCGCAACAAGAACACTAGAGATAGGGATGAAGAAAGCTCTTCCTCAAAGAGGGAATCATCAGGCGTACGATGGCTAGGTGTCTGCATATTTGAAAAAAATTAATATTATTTCAATTATGTAAATAACTAAAATACCTGAAGATAGAGCAATGCTGGCACTTTACATGTTCTTCTGCTGGCCTCTTTCCGCGATCATCCCGTCTCGAGGTTGTTCCTGTACTGCCCTGATCAGTTTGCCACATTGCAATAGAATTATAAATGCAAAAACTTGAAAACAATATCTAACTTGAAAAAACAAAATGAAAACTGAAATAATTTCTAATAAGACACCGGAAGACAGAGTTAGAGTTTCAAATATGCCTTGCATTGAATTCAGTCCTGGAAACATGTCATTGCACATTAAGGCACCCAAACGAGAGACGAGTTGACAATGAAGACCTTATTGAATATATTGTTGGAGCAACTTCTAGTAAACTTGTTGTGAAGACCTTGAGGACATTTTTGGAGCAACATTGTTGAAGCCGATGGTATAGCATTGTTGGAGACGATCTTGAAGGGCCTTGAAGTGAAGCTTTTGGAGCAACTATTGAAAAATCCTTAGAGCATTTAAGTAAGGCACTTTCTATCTTCCATCACCTTTTCCCTTTCAATATCCTTTAAACGATTTTGTTGATATTTAGTGTTTGAAATCACGTTATAATTCCTTGATTATATGTGTTTGGGGACTTTCCCTTTGAAATTACCCAAAAATACCCTGGCAATTTTATCTTTAGGATGCATGTCTGACCCTATTGTTCAATATTTTGATTGATAGTAGTAAACATAGAGAGTTAGGGGGCTCTTGAATTGGTTTGGTTGGGCCATTAGATCCCTAACATCTACTAGGGAGAAACCCCCTTGAGTTGGAGGAGAGCTAGCCCAAAGTGAAAAGAGGTTGGTGAGGTGACAATGGGGCTATTGAATTACACATGGTATCACACTTTAGCTTTAGGACTTTATCTTGAGAAGTGCGATATTTTGCTATATCAATTCTCAAATTGTTTACAACACTATTATTAAGAACTAATAAGAAGTGATGTTGAGGTTTTTTTGGGTATAAGAAACAATACCATTGAAAAACTAGGGTTCTCAGTCGTTGGCATTCCTTCACCTGGGCCTAGGGGCACACTAGAATAATTTCACACTAAGCCATGCAAACTTAAAAGTAAATTAACAGATCCATAAAGTAATAATAATCATAATTCCTAATTTCCTATTGTATGATATGATGCAAATTATTCAAACATGAAGCAATGAAGATATCCAATGTCTGAATTTCAAGATTGATGAACCAATTCAAGAAGTTAGAAACTACAACTTTGATTCAATAGTCTGTGTCCTAACTCTAGGAAGGAATCTAGTTTGTAGTATAGAACATGCATCGTGTATTATCAATTCTTAATTGACAACAAATAAAGGTCATCTACCTCATCAATTCCTTCCCATTTTGTGTTTTTATGTTATATTCCTTATAAAAGTGTCAAATTTCTCTCAAAGTAAGAAACCACTGAATAAAATAAAAAATAGTTGAGATATGATTGAGAAATGGTAATTTATTTCTTAAAAGGATCTTCACAAATTCTTTGGTTGTTTTTCATATCAAGAAACAAGAAATGACCTAAGAAACTATCGTGATGTAATATAAGAAACAACACGGTGCAATGGCCATTTTCAAAGCCAAATGATGTCCATTGAGGACATGGCCTTTATTTGGTTCCTGTTTCATAGGAGTTTCGGGTAGAAATGGAACTTTTTTGTACCATTTCCAGTAGTAAAAAAGGAAAACCTTCTTTTTCCATGGGAAATAATTTACCTTTCCTTTTTCAAGATAATCTAAATCACAAAAAATATGAACTATACTGCACACATTCTTGGATAATGTGAAAATGGAAAAGGAATACCCTACACAAGTGATGCACACATGTACATTTGAACACTAATATATTTTTTTAGTTGAAATGCAATGCTTGTTTTCATTTAAATGTAGGGTTTTTAAAGCAGGGAGAAATAATGGCTGCCAAATTAATAAGTGTTTCTTTGGGAAAAATTTAAATCTTGTATTGGGTGATGAAGATAATAGAGGGTATTGAATTTTGATTCTTGACATCTAGAGAGAACCCTACAGCCTAACACAATCCAATGGAATTGACCAAAAAAACCCAAATAGAGTCAACCCTACTATAGGAGGAAGGGCCTGCAGTAAGAACTTACCATTTTGCAAGAGCTGAGGGCGAATGTTGTTCTGCAAGAGCTGAGGGAAAATGTTGTTCTGCAAGAACTAAGGGTGAATGCTGAGGGCGAATGCAGGAAGAATGTTGTTCTGCAAGAGCTGAGGGCGAACGCTGAGGGCGAATGCTGTTCTGCAAGAGCTAAGGGCGAATGCTGAGGGAAAATGATGTTCTGCAAGAGCTGAGGGCGAATGCTATTCTGCAAGAGCTCAAGGCAAATGCTGAGGGTGAATGATGTTCTGCAAGAGCTGAGGGCGAATGCTGAGAGAAAATGCGGTTCTGCAAGAGCTGAGGGCGAATGCTGAGGGAAAATGCTGTTATGCAAGAGCTGAGGTCGAATGCTGTTGTTGTGTAGATTAATCCGTCTTGCGGATAAGACCGATCTCTCTAGTACTAAAAGTAACTAGCAACAAACAGCCAATTATACTAATCTCTCTCTAAGTATATAAGATTCATAAAAACACTATATAGGTGTAAGGCCTACCTTATGTCCAACGCTTGCTTGATCTCGTTGAAGTCCTTCCCGTGCACTGAAAGAACGTTCCTTGTGAATCTGCAGTCACAAACAAGAAAAAAGATTACACAGCACCTGTATAGACATTATTATAAACCATACTCATCATAATGATCAAGGAATTTATGAAATAAACCATGAATAGAAAGTTTAATGAGAGAAATGAGTATATTTGTACTAACTTCAAATAAAGAAAACCTTTACAACCTGTGCCTTGATGTCGTGCAGGTCTTCCTGGGGTCCGAAGCAGGAATATCTTCTAATTTGACAAGCATTGCACTCTTTGAACCAAGACAGATAGAGATGAGTGATTTAACCTCACAGAAAGTCTTAGTTAACTGAGTCTAAATCTCAACAGCATTTAACTTCAAATATCTTAAGCTTGAACTCCCTTTGAGGCTACCCAAGGCCTCTTTTTATAGTGAAAAGGAGGAGGTTTTCTATTCCAAATATGAAGGGATAGAATCCTCCTTCAAAGGGATTAGCTCCTTACATCAAGGGGTTAGCTCCATCAAGTGAGGGATGCATGAACCTTCTCAAAGTGTATCCATTCCCAAAAATTCCCATCTAGAATCTTCTAGAATTCATCTGAAATTAACTTTTTATCTTTACTTTCTCGCCTTTTTGAGTTTTACAGAGGTTCGCACCCATAACACAATGAAAGTGCGGTATGGTTCCGCAGGAGGGCTGAACTTTAGGTGCGGGACCGCAGGGAATTAATAGAGAAAGTGCGATACCAATGCTTAGGGGATTTTTAGGAACTTTTCTCTGATTTTGAAAGCTTGACATGAGGAGTAGATATGTTAGACTTGCAAAAGGAGGAAATATGAGTAATAATGAGCTCATACTCATAGTAAAATGTCAGGATGATAGATTTTAGTGTAACAAATTGCCCCCTAAAGTGCAAAGTCTAGAATAGATGAAGCTGAAGTCTGTCATATATGAAGAGTGCAGTACTTTATCATTTCAAAGATCATCCTGTGGACACCCCAGTCGGAACCTGTAAAAACATTCAATACAAAATATATACATATATATGTCATCACTGAGGTAAGCATTCCCATACTCAGATTAAAACTAACTAGAAACTAACTCAAATCGTTCTGATACAGGAATGATTTTGAATACATCATAGACGCAGCCATCTGTTTATAAATAGTCTACTGTATAGATGACAACAAAATTCCTTGCAGCCTGGATGGTGGAAACTAGATCCAGGGTCTTGATTTCCGCATCTCGAACTAGTACGATTCTATCCATGTGAATAAATGTGTTGAAGTCGAACATGGTAGAAACCACTTGATTACCAGTCAATGATGTGAACTGTTAACAAGTGTAAGAGAAACCACCAGTAATGTCAATGGCTCTCAAAGTACTCGGTACAATCCATGAAATGTGAATGAATGATCTGAAGTCGAACATCTCACGAAATCATTCGATCGAAGGTCAATGATGTAACCTGTCGTCGAAGGCGAGAAACCTGCCATTGAGGCATGCAGATTTCAAGGTACTGACGATTTTTGGATCAACTTCCTAGATAATGTGTTGATGTCGATAGAAAGTGATCTGTCGTAGGCAAGCCCACAACACGAAATCATAGATCAAGTCTTGAAAATATATTGGCAAGGACTGACTCAGGGATGGTCAAAAATGGATGACAGATATTTTACAGATGAATGGTTTATTTGAACTGTTCTCTTGAACACATAACGACACTGCAGATGGCTTGGTAACAATTGACCCAAAGCTAATACCCAGAAACCGGCTGAAGACTTTCAATGTGGTTTGATTAACTGTTAGGCAAAGGACTTCCCAACCCAGGTAAATGAAAGTGTCGTGTCCAAGAGTGGTTGACTGAATTTTTGAAAATTTAAAATACAACAAACACGCCCATTTTTCTCTCTTTTTCCCCCACCATTTCTGGCAAGTACCTCTTTATTTTTGACAAGCTTGAGGAGGATAACATTTGCTTGATTATAAGCTCATCCTTCGGATGAGTCCAACTTAGTTTAAGATTCGAACCCTAAGAAGGAATGGTTCGTTCCTGTTGAAAATTAAACAGGTCCTTTACTGTTAAGTTTTAACGAGTCCAGTATAGGAGAAACTCGGTGTTTTTTAGTTTTAGGGAGTCAGAAGAAAAACTTAAGAAAACTCCATGGGTGTTATTTTTCGTAAATTTAGTCTCTCGAGCCCGAAAAAGGATAAAATAATGCGGGAGAGAACTCTATTGACCGTATTTAGTCAACGTATACCTTTTTCGTAAATAGTCCATTTCAGTCCGTAAAAGGGGTAAACTTATACTGAAAGGACGACTGTTCATTTACTTTAACGAGTTTGAATAGTCAAGTACTCGACAATCTTTTCATATTTAGAGAGTCTGAAAAGGGCTTAAAAGAGGACTCCAAGGTTTCGCTTTTTCGTAAAATTTTTGAAAGAGTCCGAAAAAGTGATAAAAGTATGCTCTTTTGTTGAAAAACGATCAGTTCACCTGAAAAATCCAGTTTCTGCACAAAAACTTGAAACATTACACATACCTGTTTAAGATAAGTAAAAATGCTTTCAAAAATACCCTTTTTAAAGTGAAAAATAAATAAATTAAAAATTCATCCATTCGAAAAAACTTATAAAAAGGACCTTTTCAATTTCATTTTTACCGTTCAGTTTCAGAGCGAAAAGTAAAAAGCTTTTGGATAAGAAAGTTCCCGTGAAGATTCTGGAAAATTCGTCCGTTGGAATCGAGAACCATCAGTCCCAGGTAATCCACAACCTCTCTATCTTGTTTTTCATCCGTTTCAAATTTGTTTTTAGGCTTTAGTTTGAATTTTTGGGGCAAAAATGGTTAAAAATTTCACCCGCGGGGTCCGCAGGTGGGACACACAATACCTGCGGACCCCGAATTTTTCCTATAAGGAAAAATTCGTGGGTTCCGCACCCGGCACACACTGCGCGTGTGGACCTACGCTCTGTTTACAAAGAGCGGGTGCGGTACCCGCGCGGTTAGATTTACAACATTGATTTCTCATTTATTTGCCAAAATTTTTCAAATAAAACTATTCTAACTTGCCTTTTTTTGTATTGTAGGATTAAAAAGATGCTTATCTGGTGAGAACGTGAGCACGAGGAAGTGGATGAAGCTGCAATACTTCATTTGCCCACACAAAGGGCATTAAAAGCATGTGGCTTGTACAAATTTTGGGCCATCTCAGGCATGAGGGCACAAGTAGAACTCTTAACATGGTTGGTTAACAGATGGAATGTGGAGGACCAGTGCTTCTTCATTGGTGGCCACCGGCTCGAAATTGAGCTGGAGGATATATATTTCTTGACTGATTTGTCCAAGAGGGGCGAACAAGTTTCTTTGTTTGGGACTAGGCCAGGTGGCCAGACTGTCGCTAGTCTCCAACTAGAATTCTGCAATGATCAGGAAAATCCTCGGGACAAACGGATTGACATAAAACACATCATCCGTCCTGAATTGAAAGTTATTTCTTTTACTGTTACCAAACTGTGTGGGAGTGCTGCGCTTCATGTAGCTACTAGTTCCCAAATGCGTGTTGCCGTGGATTGTTTTCGCGGCACCATCTTTAACTGGTGTGAAGCTGTGTTGGCCAATGTAAAAGGCCAACTAACCAGAGCAAAAAATGGGAAACTGAAAAACTTTGGATATGGATCCATCATCGTTTCTTTCGCTCTAGAGAGGATCCCCATGCTATCTCCACAGAGTATTGCTGTTGATGCCGGTCGACCTCGAGAACCGAGAATGGTTCGTTGGTCCGCGTTGATGGCTCGTCATGCTATTGAGGGCACTGAGATTGTGCGATTCCCTCCTTCATATTTTCGTTGGTTGGATCACCAAATTTTTGTGATAGAAGATTTTCCATATGCCGGGATAAATTTCCACGGCGACAGAGAGATGGCTCTCCCTGCCGGGGAACAGTGGGATGATTCAGGTAAAATCATTTTTCAATGTTTGCTAAATTCTAATTTTTTTTTTAAATTTTTTATTGTCTTTGAAAATTAATAATCAAAAGTTTTTCGAATGCAGACGTGGGCCCACACCGACCAGCTCATCTCCAACCTTACGAGAGAATACAACCAGTTGCGCCCGCACCAGCCCCAGCAGGCCAATTAGCAGATATTTTGACTGATTTGGAGCATCATCTAGAGCGTTTGACTCTAGATATACCAGAGACCAGCATAGATGACATTCCTCTCAGGCTGTAGAGATATGTGATTGGAGTTCCAGGACCTTTTAGGAGGTTCCTATGCAGGGTAGCTCGGGCAGTGGTTTCTTATCGTGATCACCATCAGTGATGGGATGATCGTGTAGACTCATATTTTTGACTTTTTTATTATCATTTTTGCCGATCATAAGGTGTTTCCAACCTATGATCGAAGACGATGTATATTTTTTGAAAACACTCTTATACTATGATATATCACTATTTTGACGGCTATCTGTGTACATATATGAATGTTGTTTGTTTTACTGCTTTAGATTATTGCAAATGTCTATTTATCATACTAGAAGCAATTGAATCTGCTAATGTATTTAAATGTCTTGGAATATGCTGATATTCAATGTAATCAAACTCACGTTCCAAGAGATGAACTCTCAAAAATAACCGTAATAACACCGGATTTCTAATGGTATAAACCCTGTTAAGCTGTAATACAACAAGTTCAGAATCCAACCTTACAATCAAACTCCGAATTCCAAATGATATGGATTTAGACAATAACTCAATCACTGCACTATACTCGGCAATGTTATTTGTTGTTTGACCAAGGCTTACCCCATGCATGGATACTAACTCGTCAGAGGGTGAATAGATAACCCAAGCCGCGAAAGAAATGTTCCGTGTACTACGACAAGCACCATCAGCAAAACCAATGTAGGTTTGAAGAGACGTCGACATCTGCAATATCAAGAGTAAAACTCAGATAAGCAGGAATAGTGACAAAAACACACTCTCTAAACTAGGCACACTTTTCTAATCTAAAACACACCAACAGTAAAGAAATCTAAACTAACAAAAATCTCCACACCTCATTTAAGCATAATATCGCTTTAAATAAAGCTCATTTCTGGGTTTATCCAAAGGGACACCATCAAAATCTATCAACTCATAGGCCCCTTTTGCTAACTTTCGTTTAACAATATAAGGACCATGCCACATAGGCATGAATTTCCCAGCTCCTAGCTTGTCGTTAGCTTGATCATAAAGTAAAACTAGGTCTCCTTCTGAAAAATTTCGAGGGGTCACATTTCTATCATACTGAGCTTTTATCCTTTTAACATGAGCCTCGTTTTCTATTGCAGCGTTTCGTCTATTCTCATCTAATTGGGCTAAGTACAAGAAACATTTTTCCTCTTCAGACGTAGCTGGAAGTAATTATACGGCTAATTTTAGTGACAGTATTTCGCATTCAATCGGCAGCACAGCTTCCAAACCGTAAACCAGTTGAAAAGGAGTGAAACCCGTTGATGTTTTGACTGAGGTTCGATATGCCCAAAGCGCTGAAAATAACATGGAATGCCAATTCGTCTTGTGAATACCAATGATTCGTTTAATCATGGTGACTAAAACTGTGTTAATGGCTTCAACCAAACCATTGGCTTGCGGATAATATGGAGTGGAACTATCGTGGCGCAAGCCAAGCTGATCTGTCATTTCAGTCATCATGAAATTCTGAAAATGACTTCCATGATCCGTAATAATAGCTTGAGGAACACCTAACCTAGCAATTATGTGATTAAATACGAATGTTGTAGCAGTCTTTCCGTCAGCTGAATATGTAGGCATCGCCTCGGCCCATTTTGTAAAATAATCCACTGCTAGAATAATATAAGCATGCCCCCCGGCCGAGTGAGGGTTACATGTAATAAAATCGATACCCCATTTTACGAAAGGACCAACAGCAATTATAGGGTGAAGAGGAGCAGGTGGCGCGCGCATTTTCCGATCAAAAATTTGACAGTTGTGGCATTTCCGAACCGCATAAATGCAATCTTTGAACAACGTTGGCCAGAAATAACCTGCACACAATATCTTTTGGGTAGTGGCATACCCAGACATATGACCGCCACATGCTCCAGAATGGCAGTCATTTAACACCTTTTCAGCTTCCTCATGAGTTAGACAACGTCGGAAAACAGAATCCGCTCCACGTCGATAAAGTGTATCACCAATGATATTATACTGTTGGGATTGGAAGCGTATTTTCCGTCGCTGAGTTTGTGAAATGTCAGGCCGAAAAGATTGGGTTTGGAGATAAACAATAATATCTCCATACCATGGATCAAGTGTACTGATGAGAAACAAAGATTCGTCCGCAATGGACTCTTCTGCCACTGTTTTAGTATCAGTAGAGGGGAAATCACACATCAGTTCCGCAAATACCAAAGATTTCTTTGCCTTGGATTTTTCAAATTCCAAGTCAAATTCCTGCAGGATAACTATCCACTTGGAATATTTGCCCCCCAGCAATTGTTTGGTCAAAATATACATCATAGGGTTGCAATTAGAAATTACTGTGGTTTTACGTAACAAGATGTAATGTCTAAAACGTTGAACAGCTTGAACAGCTGCCAAGGCCAATTTCTCCACATGTGTGTATTTGATTTCAGTCGGATGCAAATTCCGACTAAGATAATAAATCACATGTTCATTGTGAGATTCATCTTCCTGAACTAGTACCATCCCAATGGTGGAATGAGAAGCAGCGAGGTACAAAATGTAATCTTGGTTGTAGTTGGGAGGATGCAATAATGGTGCATGGGTCAACGCGTGTTTAAGTTCATCAAAATATCGATTAGCAATCTCGTCCCAAAAGAACGGAATGTCTTGTTTCAACAACTGGGTAAAACCCTTTGTGAGCTCGGCATAGTTAGGAATAAATCTACGTAAAAAGTTTTCTTTCCCCTGCAAACTTTGGAGTTGGCGCAAAGTCGAAGGAGGAGGCAATTTAACGATGGCTTCGACCTTCGATGGATCGACGCGAATACCTTTTTTCGAGACAACAAATCCCAGTAATCGACCTGATTCTATGCAGAAAACACATTTATGCGGATTCAGCCTTATTCGATAATGCCTACATCTCATAAAAATTTCTTGTAAATGAGTGGGATGATCGACCCTACGTAATGAATGAGCAGGTAAATCATCGAAATATGGCTGAACAATGTGCTTAATGTCATGAAATGCATAAGACATAGCCCGTTGAAAAGTTGCTCCAGCGTTCTTTAGTCCAAAAGGTAGTTTACAATAAGCAAACGTTCCCCATGGACAAATAAAAGTTGTTTTAGGTTGATCTGCAGGGAGTATGTTTATTTGATTGTAGCCGGAAAAACCATCCATGAAGGAAAACAATTCACTGCCAGCACAATCATCGATTATTTGATCGATATAGGGAGTTGGATAATTATCTTTTGGACACGCTCGATTAATATCCCTATAATCGATACATACTCTTATCGTTCCTTGTTTTTTAGTCACAAGAACAATATTCGATACCCAATCCGTTAAGGGAATTGGATAAATGAATCCTACTCGAAGTAATTTTTCAACTTCTGTTTTTCTAGGATGAATTTGACGTAATCGTTGATGAACAGGTTTAGCATCCGGGTAAGTCTTAATTTCATGAACGACGATCGATGGATCAATTCCTGGCATTTCTTCATAAGACCAGGCAAACACGTCACGGAATTCTTGAAATAGGGCTTTATAAGTCTGAATTTCTTCATCCGTACAACAAGCACCTATATGAATGTTTTCAATTATTCCTGGTTTTACTGAAATGTCAATTGGAACTGTTCTAGATATATTTTCCAAATTTAACTCAGAATCAGGATTTTGCAATGGATTCTGAGGTTCCTTGGCATATTCAGCAGTAAAAATTGAAGCGAAATCATTTTTAAAATGATCTAATTCAGGTAAAAATGAAGATCGGTGATGTAGATCTTCCCATGGTAAATCATCAACAGACAAAAACTCACGAATTTGCTCATCTGTATGAACAAGTTCAGGAAATGTTGTTGTAATTGAACTAGATATAGAAAGTGATTCCTCTTGGATCCCATTCATTGGATCAACTTCGGTTGAAAGTGGGTTGGAAAAATACTGTACAGCCTGGTACGCAATTTCAAATGGAATCAAAGGCATCATGCCATCAAATGAATCTACCTCGGATTCTGAAGGAATAATCCAAGGATCATCAAACATAACAGTGTCTGATGAAATCATATGAATACTTGCAGTAGAAGGCGATACGTTAGGAGGAGGAAAGGAAAAAGTTCCTAGTAAACCAGAATCTTTAATCAAACCTACTCGAACATCCTTATAAGGGATAGCTGTTTTACCAACATGCTGGATAGTTTCTGTAGAGGCCGGGTCGGACGAGAAATAAGTTAACTGATCTATTGTCACGATCTTTCCTTGATATGGAAATTTTATAAGTCGAAAGACCGAAGAGACAACAGCAGTCATAGCATAGGACCAACTACGACCCAGTAGAAGGTTGTAATCTAGAGGGGCATCAACCACTTCCACATCTAGATTAACAATTTTACCTTCGACCCCTATGGGTAAATCCTGCAAAATACCAAAAGGTTGAAAACCTCGACCATCAAAAGCTTTTAGAATCGTCGGAGATTGGTTAAGTGTAGGAGAACCAAGAGATTTCCAACATTGAATCGACATAATACACGTTGAAGCTCCCTCATCAATCACAGTCCGAAAAATAGGTCTGTTTTTTACTAACACTGGAATCTGGAAAGCCATTTGGTGAGGAAGACGTGGTGTACTATTTTCTAAATCGAAGATTATAAGGTTAGAATCCTGAACATCGACAACTCCTATGGCAGACAATAATAATTTACGTTGTGCTGCACACGATTGCAGCACTTCCAAAGCCGACATTGCTGAAGGAGAAACAACTAAGTCTTCAACAATGTTGTAATTCTGAGCAGCTCTCGCATGTGGATTGAAAGCTGATTTACGAAGAACACCTTTAGCAGGTGGTTTAATTATTAAGTCTGGATTTTGTTTCTCGATCTGTAGCGGACCGGAAACAGGAGGAGATGTATTTGATGTATTTGTATTGGAAGACTCTGCTTCTTTGCCATCAACAGGATTCTTAGAACCGTAATCTTGCGATCGCGTCGCAACCCTTACATGAGACATCATCATAATAGGCTCTTCTAAAGTAGTCGAGGAAGAACCAATCATTTTACTATCTTGAATTGGAAAAGGATCCTTCAAGACAGCAGGTTGTTGCGATCCTTTAACGAATTTCGTAACTTCGTCTCGATATGGACATTCTTTCGTGAAATTATCTTGTTCAAAAATGAAGCAAGGATAACGAGGTTTACGTTTTTCGTCATTGGATTCATCTTTATCTGTTTTCTCTTTCGAATTATTTTTGTTTTTGTTCCTCCCCTTCTTTTTACCACCGGATTTTGATTTTGTCGTAGATGTTTCAACGACATGAATGTCGGCGGAAACTTCGGGAGAAGATTCTCCTTTCGGGGAATCAGGTAAAGTTATAATTGGAGAAGAATTCTTTGACGATTTCTTCTTACTTTTAGAATTGACCGTACCAATCATACCGTCAGCGGCATGAGACCCTGAAGGAGCAGCAACTATTTGACCTTGTTTTGGAAGGTCTGGGATTTTTTCATGTAGAGTACTCGACTGCGTATAAACGAGGTCAAGGTACTGAGCCTGAGCAATTACTTGCTCTTCAGTAACAACACCAGCCTTAGCTACATCTTCAGTGATCTTGGGTAACAATGATTTAACAAACCATTCTGCCAAAATTTGATCCGGAATATAAACTTTCACTAAACGTCATCTACGTCGCCATTCATGAATATGATCAGAAATATACGTGGACGTAGATTGTTTTAGCGAAGTTAATAATTCTGTGCCATTGTCGTATCTGACAGGCAACTGGAAATGAGTCAAGAAAGCTGTTGCTAACTGACTGAAATTATGAAACGAGCTGCGTGGTAACTCAATGTACCATTTAGCTGCAAGACCTATGAGGGTTCTTTGGAAAAGACGTAAGCGAATCGAATCATCAACGGTTGAATTAGATGCACACCAAAGGTGATAAGTCATAACATGATTCGATGGATCCTCTCCTGACTTACCTTCGAATTTTGGTATATCACTGGGCAACTTATGAGGCATTGGCGGCCAGTTCTGATAATAGAAAATGGGATCATTTGTAAGGCGCGTCAAATCAGGTAAGTCCAAAGTTGCGATAAACGGTAATTGACGGTTAGGGTCACGAAAACCTTGAGAAGCCAAAGCAGATCCAGGAGGCGGATACCCAGGATAACTAGGAATCGGATTTGCATTAGGTATTGTGTAACCTCCCGGAAAACCAAGATGAACCGGACCATACTGAGGTTGTTGATAAGTATAACCGGGGTACGGTTGATACTGATAGCTTGGATTCTGTACATAGGGACCGAATTGCGGCTGTCCCTGGTACGGTTGATATGTAAATTGAGGTTGACTTGTAACAACTGTACTTGTACCAGCTTGTCCTGCAGGCATCTGAACTGTAGTCTGAATAGAAGATACTGACTGAGGTACAGAGACTTGAGGGATTTGCACGGATACAGGGATAGAAGAAGTCGGTGCTACAGATACTCCAGAAACAGGTGTGACAGGTTGAACAGACGTTGCAGCAGTTACAACAGTTTGAGGCGGAGTCTGAGGTGTACTAGGCCCAGCCTGCTGAACTGAACTAGGTACAGGAGTTTGGATAGCTGGCTGAATAGGTTGCTGGGTTGAACCAGAAACCAAAAGATGGCCAGGTTGATAAGGCAACTGCACATTAGGCTGCAAAGGCTGTTGATATTGGGATGGATCCAACACCATAGTTCCGGGGTATTGTCCCATAGAAGGTTGAACGTAAGGACCAAAACCTGGTTGAACGTAGGGTTGATTAGTAAGTGGTAAATTTCCGGCTCCTTGAAAAGATGGTTGACCAGAAGGCTGTTGGTAACCTTGAATTGGGTACTGACCTTGAGGTTTATAACCCTGAGGCGTGTACTGAAGCTGGGGTTGATAAGGACCCTGAGGAGCATATTGTGCTTGGGGTTGACCTTGAGGAATGTACTGTCCTTGAGGTTGATAACCCTGAGGTATGTATTGTCCTTGGGGTTGCCCCCCAAAATAATATGATTCCACACTTTGTCCTGGGAAAAAGCTACCTTGAGGTTGCCCCCCAGGCGGTAACTGACTACCCTGAGGTTGCCCCCCAGGTGGTAACTGAGTTCCCTGAGGTTGCCCCCCAGAAGGAAACTAACTGCCTTGAGTTTGAGGATTTGGAATATTACCAGACATCATAAAAATTTTCTCTGCGTTCGACGTTTCAATTTTAAGTCCATCAAGACCAGATGATAACACGTTTTCAATGGGTTGAGGAGTTGCTCCCGAGAAAGTACTAGAAAAAGACTGATATCCCGAAGGAACAGAAGGACCACCATGTAAAAATGATTCAGGCGTTTGAGAAAACATGGATGACTCTCCAGCCATAAAATATGACGGATAATAACCTCTGGGTGTAGGATGAAATGGAATTCGAGGTGGATAAAAAGCAAGACCCGGATTCTCTAAAAAGTACGTTAAAGAGAGATACCAAGGATTAGTTCGAATGGGGCTGTAGAAAATAGATTCACGCTCCCTAAGATTTAACGATTGAGGGGAGTTGGGAAGAGATATGTCTTCGTCTGGATTAGTGAGTTCTTCAATAGAAATAAGTCTAGAGGGAAGATTTTCTGTAATGATATTTCTTACCCTAGGTGAACCTGGATCGTTAGAAGTTGGTGTGATAAATTCTGAGGATGTTTCCAAAACAGAAGATTCAGTTTCAGGTTCAGAGATTTCAGGTTCGTCAGATAATTCACCAGAAGGAGAAATATTTTCAGTAACTTCAGAAACTGAAATCGGTTCTTGAATGTATTCAGTTGTAGGTATTTGATGATCAGGATGTATAACTATAGCTGAACTTCCAACTTCTGTTGACCTAAGTCTACGACTACTGTGTGGTACCAGAGCTCGAAGCCCTTCAAGTTGACTTGGTGAATATTCAGGGGGTTTCCCTTGTATTCTCCGGGATTGTCTTGGCAATTCCGCCACGATTAAAAATTATCTAATCACACGCAAACAAAGAAAAATTTCAATGAAAACACATAAAGTCTCTAAGAAACAAACAATTGAATCATTCGCTTAAAAATCTAAGAGTTCAAACCACACACAAACAGGTAACTTTCCGTACTAAAAACACTAGTTGGTGATGAAATCCAACTTAGTAGAATTTTAACACGAAAAGGGCGGTTGGAACAGTTACCCCGACAACCTGCTTAATGAAACAGACTGGCACAAGTTTCTTAACAAAACCATCTCGAGTGAAGAGAACCCCCCAGAGAGTCCAAGTGAGTCTAGTCGACGTCTGTTCCAGGTACAGTGGGATCTTCCCTCCACCGTCACCTTAGGAAAGAATCCTAAAGATTATAGCCACTAAGGTTACCAACTGAAACAAATATACCTGGGGGAACAATCTACGATCTGACACACATGCAAGGGCAGAGTAATAAAGCTCAATCCCCTTGAAGGCTCCTTGAAATAATCCAAGGTTTACCGACAAGTGACCCCTGGCTCCTCGACAATGGTCTATCCGAGGTTTACCGTTTTCAATACGTGTATATCTTCTATCGTTCCCAATGAGGAAGGATTGATTACCCCACTGGTTCAGATATGATCTCGTGCTTGACTCCTTTAAGAGGAACTTCCCAGAGCATACATGCAACAATTGGAATTCTTCCTACCGCAAGATTCGTCTACTTGTTTGTTTTAACTATCTTGGAGAGTTAATTACTCCCTACTCCAAGATACTAGCCTAAACTATGTTGGTGATAAGAGCCCTAGAAATAAAAGATTACTAGATGAATTTTTAATTAAGCGTTACTTTTAAGAGCTGTTTCTTAAGTCAATGGGTGCGGAAATGAAACTTTGGATGATGTGAAGACTCGACTTCCAAAAAAAAACACTAAAATGCACCTAGAATGATAATCAATTCTTTTTCTTTCAATGAACTTCTATTTAAGAAAGAGTTGGAGAATGCAATTCTTTTAATAAACAATTCCTTCTTTAAACATGAAGAATGATTAAAAGAAAGTATTTTGTCTTTTCAACGATAATATATCAAGCTCATAACAAAAATCCTTTTTCTTTCCAAACTAGAAGCTACAAAAACAATTTTCTTTCGAAAGAAAGCTACAAAAACTAAAACTACTCAAAACTACAAAATCTAATCTTGAGATCTAAAATCTAAATTGAGTAAAAGCTTTTAAGATTTTTTTTTATGAATGTTTTCCTTAGTTGTTCAGCAAACTAAGAATCTATTCGTTCAAAATAACAAACGGATCAAAAACACTCAAAATATGTTTTTATAAAAATGAAATTCAAAACTTTCAACCAAGTTTTTTTCGAAGATTTGCAAAGAAACAAAAGGCTTAATTTCTCAATATAGGATGTTTTCGCAATCAGGTCGGATTCAAAAGACAAAAAGAGATCAATGTAATCTGAGATACTGCAAATTGTCAAGAGTTCGAATCGCTACAAAGACCAAGTGGAAAAACAATCCAAACTGCAAAATCTTCTAGAAAATCATCAAAACATCAACACTGTTGGAGTTCATTCACAAAAAATTCTTGACAGAAACAATTATCAGTCTGGGCAGAAACCAAAGATCTAAAAATAAACTAGAAAAAGAAATCTAGAGGTTTTCTAAAATTTTTACAGGGTCCGCAGGTAACCAGTATTGACAGGTGCGGTCCCGCACTGTATTCTTTACAGAAAGTGCGAACCTGCCCGCACTGTCAAAGTAAGGCAGAGTGCGGTCCTAAGAAAAATTATAGAAAAACTTAAAATATTTCTAAATTTTCAAAAACAGGGAAAATATAAAATACCCAGATAGAAATGTATCAATCAAAAACCAGGAAAAAATGTTTCCTCAAATCAAAAATAAAAGAGAACCAAAAACTACAAGTTCTTTCCCCAGCGGAGTCGCCATTTTGTTGTGTAGATTAATCCGTCTTGCAGACAAGACCGATCTCTCTAGTACTAAAAGTAACTAGCAACAAATAGCCAATTATACTAATCTCTCTCTAAGTATATAAGATTCATAAAAACACTATATAGGTGTAAGGCCTACCTTATGTCCAACGCTTGCTTGATCTCGTTGAAGTCCTTCCCGTGCACTGAAATAACGTTCCTTGTGAATCTGCAGTCACAAACAAGCAAAAAGATTACACAGCACCTGTATAGACATTATTATAAACCATACTCATCATAATGATCAAGGAATTTATGAAATAAACCATGAATAGACAGTTTAATGAGAGAAATGAGTATATTTGTATTAACTTCAAATAAAAGAAAACCTTTACAACCTGTGCCTTGATGTTGTGCAGGTCCTCCTGGGGTCCGAAGCAGGAATCTCTTCTAATTTGACAAGCATTGCACTCTTTGAACCAAGACAAATGGAGATGAGTGATTTAACCTCATAGAAAGTCTTAGTTAACTAAGTCTGAATCTCAACAGCATTTAACTTCAAATATCATAAGCTTGAACTCCCTTTGAGGCTACCCAAGGCCTCTTTTTATAGTGGAAAAGAGGAGGTTTCTTGTTCCAAATATGAAGGGATAGAATCCTCCTTTAAAGGGATTAGCTCCTTACATCAAGGGGTTAGCTCCATCAAGTGAGGGATGCATGAACCTTCTCAAAGCATATCCATTCCCGAAAATTCCCATCTAGAATCTTCTAGAATTCATCTGAAATTAACTTTTTATCTTTACTTTCTCGCCTTTTTGAGTTTTACAGAGGTCCGCACCCATAACACAATGAAAGTGTGGTATGGTTCCGCAGGAGGGCTGAACTTTAGGTGCAGGACCGCAGGGAATTAATAGAGAAAGTGAGATACTAATGCTTAGGGGATTTTTAGGAACTTTTCTCTGATTTTGAAAGCTTGACATGAGGAGCAGATATGTTAGACTTGAAAAAGGAGGAAATATGAGTAATAATGAGCTCATACTCATAGTAAAATGTCAGGATGACAGATTTTAGTGTAACAGTTGTTCTGCAAGAGCTAAGGGCGAACGCTGAGGGAAAATGCAGGGCGAATGCTGTTCTGCAAGAGATGAGGGTGAATGTTGTTCTGCAAGAGCTCAGGGCGAATGCTGAGGGCGAATGCTATTCTGCAAGAGCTCAGGGAGAATGCTGAGGGAGAATGTTGTTCTGCAAGAGCTGAGGGCGAATGCTGAGGGAAAATTCTGTTCTGCAAGAGCTGAGGGCGAATGCGGAGGGCGAATATTTTTCTGCAAGAGCGGAGGGCGAATGCGCGCGTGATATCAGACGTTAATGTAGCTATTGCGATGGATATAAGTTTCGTATTTTTAATAAAATCATTTTTATGTAGCATGCATATAATTTTCTTATTTTTACGTAGCGCACATATAAGTGTCATTATACCGACGACAAACAAAGCATCGCTATTGCGACGGATGCCTCCAAACGTCGCAATTGCGACACTTAGACATTGTGTCGCACTTGCGACGTTTGGAGGCAGTCGTCGCAATAGCGACGCTTTGGGGCATAGTGTTGCAATTGCGACGTCTTCCTCTAAAAGTCGCAATTGCGACACTTTGTCTAAGTGTCGGTATTGCGACATTTTTCTATAAACGTCGGTATAGCGACGGTTTCGGGCGGGATTGAAAAAATTTGGGGAAATTTCCGACATTTGGTCAAAAGCGTCGGAACCAAGTGTCGGAATTTCCCCCAAATGTACTAGTGCACCCATGGTATAGTCACTTGCATGTTTTTGTATCCCAAATGACTGCCTAAAGTTTGGAAGTGCAAGTACTGGAGTTGAACTGATATTTTCCTTTAATGCATCAAATGCCTTTTGCTACTTACCTCCCCACTGGAAAACATGCTTCACACTTGTCAATGCATGCAATGGAGATGCGATAGAAGATAAGGTAGCAATAAACTTCCTCCAATACTGGGATGCTCCCAAAAAATTCTTACCTCCGTAACTGTTTTTGGATTTGGCCAATTCAAAATGACATCAACCTTGGAGGGATCTATTTTCAATTCACCTCGTCCAATAATATGACTCAAATACACTAAATAAAATTTTCCAAACTCACACTTTGATATCTTTAAAAACAATTGTTCTTTCTTCAAGAAATTAAGTACTTTTTTGACATGCAGGAAATGTTCTTAATGGGATTTACAAAATTTAAGATATCATCTTAGTAGGATATTACAAAATCATCTAGAAATGGCCTCAATACATCATTCATCATACGCATGAAGGTAGCAGGAGCATTGAAAAGACACAAAGGCATAAGTAGCCATTCAAACAAACCTTTGTTTGTTTTTAATGTTGTATTCCACATGTCTCCTTCAACAATTCTAATTTGATGATAGCCACTCCTTAAGTCGAACTTAGTAAAATACATAGAATCTTTCAATTGATCAATTAAATCATCAATTCTAGGAAGCAGGTAACAGTTCTTTACCATAATCTTTTTCAATGCACGAAATTCCACACACATGTGCCATGTTCCATCCTTCTTTGGTACCAAAATAATAGGGAACCCACATGGTGAAGTACTTGGTCTGATGATCCATTTTTCCAACAACTCTTGAATTTTCTTTTTAATTCTTTCACTTTCCATCACTGACATCCTGTACATGCCAATGTTAGGAAGAGGAAAATCTTTCTGCAATTGTATTTCATGTTGGATTCCCCTCTTGGGAGGTGATCCTTTTGGCTCCTGAAACATCTCATCATATTGGTTAAAAATCTCAACCAAATCAGATTTCAATCTTGAGTCACTACCTTTAAAATATTCATTTTCAATATCATTCTTTTGTTTGACCATTAAAAGCACAAAATTATTGCTAGAGTTAATGAGTCTCTTCATTTTTTCGACATTCACAAGTGAAATTTTTAGTTTCCGTCGATGTGCTCTAACAATGTAATCAATACCATATTTGAACAAGTGATATTTGTGTTCATGGCGATGAAAAATAGCTTTCCTATCATACAAAATATGGTTGAGACAATTAAGACCCTATATTTGTTACAAAATTTAGCCATTCCAAGTCAGCGTTGGGAGGAGGTATTAATGGGCTTGATCACAAGTTTACCGAAATTCGAAGGAAATAATGTCACCACGGTGGTAGTTGATAGGCTTACCAAGTATGCACACTTTTTTGCATTATCTCATCCTTTTTGTTAGATATAGTCACGGAGAAGACAACCAAATAGGATAAACGTGAATTCCATTATATTAACAAATATGTACATTAATATTACATTCTTGTGACACTTGGTATTTAATGACCAAGTGAATGTTCACATTTCACACCAACCCTTAGTAGATTAGGTGTCCAACATTCCCCCGCTTAATCTGAAGGGGGATATACGAGTCCAATAAGAGAGCTCTAATATAAAAATACAACAATGCATAACAACGATAACATGAATGTGCTATTTAAGATAATGGCATAAGGTGGGATAACTTGAGGTCTCAACCGGAGGTGGTTTAAGGATGACCACCAAAATTGGAACACTTAGTTTAGTTCCTAGAACTCTTCTAAATATGGCAAGAAGCTGAAGTATTCTACTAGAGGAAGTGTCCCTAATTATTTGAAGAGGGATACCTTCAACCTGGAAAAGGGATATCTACAACCTACAGTGGTTTAGGAATTCCACCAACCAAAGGCATACTTACGGGATTTTGTGTCTCTGGATAATACTCTGAATCTGGTTATGGTTGTCTCTGGCTGTAGGCTCAGGCAGCAGGTTCAAGTTGTCATTCAGGCTCCCTTGATTTATCTATGAAACCTGTTGATGAGCATAACTCCCCCTGTGTAAGATACAAGGTGAGAAGATGAATAAAACTCAATTGCAATAATTTTTAAAACTCGAGAAAAAATTATGTGATATGAGTGAAATATCTTCTTGGTTGTTGAATCACATTGCCAAGAAGCGATCCATCCAGGATGAGTCTATTTTATTGCAAGAGGCTTGTTTTTTAAGAACATATTTGAAGAATGAGTAAGTTGACCACAATTATTTCACGCGTGAATATCAAAACAATGATCTTTCACATGGCCAACTCTGTCACAATGTTGGCATTTGATAATCTGTTGTTGTGGTGGAGGAGCAGGAACAAGTGAATTTGAATCGTCTTGAAGAAATCCAACACTCTAAAATTGAATGGACTTGGAATAGTTCAGAATATGAAAGGACACGTCCTTATCATATCTAAGACATGGTTTTTGTTTTTTATTGACAATATGTTCCCAAGGTCTGATGATGGACTTAGAAAATTCAAACTGAACAATTACATTGCCATGCAAATCTGCTCCTTCATTTGGCACTAGATATGAATAAAATTCATATAATTGTTGTTGATGGGAGTCTATCTCAAATAAAGGGTTGTTCTAAACAAAAACCAATTCAGAATGACAAATCTTTTGTTTTAATTCATCTCGTTGGAACTGAGATTCTAGTTGCAAAATTTCAATATTGTCCTGTGCATTTTGTAGACATAATTCAATATCGAAAATATTTTCTTTGCTGATGTTTACCATCCCATCAATAGTGGAGACTATGAGAGCATTTAGAAACTCTACTGTATCATCAAGTATAGCCATTTTCTTAGAAAAAAAATAAAGGCTCAACAAATAAAGTGAGTTAATTCAACCAAAAATACGCCTTCTTTCAAAGTAAAAGTACCTTCACATAATAAATAGGGACAACTACAACCTATAATTTCACCCTCCTTCCATAACAACTCAATTCATATAAGTGGTATTAGCCCTATTATCACTCACCAAATAACACTCACAGATTCACCCTCTAAAACTTGACTAATACGCCTCTCTTAGAGGGTAAACTCGATCGCCAATTTATTCTTAGCAACAAGAGTAAGTAAATCCAAGAGAATGTGCCTCTTTTAATGAAATATTGTGTCACACTTTATGGGCTTTTACGTTCATAAATAGTCTTCAATGAATCCTGGATATTTCTTACAAAATTTCACCCTCTAAGCCAAGGAGTATCTTCCCACAATTATTTTTCTCATGCTTTCGTTCAACAATTGTTGGGGACAACTTCCAATAGCCCTTTAGATAATGCAATTTGATCCTTATTTCACCGTAGGGAATATCATACACCAATAGAAGGAGTCAACAGCTAAAGTAGGGCACTCGGGATCCAGATGTTTAATGGGATTCAGTCGAGGTCGCACATTTGTTAAATGAACACAATAGGAAAATGTTATATAATGTTGCCATGTACCTTCATTGTTTCATCGCCTGAATTTACCCGTGATTCTGAGTCATGGTTCCCACCAACTTCTTGTTTTTAGTTTTTATTCTCATGCATTTTGTTGCAGGAATTGTCACAGGTGTTGTAAGTGATACACAACATTCACGAGCTATCCAGTTGGGACAATAGAAAGGTGCCGAGGATGGGGGTCGTTATGGATATTCACCTATCCCATTTGTTCCTCCATCCGGAAGCTATCCAATTACAAGTAATTGTTTGCCTTTAGAAAATTTTCTTCCGAATTCATCACATTGAGATTTATTTTTATCAAGGTTTCGAAATCATCCAATCTGATTCATTATCAAGAAATCATCGAATGTGATCATCCAATTTCCTTTATTCTATGTTTTCGGATCTCCCCCTTACATTTCTACAAACCCAAGGTATATTCCTCCTTATCAACTGACTCCCACGGTCCCTATGTATCCCAAGATTTGCGTTTCATGCAAGACAATATCAAGAATTCCTTCAGGGAATACCATGATGAAATCAAGTTGAGCGAGGCAGTGAAGAAAATTATGGATGGAAAGGCCGATTTTGGGCCTTCTTAATGTCCACAAAGGAGATGATGGTCAACTCTATTCCAACAAAAGTCAAATCTTATATGCATCCCGAGAAGTCGATGTTGAGTCAATTAAGGCGAAAATAACATTCGGTGATTCCGAATATTGTTGCTTTGGAAGAGTAGTTATATAAAACTAGGATATGTTTTAAAAAATATATATATAGCATAATCGACTAACAAATTCTCAGAGATGATAATTCTAAGTTGAATAGACCAACGTTATGTTTCTCAATGGATGTTTGGTAGGGAAATACAACATTAAATGAAAAAATTAATATCTTTGAGAGATAGATAACACACATGAATGTTTCCAACAAAACGTTACAGAGAGCATAGGAAACAGATTTATGACAGACACTAAATTAATGGAGTGTTATGGATCGTGGGAAGAAATGGCATAACTAACATGCACAAAGATGCCACAAAACCAGTGTCTCAAATATGGGAAAGGCAGGAATACACCTGCTCTGATACCATGTTAGAAACACTCATGGAGAATACATCTAAATAATATACGTGAATGGCATTCTATTAACAAATATGTAAATTAAATTAAATTCTTGTGACCCTTGGACTTCATTGCCCAAGTGATATCTTAGACTCTGGTGATTGTTGACATTCCACACCAACCCTTAGCGGATTAGGTTTCCAGCACTTTTAAAGCCAGTATAGTTCCTACTGCATTTATGGAAACAATTCAAAAGTTGCATGGCAACCCAAAGATTATTTTTAGTGACAAAGATCCCATTTTCACTAAAATTTTTGGACAAAATTATTTTCTGTTCTTAGTACTCAATTGGCTCATATCTCATCTTATCATCTTCAATCTAACAGGAAAACCGAGATAGCGAACAAATTTTTGGAAGGATATATTTGTTTCTTTGTATCTCATAAACAAACACAATGGGTCAAGGGGTTACCTATGGTTGAATGGTATAACCCTTCCTTCCATAATGTAGCAAAAATGACACCATTGATGGCACTTTATGGATATAATCCACCATCCATCACATCGTCTTTAAGATAAAATTCTAATTTTCAAGCAGTGGAAGATAACATCAAGCACCAACAACAAGTTCTCCAAATCTTAAAGGATAACCTCACTCTGGCACAAAATAAAATGAAGCAACAGGTATATCAGCATCGCAGTGAAATAGTTTTTGATGTAGGCGACTAGGTATTGTTACACCAATTTTTGGTCATCTAACATGTTACTATCAGGTGGACTAAATTACACCATGTAAGACCAATTTTCCATAGTAAAATTGCTTTCACTATGAAAAATAACTTAATAATCCATAATTTATTAAGTTGTTTTTGGTCTAAAAAGGAAACCCCATGAGGAATAATTGAATAAATCGTTATTTGTTTGATTTTCCTCAAGGGATAATTAATTAAACCACTATTTAATTAATATTCCTGGTCATGTTTAACCCAAAACAGGAAAATTAATTAGATAAATAATTATTTATCTTATTATTTTCTAGGAATAATTATTTAAAACATTATTTAAATAATATTCCTTGTTAAATTTGACTAAATCATTTATAAATAATTGAATAAATATCTATTTATTTAATTATTACTCAACCACATTCTTAAAATAATAAATAAATCATTTATTTATTTATTATTTCTAAATAAAGGGACTTGAACAAATTCAAATTCCTTTTCCCTCCAACAAAAATAATAAAATATTTCATAAAAGTTGGATCTAGATTTGGTTAATAATATTTTAATTATGCACCAATATCTAGACTAAATCAATATTTTGTTATAAATAGAAGGGTTTTTCCATTCATTCACTACCTATTTTTGCCTAAATATCACTCTGGATCTATACTTTTGGTCTGACTTTGATCCTCCATCATTGTCATATTTTTCTACTTTTTGCTTGTGAGCTCCATTTGAGTTCCATTTTGTCTAGGTTTTCTGCACCATCAAGAGAGAGAGATCTTAGATCTGAAGCACTGAGTACATACAAGAACCCATCCCATTGAGGCAGACTGGTAACATCTTTTTATGTTCCCATCCCAGGTGTCATAATACAAAAAATTCTTGTCTTGTTCATTGATGCATGGAGCAACTCTTGCTTATTATTTGTTGTTTAATGTCTTTAACTACATAGATCTAGATTTCTGTAGCATTTATTTTGATCACTAACTGCAGATCTAAGGAAATTGATAGCCATATTTGATGTTATGGTTGTTATGCACAGATAAAGTGAGATATTTTTGTATGCTTGCGATTAAAATTCACACAGACAACTGGCGACTCCACAAGGGTTTATAATTATGACCGTTGTCATTTTTCAAATCCCTGAATGAATAGCTGCTTCAACCCCTATGGTTTTTCTTCAGCTTCTTATTTTTCATTTCTTGATGTTGTTTTAAACCCTTAAAACCCTTAAACAGTAAAAATTATTACTTCTGTGTGTTTCTAAGCCTATTGCGCAGGTAATAGGTATCGGCCGCAGTAGAGACATTTTTTTTTTGGTCTGAAATCTGCTCCCGAAACAACCAGAAGTGCAGGTCTCACTTTTGGGCCAAAAATTGCGACCTCAGCTCTCAAGTAGCGGAAAAAAACTTGAAAAATGTGACCTCAGCGGAAAACAGGTCAAAAACTGCGACCTGTACTTTTTGTGGGAATTTTTCTGTGATTTTTCTAGGTTTTTCGTGTTCATATTTATTTACAGTTATACAGCATCTTTTTCATTTTTTTCTCTACACACATCTGGTCTTAATTAAATTTAACACACTTATCACATACATGCACACCCTAAGCGAAGAGCGCTTGGTTTACACTAGCAGGCCAAGACTAAACATAGTAATCAATTGATCCTGCATCTCCCTACCCTTGTTTACCTCTCTTCCTAAAAATTTTTAATCAATTGATCCTGCACCTCCCTGCCCTTTTTTGTCTCTCCTCCTTTTTGTGATCCGTGTTTGTTTTCCATCATTGTTCCCCCAAGGTTTTTATCTTAGAGATTCCAAGGCCTTCATCCTCAGTTTTTGTTAGGAAGACTTACTCCTCCACGTAGGGTTCGAGTTCGTCCTCCACCGAGTCCCCATTCTGACTTTGCTTCTGGTTCAATGGATTCCCCTTCTAGTTCTATCCCTGGCTCTCCTCCACCTTTCGCCTTCATCATGTTGGGTTTAGGACCTACTGCTGGTGGCAGCCCTGACCCTAATGCTAGGAATGCTACTAGTGGTGCTGCAATAGGAACTATTCTGACTGCTTCCTTGCTTCCTTATATGGTAGGCCTAAGCTTTCCCGATTTTAGCTAGTTGATTAATGACCCCATACACCATGATCCTAGTTAGCCTTCTATGCCAACCAAACTTCCTTTATACATCCCCAAGTTTGAAGGAAATACTAGAGAGGATCCTACTAACCATGTTCATTCTTTCCACATGTGGTGTTCATCTAAATCCATCACCAATGAATCTTTCTGTCTTCGGTTTTCCAGCGTACGCCTACTGGAGAAGCTTCCAAGTGGTATGTCAACCATGCCTCCTCCTCTCATACTAATTTTGTGATCCTTGCCAAAGATTTTCTATCTTACTTCCAGCTTACTCTTCGTTATGACACCGGTACCAAAATCTTGACCTATTTCCGTCAAACTTCTGCCACCTGCCTATCTGACCATATTCAAGAATGGCAAAGAATAAAGAGCCTATGTCGAGCCCCTACCTTCGAAGACCGTGTCTACATGGACTGGTTTCTCAGATCCCTCTTGCCTGCTATTGGAAAATATGTCACATCTCACTTTCCTCAGATCGAGAAAGCTTCCCTCCAAATTGCATTAAAATATGACTTGATCTACGCACAGTCTAGTTATGTTTATAGCATCTTAGCTAATCTCCCTAGACCCAGTGGTGCCAACGCACCAGGGGAATCCCATGCCGTTGACGGTATCGTTGGATCCCTTTCACATCTATACACTCATCTTCCCATGGGTTATGGTTTACCTCAGGGAGGGGCTAGCTCCTCCAGCACCTTCCCCCCTCCTTGCAGAATGTATCTAGGATACGACATGCCTCCTCCTTTTTCCCAACCTGTTTACCCCAATGTTGCCCAACCTCCTTATTATCTGTATTCGCATCCTACTTCTCTAGCTCCTCCAACATTATAACCTCAACCTCCATTTCCGTCTCAAGCTCTGCAAAAGCAAACACCCCCCACCCCCTCAGGGTCAGGTGTATGCACAGCAAAGCACGACTAATAATCCTACTTACAAGAAGAAGAGGAAAGGCAATCAAAACTAATCTGCCCTAGGTAATCTAGGTAAAAATCCCCAAGGGAATGCATCTAACACTACAAACTAGCAACAGGGCACTCAACCCAAGCAAGACAGGCCCATTCGCATGAATAAACCTTGTTCTTGGTGCGGTGTCTATGGTCGCTATACCCATGATTGTCCCCTTTTACCTCATATGCATCAGATGTGGGAAGCTCAATCAACATCCCGAGGATAGAAAGCCTCCCCTTCAGTTCTTCCTAATGTTGCACCCATCCAACCGGTTTTGTTTACCAATCCTTTGCCCCAGCAAGGATATGTGGCTACCCAACCCCTTGAAAGTCAGGTGGCCACTCAACCTCCTCCATCCGATACCACTGATTACCAGATCCTCATGATGAACTTTTTACCAAACCAATACCGATGACCTCAACCTTTAAACTCGGTCCCATTATTACAAAATCCCACCGCTACATCTGCTACTGAGCCACCATCTTCAGGTCCCACAAAGCCTCTTTCGACACCCAATGGTCCTTTACAGATTCCTCAGCCTAAAGCCGAGGTTCATACCAAGATCCCCAAGGGACCATTATGTCAAAAGGTTTCTTCTGGTAAATCTTCCCACTCCTACAGTATAGTAGATGACTTGGCACAATCCCCTGTTCCCATGTCAACGTTGGAAGTCCTCTAGTCATGTCCTTCACAATGAAAATCTCTACTAATTGCCATGGGCGCTGTGGATCCTTCATATTATCATTTGATTGTCTTCGATTTTGACTGATCAGAACATCCACCCCTTCCTACATCTGTTGCCTTCCAAATACCTGTCAAGATCCAGAATGCCAATGTCTCCCGTTGTATCATTCACGAGGGGGCATCCACCTGCGTAATGTACACTTATTTTTAGAAGAAGCTCGAATCACCCGAGTTGGCCCCTTCTACTATCACCCTTCGGGCGTGGGATGGCCACTCTTCTCAGACCCTTGGCATGTTCTGCAATTGTCCTATTACTCTTGCGGGCAAGACTGTTTGTGTTGACATTGAATTCATTGATGCCCCCTTATACTACAACATTCTATTGGGTCGTAGCTACACTTATGTGATGTCTACTGTCCCATATGTGGTTCACTGTAAGATGTGCTTTCCCCATAACGGAAATATCATCACCATCGATCAGTTGACATATTACAAACCGAAGTCTTAATACTCTCCTAAGTCCATTATCTCTTCGGTGGCCAATAAACAAATAGTCGAACCTCCAACCAGTGTCTCACCAGGAGTCTATAAATATTACTCTTTTCTTGGTTCATTCCTTGGTCTCACCCCTCCTATATCTGACCCTATCTTGTCGAATTTTTTCATGATGCAATCGTCTCAGTCCGACCTCAAATGGACCAGTTTGACTAGTCAGCAACCCCGCCCTCCGTAACCTGCTCCTAGTAATTCGACTCAGCCTCCCTCCTTAAGGCCCCTCATTCGTATCTAGGGTCCATGACCCTATCTACCCTCCTGGAATAGTTCCCCCTGACTTTAACCATCTCGAAGCTGTCCCCCCTGGCCATTACCCCTCCCATCAAATATTGTTTCTTGCTCCCCCTCCTGCAGCATTTTCGGTACCTATTATGGCTACCTTGTCTCTCCCTAACATGACCTTGGGGATCCCAGTCTGGTACATTGATCCCCCAGCCACTATCCCGCCTAGTCAGCCCAAACCTTATACAGCTTTGAACCTAGTCCAACTGGTCGCCATGACCCCTCCCTTTGATTATGTGCCTCAGCCACCTCAACAGGGTCACCCTGCTCCTTTTGTGAAAGCCTCAGGTGAGGGGGGAAAAGCCCGCAAGAAGGAACCTAAGGACAAGGCTACCCAGATAACCCTTGCTCCTCCTCATCCTCCAAAGCGTATCCCCCCTATGTGCTTTGTTTGATGTTGTCAGTCATGCCACCCATAACTGTCATGAATTACCTCGTATCAAGCCCATGGTCCATGTAGCATTTCCTGAGTCTGAGGTCCTAGTGGTCCCTGTTCCTTTATTGACTACAACGAAGAAACCCAATAACATACAAAAAAACCACCCCTGTGCCTTGTGTGAGCTCCATGGCCACTATACCCACCTCTGCCTCCACCTCAAGCACTATCACACCTCTTTGGAAGTAGTTCGAGAGTACGATGCCGAGCATAACGAGTCTGCCTCTCCCTTACTTGCGCAGTATGCTTCAGCTAAACCTTAAGATACATCTGCTCCCATTAACATTCCCCTTCTCGTTGTCGAGATGACGGATCCTTTGGTCACCATCCTCTACTTGTCATCATTTATGAGATCCACGGTGGAAGACCCCTCTGGTACTTCCCCTTCTGTTTCGCCTTACCTCCCTTCACCGATCACCCTGGGCTCAACATCGGTGGATCCCTCATCTACTTGCTCTTCTGTCACCCTCCGTGACGATGTGCATGTGAACCTTTCTTCTCATTATGATGAGTCAGGTAGCTTTTCCGCGTCATGTGGTCTTCCTTCCACCAGTCACCCCATATTCTATTGCGATGATGACATCATGGAAGCCTTTTCCACCCCTGAATTCATCTTTTATTCCCATAAGAGGAATGGCACCATAAATGTCTATGGTAACTTTCGAGAGATGAGAACAAACTACCCCCAAGGTAGTTCCCCCACGCCGTCCCCATTTTAGTGTGCAGGAGGTAGAAATTTTACCCATAACACTCCCTCTAGCAGTTCTTGTTTTATTTCTGCCTTGCGTTTGGGTTACCAGCATTGTTCATCATCCTCCCATTTATTTTCTTGTGGCACCTTTCAGATGGACCCCCCATCCACACCATATATCGGTTATGACAATGGTGCAAGTTGCTACTCCTAGAATTTAGCCTTGGTAGGCTGGGCCATTTTCACCCCCTTGCATTTGCTTGTCCTTTCTAACAGTGTATGCATTGGTACTTCCACCAATAACCAAGCCAAATATGATGCAGTGATAGGTTTATTAGCTGATTCCCTTGCCTGTCGCATCCTTCACCTTCATGTTCATTTAGATTCCTTGTTTTTTTTCATGCAATTGAATGGTGTTTATCGTGTGCATAATCTTGTCTTTTTTAGAATATATTTACGAGTGAAGCTTTTGGCGCGTGAATTTGAAATCATTACATTCAGTCATGTACCTAGAGCACAAAATCACTATGTAGATATCATTGCAAACAATATTCTATATTGGAATTTATCACATGATTTTAACACAAGACAATAACAATAAACCATAAAACTATGCATATCCATAAATCTGTCATTCAAAATGTTTTAGAGTCCATCAACTCTAATACATATGACATTCCCATAACATGTTACAAAAAAAAAAATCAAAACTGGGGTCACCTCATGCCCCTACATCTAATCACTATTTGGAGGATCCTAGGCCAATGGCTCAGCTCCGGTAGCTCGTAGATCACGCATCCCCTGTCTGACCATCGCCATGCGCCGCATGACTCCTCGCCACTCCGAGGGTAGACCAATACATGGCTCTATGTACTGGTCATCAAGGTCTTTCCAACCATGCGCTGAAACACTAGTCAGAAGCCTCTCACATCTATGGTGGATGTCCTCCAGGAAGATCACTACATCCTCATTTTTCAATCCCCTCGATCCACTAGGTGTTGCAACCCATGAAACTGCAGGCCATCCCATATACCTAGCCTGTTTTACCGGTGCTATATCTGCGTACCAAAAGTGAATGAATCTGTACCATATACAATATTCTGAAACTTCAAAATGCACATAAAATATAAGCAAATTTTCACTTACCATCTGGCCCCCATGCCCAACCTGGCGGAAGTGGCAAGTCCGGGTCCCCATGATAGTTCATCCCACTATAGGGATAGTAATCTATGTACAGTGGAATTTGATCCCAATGCACAAATAACTTGTGTCGGAACACCTGTCTGACTACCCCACCTCCCCCTATACACAATATCCACCCCCAGCGGCGCATCTTGGGCTCTCGCAGGCCCCCATCCTAGATATGTATACGAGGTCGAAGTGTCGAGATCTTCTCAAAGAAGAGCGTAGCAAAGCACTGTGCCATATTCACAGTCATGGTTCACCTGGCGCTTGCATAGTGAAAACTGTCGTTTCAATGATGACAACATCATTTGGGCCTAGCCATAGTACGTCCCACTCAATACTCCCTCAACAAGCATCATCTGAGCCCCAGTGATGTGGTGGAGCGCTTGGTTGCCCAGGATCCGCAACACCACTGTGGCCACAGCACAAATCTCTAGCCTCTCTAGATCTCTGATCAGTATCTATGTCCCTTTCACATGGACACCTGGTTGAAAATGGCACTCTAAAAACTCCATGATGTTCTGACCTCGCGGTAACACTATCTATGTGTTTCCCACCATCCCAAGTGGCGGAAGACCGGTCAGGAAATATTTATCCTAGACAATCAGCTCGATCCGGTGCCCTTGTACTATAAATATCTCATGATCCAGATCCCAATAGCTGACAATCCAAGCCAACAAGGGCTCTCCTTCTCTCATTAAAGGGTTCTCTGCAAACTTCAAGACCCCAAACCTGGCCAATGCAACATGGACTACCTGATCCTCCTGGATATCAGAACGTAATATGTTTAGGTCTCTCTCTCTCTAGTTGATCCTCAACTCTACCATATCTGCACAAAACCATCATGTTTGTCAGTGCACAGAAAGGAAAGACTGCATCATAACCACAAAATCCCAGCTCTCAGCCAAAAATAACACTAAAAAACCCTTTCCCTGATTGGTCGCACTTTTATGGCCACTCCTGGTATAGGTCGTACTTTTTTGCCCAATACTTGCTACCCAGGTCATAGAAAAGGCCCCAAAAAGTGTGACTTGGTCGTGAAGAGGAGCAGGGGTCTGTTCCTGAGCTCTGGGTGCCTAAAATGAAATTTTAATCCACTAAATTGAAAGACTATGGTTAGGCCTCTTACCTACAACTAGCGGATCTCGATTCCAATGGTCAGTTTGTCCACTATGATCACCGCAATATTTAGGGCCTTTTCTCCTCTCTCAATTCACCACAGCTACACTTGCAAATGAATCAAATTGGAGGGAAAATGCCTTATTAAAAGAGAAACCACATATTTTTATTTCGCCAGCTACGACCAAACCATAACATGGTTTGACAAACTGTTAGCACCATTGGAAAGCTCTCACTAAGATCTCAAATGGGTATCCTTTCGTTTTTGGTGATTTGATGCTTCACCTAAACAAATTTTTTCCAAGAAGGGTCACTTCACCTCTCCTCAAAATCGAATTTCTTCACTTGCAACACTTGTACTTGGGGCACCACATTGCCTTTATACTTGTCCACGCTCTTGTCGATTTTCATCGTAAGTAACCATATTGTACTCATGTTTTTATGGTCCCCACCAGGTCTCTTCTGTATGGCAGCATCATTGAGTCACCCTTGTTTAGAGAATTCGAGTTGAGTCATCATCGCATTCATGGAGTCTGTCCCGAGTTCCTTTTGTCTTCCACCACAGTCCTCCACCCTTCATTGCTTTGTTCCTTTCTCGTGTCGCCTATTTTGGCCTTCAGTCATACTGTCCCCTCTCCCCTCCAGAGTTGAGTCAGTAGCTACCAGGTCATCCATGCCCTTTATGCTCTAATAAGGGAAGTTTTCAGCCCACTACTCAGTACCCCCCATTCCACCGTCTTCCCTGGTTTCAGTATATCAAACGCTCTACTATTATCCCTCATGCCTTAGTTGAGTATTCCTCATTGCCTCACCTATGGAGGACCTCCTTCTGTCGACATCACCTTATTAATTCCAGAAGACAGCTCTAGAGGGTGGTGTACCTAGGTTCCAGCTTCCACTCTTTTTCGGTGCCTCAGATTAGGCAAAGGGACCCTTTATTGTCCTTTGACTTGATTGTTTCTCAGTTCCATCTCCTTATGGCATGATCGAGATCCGTATACTCAATGGTTCAGTGATGCAGTATATTGTACCAGTGATTCCTATGTGTGTGTGAGATGTTTCAGACCTCATGAGGGGGTAGCCCTTCAGGTAGCCCCCCTCATACCCGGAGGACCTCTCTACTACAACCTTGGATGCAGCTCCATAAATTTGATGGTTCCGACCTCAACCACTTGTAGTGCCTCTTTAGTTTGCATGTATCATTCAAATTTTTAGATCCCTCTCCTGTTTTGCAGGGCCTCTTTGGTTGTACTTATATCTCATGTACTTAGATATTATTTTATAAGTACTGGCTATAGTCCCAAACACAATATGTATGTGGGATCCATTATCATTTTTTTTATCTGGCTCATGTTTATGCCTGCATGTACTATATATTTCAGTCCCATGTTTACTGGACACAACATTATTCTTTGCACTTTGTTATCTCGATGGGCATAAGTATGCCTCCCCCGCCTCATGTAGAATAGGTACTCACTCATAAAAGAGACTTGTCACACATGTAAGTCTTTCCTCCTCAAGGCCTTGTCCTCTCTCACTTTAGTATGCCTTATATTTCTCTCTCTCTGACTCCCCTTTGGTGTCTAGTGATTGAGTTCTTACAATGTACATTAGCTCCTAACGCTCGCATGTTGGGGGGAAATCTATTACACCAATTTTTGGTCGTCTAACCTGTTACTATTAGATTGACTAAAGTACACCATGTAAGACCAATTTTACCATAGTAAAATTTCTTTCAATATGAAAAATAACTTAATAACCCATAATTTATTAAGTTGTTTCTGGTCTAAATAAGAAACCCCATGAGGAATAATTGAATAAATCGTTATTTGTTTGATTTTCCTCATGGGATAATTAATTAAACCACTATTTAATTAATATTCCTGGTCATATTTAACCTAAAGCAGGAAAATTAATTAGATAAATCATTATTATCTTATTATTTTCTAGGAATAATTATTTAAAACATTATTTAACTAATATTCCTTGTTAAATTTGACTAAATCATTTTAAATAATTGAATAAATCTCCATTTATTTAATTATTACTCAACCACATTCTTAAAATAATAAATAAATCATTTATTTATTTATTATTTCTAAATAAAGGGATTTGACCAAATTCAAATTACTTTTCCCTCCAACATAAATAATAAAATATTCCATAAAAGTTGGAGCTAGATTTGGTTAATAATATTTTAATTATGCACCAATATCTAGACTAACTCAATATTTTGTCATAAATAGAAGGGTTTTTCCATTCATTCACTACCTTTTGTTGCCTAAATATCACTTTGGATCTATACTGTCTGACTTTGATCCTCAATAATTACCATATTTTTCTATTTTTTTCTTGTGAGCTCCCTTTCAGTTCCATTTTGTCTGGGTTTTCTGCACCATCAGGAGAGAGAGATATTAGATCTGAAGCGCTGAGGACATACAAGAACCCATCCCATTGAGGGGGACTGGTAACATATTTCTATGTTCCCTTCCCAGGTGTCATAATACAAAAATTATTTAAAAAATATTGTATTGTTCATTGGATGCATGGAGCAACTCTTGCTTATTATTTTCTGTTTAATGTATTTAACTACATAGATCTGGATTTTTGTAGCATTTATTTTGATCACTAACTACAGATCAAAGGAAATTGACAGCCATATTTGATGTTAGGGCTATTTGTTATGGATAGTTAAAGTGAGCTTTTTTCGTATGCTTGCAGTTAGAATTCAGACTAATAGGTATTTTTATTGCTACAACCATACAAAAAATGTCCCTCAAAAAAGCTAAGAAGGATAATAGATCATCACCCAAGTACTATGGTCCTTACAAGGTGTTGCAAAATATTGTTACTATGGCATACAAAATGGAGTTTCCTGCATCTTCTAGGGTACACCCAGTTTTCCATGTTTCATGCTTAAAGAAGGTTATCAGTGAAAAGCTCCTAGTTCAAACAATATTTCCAGAACTTGACAAGGAAGGAAAAATAATATTGGAGCATGAACCATTCATGGAAACGAGAACTTGAAAACTCAAAAATCTATCAATTTCATAGTATCTCATTAAGTGGAAGAACTTACCCGTTGAAGATCTGCATGGGAGGATGAAAATTTTATACGCAAGCATACATAACTACTCAATCATTGAGGACAACAATTTTTTTAAGGAGAGGGGCATGTTAGGTCCCTATAACACTAGTGTAGCCCCTTATTGTTATTGTTAGTGTAGCCCCCTTATTATTATTTTTGTGCCCATATATCCCCCATAGAATCCCATTATTGTTATTTTTGTGCCCTTAAATTATTATTGTTATGTAGCCTATGATTATGTTATAACGCTTATAATCCTATATATACCAAGGATGTATTGTCATTTGTATCATCCAAGAATTATTCATTTATGGGACGTGAAGGAGGTTTCCCCCTCAAAGAGGGTAATTTTCAAGTCATTGATCTATTTTTTCTTCTGTTTTGTTACCTGGTTGTATAATGCGACATTTTTGGGAGCATAAGACAATGGAGTAGGCATAGGCCATGGTGAACAGCTAAGTGGATACCAAGGAAGAAAATGTGCATTATAAATTTTTTTGAAAGAGGATGATAGTTCATACCCAGTTGATATAGGTTGGGGCCTTGTGACCTCTTGATTGAAAAACCAAAGTTGCTCCATGCTCAATTCTGTTCCTTGGTACACCACTTTCAAACCTGAAAAAGACGGACATTTTCTAGTTTATTTTTTTCTTCATAATAGAATATATTTGTATGACATCTAAGGGACGCCCATTCCTAGGATGTATTTTAGTGCATCTAGGGAAAATTATAGCTAATTCCCTTTATGGTTCTTCTAATTTTCTTAATTTGTAGTGTATCCATCTGCATAATAAAGGAGTGTATGATCTTAGTTTTTAAATACTCTAACATTCTTCCTATTTCATTCTTAGTGATTGAAGTGGAGGAGGAGGAACTTACCAAACCCTTATTTGTTCTACCTCTTTTTCTAGGAAATCTAGAATGACTTTTGAATATTGTTTTGATGTCTTCATAGTTGAGTTGATAAATATCTCCATTGTCCAACATGTTGAGGGTATCCATTAGTTCTTCTATGACTCCCCAGAGTAAGACTAATTTCAAGGAAATTTGGGTCAAAAGTGCAGTTATGTTCCCTCCTGTAACTTAGATGGAATATTTTCTCAAAATCCTCGAGGGACTCATCTACTTCTTGAGTAATTTTGAATATTTTGTCTCTTGTGTCTCTTGTTCTATAGTAATCCCTGTATTTGGTGTTGAAATATCACTACATTTGTCCCCATGAAGTGGTGTTTCCCTCTTTTAGGGGAATGAACTAGCGAAGGGTTAAATCATTGAGAGTAGAAGGAAACAGTTTGAGCTTCTGCTCATCTATTGTATAATCATATGTCCCGCAAACTACAAAAATTAAAACATGAAAGTATAAGGGTATTCAATATCTAATCCATGGAAATGTGGGAGAGTATATGGACTATTATTTTTCATTTTGGTTGCCCCATTTTCCTCCTTGATAAGGAAAAAAATTAGGTTTCCTGATTCCAGCCATGGTATCAGTAGGTGATGGAGGTACTTCTACTATGGAAATCTCCTCAGAATTCCTTTCTTTCTCACCTAGAAAGGCCTCAATATTCTTTGTGGATATATTATGGGGCTCAAAGTTATCAAGATAAGGTTGGATGCTTGTAGAAGTGGGGGTTTATGGTAAAAACAATCGGCGGTATCCCTGCTTCTACAAGGCATAAAGAAATAAAATTATATTTTTCTATTTTTGTGATTATTTTGAATGAGAATTCTAATGAAATGATATAGGTAGTGGGTGCTTCCTGCTAGTGGGTGCCAGTAAAAGAAATAGGGATTGATGCTTGATGGCTCTTAGTATTATAACAAGAATGCTACACCTCCCAAGGGGTATTGACTTTAATTTTCAACTCGAGGGTCGACACTATGTGTGCAACATGTAATGTGTCATTCTTCATTTGATCTTATGCAATTGAAAGCAACTAAAGAGAAACTAAGTTACACATAGAACATTATAATCTCTATGCTACAGGAAATTCTTCAAAATTGCAGGAAAGAGAGAATATCAAGAAAATTGATTCTATTTGCAGGAAAAAGGAGGAAAACCAATTCAATCATGATGAAAAAAAAGTAAATCTACTCTATTTTGCATTGGAAACATACTTGCAGTTGAAAGAAAGCAATGAAACATTAAACCCTAAAGTTACAGCAAAAATGTATTTCTGCTACAACAACAAGGTTAAATATTTTATGAGGTATATGGGCTTCCAAATTTCATCTTCAGGGTCTTGGGGACATTCAATTATGCCAATGAAGGTTAAACATGCTTAAGATGCAAATATAAAGGAGTTTTTGATGAAAAATGTGGGACGCTATAGGATTCCATGTTTTTCTACATGAGATAGTCTAGTGAGCATAAAAATGTGTTTTAAATGTGATTTGAAGGTAGATAAATGTAAAGGAAGGATGAAGGATGGTTAAGGGTTCTTTTACAAGTCCTTACAATTATTATAGATTAGTTTATTTTATGAAAGAGTGATTTTCGGGTTTCCTGTAGCTCCACAAAATAGGAATTTATATGTGACATAATACATAAATGCACGAACAAAAAGTAAAGGACAAAAATCTAAATAAAATGATGCATGGAAAAAAATGTTAACTTCATAAATAAATATTGATAAAATTACATAAACAAGATACATAAAAATACTTGTAAACACACCAACTCATTAACCTACATAAAACAATACTCAGAAGTGATATTATAGAAATGAATAACTAAATTAATGCATGGAAAATAAAGGTACAAAGAGGGATATTGAGAACCTGGGGTGCATCCTAACCTAGGGAGACTAAGATCCCTGAAGTGATAGTAGTCTAAGAACCAAAAATAATTTTCATTGATTAGAAAATATGCTCACATATAGGATATTACAAGACTGAAATATTAGGAAAAAGCCTTCACTTGAATACTATTAATCTCTAACTCAAAAATTCGACCGCTAGTGGGATTTCTCAAGCCCTTATTTATAAAAAAACAGAAATGGAGTAGCCTCCTTGAATATAGGGTTTATTTCCCTCTAAAATCTATAGAAAATATGATATTGTTCCTTGTGATCTCCTAACTACAAGGAGGAGTAGTAATTTCCTTAAGTTAGTCGAGTTTGGTCATCCTACAAGAGGGGACAGGTCCCATATTTCTCTCTCGACTGCATTCCTTGTGACTTGTACTAGATCTCCTCAAGATCTTGTATAATAAACACATTAGGCACACAAAGTATGATCATCATATCATACCTTCCTAAGAACTTATTAAATATGAGAAACATGTTATTAAGTGCAGAAGGAGAGGTTAGATGTTACTTTGAAATATTACATGGGCCTTAAGTTGTACCTAATTTTGAGGCCCATCAATACTCTTGCAAGTGGGTTCTTGCGAATCAAGGAAAATGGTATGGTGGTCTCCTACTAGTGGGTGCTATTAAATGAATGAATTTAATTCAAGCTATAAGAATAGAAGAAGAAAAATGGTGGTTTCTCCCATTACATGTTGTTCTTGTGCTGTGAATTTATTATTATATAATGATTACATGCATTGTTTGGATTATTAATAAATTTTTAGATAATTATTATAAAATTTTGGTAAAAGTGGAAAGGAAGAGAAGAGAGCTCTGCGGAAAAAACCATGGTGGCTAGGGTTACCAGCTTTGGACACCAGGGAATCTTTTTGGTGACCTCTTGCATCTGCGCTACATATGGGAAGTGGAACAGAGAATGCCCCCACATTATTACACTGTCTCAGGACTGGATATGCAGCTCCACGGACCCCACTATGGCTGCATTTTGTCACCTCTATGCCCTCTTCAGCCTCACCCCTTGGCCAAATTTGACTACTCGCACAAGACAGGCTTCTATACTATGGATCCGATCCTATAGTGTAATGTTCCAAATATGGAATTCTCTGCAACAAATAGAATACCTTAAGGTATTAAAAAGTTGGAGAGGCAGATATATGTCTGATAACAGATGTCTAACCACTTTTTCTTCAATCTTGTGTGCATCAGAAACTTTATATAGTAATTTATAAGCCAAAAAGTGGGGAAAAACTGTTATTTCAGCCCTAAAACGCTTAATTCCAAGGATGTGCATAACAATAAGCAGGGGGAATAGATGGATATAATCTCTTAGGCTAATAGGAGTATACATACCTAATTTCAGTTCAAAAAAATACTCCTATCTATGTTAAACAGTTCCTCCATTCCTGACTAGGCTAGAAAACCGTGATTTCCCATGACTTAATGTATGTAGAAATTTACTGAAGCTCAGGCAGCGTGATTTTCTGAAGGTTTTAGTTGTAATAGGTTAATAAAATCATGAAATCAGTTAAAAAACACTACTCATACAGTAGAAGAGATAAAATGAAGACTTTTATGAGAAAATCCCTCTTAAAAGAGGTGTTGCAACAATTGTATTTCACTGTAAAACCTTGACAGCATTATTTTTTGAAGCATACAATAGATTTAGGTTAAAAATTAGATCTAGGAAATATCATTGTACAAATTATTAGATATATATGAGATCTATACACTATATTGTCCCTATTTTACATACCCCTTGGGGTTTTCAACAAATCATAAATCATGTGGAGTAGATCTGAAATATTATGCAGCAGATCTACAGAATTTATGAAGTAAATACATATATGAATAGATCAGATCTAGAAGGTACATGGATTGGTTGGCCAATCCATGGATCACCATAGTGAGGGAAGATTCCCAACACTAGAGATCTCTCTCCCAAGAGATAGCTGAATCACCCTGCAACTTCTTCCTTGCAGATTGCGTAGTTCAGGAAGGGTAAATGCATAGTAGGATCTAGAATATGATATGTCCTGATGCCAATATCTAAAATTATGCTCCAATAGGAGAGGCACTCTTCCAGGAGGTTAAAAGACACACTCCATGAGAAGAGACTCCCCAAAACAATCTAGATCTGAATAGATCTAGAGCTCCACTTGCTGCAGCTTACAAAAGCAATCAAACCCTCAATAGGATCTGCATTGTAGTTGGAAGTAGAAGCTTGAAAAATTTTCGGATAGTGGATGAGAAATGCAAAACTCTTCCAAGAGCTACTCTATGGAATGAGGTGGGATTCCTACCCAGGAACACCCAGTGCTAAGCAGCACTATTCTCAGGCTAAACAGCCTAGAGAATTCAAATTAGTCTAAGGAGACTAATTTCTGAATATCTTGAACAACCTCTTCTTGCTGCTCTCCTCTTTATTTTATAGGATGAAAGTCTTGCAAAACCCTAAACCATCTCAAAGGTTTAGCTCCTTTCACATGTGCATCCTCCTTCTAGATCTACACTGAGTATTTAGGAGGTACATTGCACTTAGACAACACTGTAGATAAGGTCGTGTTTACCTAGTCAATTGTCACAAACATTTTTCACACATAATGGGTTTTATCAAAGCAGCCCTGATTCAACCTTGTTCACATTGGGCATTGATTTATTACATAGGTTTTAGGAGTTTATTGATCCTCCCTTACAATCTTATTCATGAACATGGAAATAAAAATGAAATTTAATATTCCTATTAGCTTGGGCTAATTAGGAATTTACAGTCCTCCCCCTTCAAAATGTTGCTTGTCCTCAAGAAACTGCAAGGTAGAGCAAAACTTCTCCTTTCCTCTTCTTGTGGCCTCATCAATGGATCCCACCATGGCTGAAAATGATATGCAGTGAATCTTTCCTCCGACGATTCCCTCCAAGTGCAAGATAGAAAAGTGTACATCATGAGAAAATGGAAGGTACAAGTGGTGATCTCTTTGTTGCTCAATGGCCTTCTCAAGGTAGGAATGATGATGAACATGAGGAAAATTATTCCCAATGAGTGACTTCCATACCCATGCTATCACCCAAATGAAGTGAGCCAATCTAGTTAGCTCAAAAATATCCTCAACCCCTGGTTCAGACAATGTGTTGGGTCTACATGGAGAGATTGGATCCTCCCACCCAAGTGGTTTCTCTCTCCATTTATGATAAGTATGGGGTTGTTGCTGCTCTTGGGTTGAAGTATTATGTCCTTCAAGAGTGGCCCAAGCTACCCCACTAAACAAATGAACCATGAAGTGCCTCCTCCAAAAACTCAAGTTCTCAAAATGGCTTCTCCCACATGAAGAAAAGAAATGTAGCTTGAAAATCATGGACTGCCAATTGCTTCTCCTGAAACATGCATTGTGCAAAGTAGGGAAAATTATACTCGCAATGGGCATCTTCAACTCATAGCCCACTCTCTAAACAAAGCTTCCCATGAGCATAAACATATCAGAAATACATGGAAGCAGAATACAATGAAAGAAAGTTTCCAAATGACAACCGGAGAGTGAATCATAGTTCCTCTCATGGAACCAGCGCAGTGCATCCTTGACCTGCATCAAATCAAACAAGAACAAGTGCTCTTCCAGCCACTTTTTTTCTACCACAATCATATTACAAAATATAAAAATGAAAGTACAAAGTGGTGTCAATGGTGCACACCAAAAGTCATGTGGCTTCCCCCACAAACCACCATTAAGGTAGCCAAAATCAATGCTACAAGTAGCTGCAAGTACATCATCATACATCATACAAGAAGGAACAATCCTCCTTGATACATCATCTTTCTCAAAAAAGGAAAATAAGTACAATAAAAAATGTGAAATTATACCTCCTCCATCATGTACTTGAGACCTTGAGTTGAAATGGCTCGATTGGAATTTCTCCCTCACCTCCAATGAGTAGGGAAGTTGTTGTGACCTCTTCTCCATAATCATCCAGGCTATGCATCTCTCCATATGCTGAAATATGTCATGATGTATGCCCTTCCAAGTGAACTCCTCCATCAAATGGAAATATGCATCAAGGTGCATGGAATAGGAGTCTTCATGTGCTACATGTAGCAACTTCTCCTTGAGACTAGAAGCTCTAGTCAAGAAGATCCTACCATAGGAATAGATAACCACATCATCCACCATGTATCTATCATCTCCATCCGAGTCATCAAGAATCATGCGAGTCATCAAGAATCATGCATGCACCAAGATCCTTGGAGTACTATACCAAAATTTGAGACCTCCAATAGGGATCAATCCTCCCAAGAGACAACGTTGTTGATCTAGCATATGAAGCTCTTCTCATGTTGTTGCCTACTACTTTGACATCCCCCATGCCAAAGTCATCCTCCAAACTCATCACCTCCTTGGAATCAAAGAATGGTGTGCTAAGAAGCAAGATGTCTCTCACCAAATCTAGATTTGGTGGCCTCCTAGGTGGAATGCCTCCATGTAATGAGACATCAAAATCTGAAGTGGATTGCATGTATGAGTGGACTGGTTTGTCCCTCTCTTCTCTGCGCAGTGCAGTCTCCTTCCTTTGTGCAGAATTTTTTTGAAATAGATAAGAGTGAATACTCATCATCCCCTCATGCTAATCCTTCTGCTCTTCTTCTTCTTCTAATGGTACAGCACTGGTATTCCTTCTCTGCTCATCCTCTTCATCAATATGTAACAATGCCTCATCATCAATGAGAGACCCTAGATCTTGGTCATCTCTTGAAGGAGGTACCTCCATGTCATCACAAGTGGAAGAGGGCCCTTCATAAGATGGGGATCTTGCCCTTAGAAAACCATCATACATGTTCTTATCCCCTTTATAAATAAGGAGTGGATTTGGTTGCATGGTCTCCTCCAATGCATGCAAAGTGTTTGATGTTTTGATACATGATGGTTCACATTGATTTTCATCAAATTCTTCATCAATCCCTTATTGAATTCATCATATGCTTTAAAATTTTCATGATAACAAGAAATAGAATTTTGGAACCACCCATCATGAGCCATACCTTTGAGTTGCAGCACTGCTACTCCAATGGCCTCATCTTCTTCCTCCATTCTCCTTGCAGTGAATGTGGGAAATGTACTACACTGTGGATCTACATGTGTGGCTGAATGCTCACACCCCTCATGACAATAGATAGGGCTTGCTTCATCTCCAAACCATTTTATAAATATTCTGAAATCTTCCCTTCCTATCTCCTTGAGATTTTCTGCGATGGCCTCCATAGTTTGAAAAAGGAGCACGGAGATCTCCTCTTCTGTCATTCTTCTTCCTCCTCTTTCTCTTGACAAGAAAGGAGGCATGTTCCAATGTTGTAGATAAGATTTTGTTGCTGAATGCTCACATACATTGGAATGAATGTTGGGGATTTTAATATCAGAGGGATCTGCATGACCTCCCTTCTCCATTCCCCTGATTTCTTCTTTTAGTACATGAAGAGTTTCTGAAAACTCTTCTCTTTGCAGTCTTCCAGAAAATGGGTTCAGACCCTTCTCCTCTGTGTCTTTAATGTAACCATACTTCTCCATCATATTTTTCTTGCTTCTTCTCTCTATCTTCTTGAAATATTTATCTCACAGGCAGAGCCAAAAATCATGCTCTGATACCACTGTAACGTTCCAAATCTGGAATTTTCTGCAACAAATAGAATACCTTAAGGTATTACAAAGTTGGAGAGGCATATATATTTCTGATAAAATATGTCTAACCACTTTTACTTCAATATTATGTGCATCAGAAACTTTATACAGTAATTTATAAGCCAAAAAGTGGGGAAAAACAACTATTTCAGCCATAAAATGCTTACTTCCAAGGATGTGCGTAACAATAAGCAGGGGGGACGGCTGGATATGATATATTAGGCTACTATGAGTCTACATACCGAATTTAAGCTCAAACAAATTCTCCTAGCTATGTTAAACAGTTCCTCCATTCCCGACTAGGCTAGAAAACCCTGATTTCCCATGACTTAATGTATGCAGAAATTTACTAAGCTCAGGCAACGTGATTTTATGAAGTTTTTAATTGTAATAGGTTAATAAAATCATGAAATCAGTTACACAACACTACTCTTATAGTATAAGAGAGAAAATGAAGACTTTTATGAGAAAATCCCTCTTAAAAGAGGTGCTGCAACAATTGTATTTCACTGTAAAACCTTGACAGCATTATTTTCTGAAGCATACAATAGCTGTAGGTTACAAATAAGATCTAGGAAATATCAGTGTACAAATTATTAGATATATATGAGATCTATACACTAGATTGTCCCTATTTTACATACCCCTTGGGGTTTTCAGCAAATCATGAAGCATGTCGAGTAGATCTGAAATATTATGCAGTAGATCTGCAGATTTCTGAAGAATTTCTGAAGTAAATAAATATATGAATATATCAGATCTGGAAGGTACATGGATTGGTTGGCCAATCCATGGATCACCACTGTGAGGGAAGATTCCCAACACCAGAGATCTCTCTCCCAAGAGATAGATGAATCACCCTGCAAATTCTTCATTGAAGATTACATAGTTCAGGAAGGGTAACTGCGTAGTAGGCTTTGGATTATGACATGGACTGATGCCAAGATCTGAAATTATGCTCCAACAGGAGAGACACTCTTCTAGGAGGTTAAAAGACACACTCCATGAGAAAAGACTCCCCAAAACACTCTAGATTTGAATAGATCTAGAGCTCCACTTACTGCAGCTTACAAAAGAAATCAAACCCTCAACAGGATCTGCATTGCAGTTGGAAGTAGAATCTTGGCCAATTGCCGGATAGTGGATGAGAAATGCAAAACTCTTCCAAGAGCTACTCTATGGAAAGAGGTGGGATTCCCACCCGGGAACACCCAGTGCTAAGCAGCACGATTCTCAAGCTAAACAGACTAGAGAATTCAAATTAGTCTAAGGAGACTAATTTTTGAGTATCTTGAACAACCTCTTCTTGCTACTCTCCTATTTATTTTATAGGATGAAAGTCTTGCAAAACCCTAAACCATCTCAAAGGTTTAGCTCCTTTCACATGTGCATCCTCCTTCTAGATCCGTGTTGAGTATTTAGGAGGTACATTGCACTTAGAAAATGATGTAGATAAGGTCTTTTTGACCTAGTCAATTGTGACAAACCTTTTTCACACATAAGGGGTTTTATCAAAGTAACCCTGATTTAGCCTTGTTCACATTGGGCATTGATTTATTACATAGTTTTTAGGATTTTATTGATCCTCCCTTACAATATTATTCATGAACATGGAAATAAAAATGAAATTGAATATTCCTATTAGCTTGGGCTAATTAGGAATATTACATACAGGGGCGCTCCTCTTATCAGGAGCTGGGGCATGCATCTGGTGTTTTTCCACGACTTCCTGCAGACCTGCCCAAAGCAAGGGCCGATGGACTCTTTGTTGGGCAAGGCACACAGAATCCCACTAGGGGATAGGTGCGAACATGGACTACTTGGTGACTGCGAGTCTCAGTGCTTATCGCTTGACTGCTATGCCCCATCTCCCATCGTTTCTTACTGCTGTGCCATGGCACTGGGCCCTCTGCGGACCTGGCCCCTGCGACCAGAGCCAAACCCCATATAAGACCACATAGCTATCATTAGAAATGAGGTATGCTCTATTCAATTTCATATTTTTATTAAACCCCCTGTGGGAAAAATATATTAATATGGGCTCAGGAAAATGATGGGGTGGTAGATTAAAACAAAATATCAGTCAAGTATCTGGTTACCCTAGCCATCTGCAATATTTAATACATAGTGGGAGATCCCTCCAAGACTCCTGCTCATTAAATGATTACTCCATTTTTTCTGGTTCCACCATATTTCTCAATCTGAGATTGAGGGGTGGTACAACTGAAAAACATAGAACTCAAGGGTCTGCAAGTGGAACCAACGCTCCAAAAACTGACTTCCTAAAAGGTCCCTCATATAGGAACATTTTATAGGGGAAAAACAAAGCTTCTATTCCAACTGAAGCAACTGAAAATACACCCAAACCATATATTGTGGAGAAACTGAATTTCGTTCCAAAACTGAACATAGAGATTCTAGAGATAGATGAACACCAAACTTCTTTTGAATCTCAAGCGATAATCTGTAGATTTAACAGCTTATGGCTCAAACCAATGGAGCTCTTTCATTGGATATTCACCAAATGGATTATGGACTGTGAAATCCACCTCTGTTCAAAGGGGTTTTTCATCGTCAATTTTTCATCCTCGGAAGCCAGAGACATCATCCTTAGGGAGGGACCATGATTCTAGGGATCCACTGGCCTTTACATCACACCATGGTTCCCGGATTTTGATGCAAACACCATGGAAGTGACCAGAATGTCGGTATGGGTCCGGATTTACAACCTTCCTCTTCATTTTTGGAATGAAAGTGTTTTAGCAGGCATAGGGAACATCATTGGGAGATATATCAAAACAGACACACAACACTTGGAGGAGTGAGTCTACACTTTTTCACGAACCTCAGTAAAGGGCTGTCATAATGCATACAACTGATTCATAAACAGTAGAAATGGACACAGCATCTTGACTTAGAAAATAATGCATTGTTGTGAAACTAGATCCAAAAATAAAATAAAAGAGATATCAATGCCTTAGAAATAAGCCACTTCGAGGGGGCAACCTCTAATACATTACATGAATACAAAATTATTGGATGACACAAATTACAAAACCTCCTTTCTATATATAGGAGTCCATGGGGCCACAATGTAATCCTAGCTGACCTAATAATAATAATTTAAGGGCACAATAATAACAATATGGGGGTTACAGGGGTACAATAATAACAATAAGGGCGTTACACTAACAACGATAAGGGACTATACTAGTAATATAGGGACCTAACATGCCCCTCTCCTTAAAAAAAGCGTTGTCCTCAATGCTTGAGTAGCTCTGGGTGCTTCTGTATAAAATTCTCATCCTCCCATGTAGAATTTTCAGTCGGTAAGTTCTTCCACTTGATGAGATACTCTAAAATTGATCAATTCCTTAGCTGTCAAGTTCTTGTTTCCATGACCGCTTCAGGTTCCAATATCATTTTTCCTTGCTCATCAAGTTCTGGCAATATTGTTTGAACTGGAAGATTTTCACCTATAACCTTATTTAAGCATGAAACATGGAAAACTGGATGCACTCGCGAAGAAGCAGGAAGCTCCAAGTTGTATGCCATAGTACCAATCTTTTGCAACACCTTGTAAGGACCATAGTACTTTGGTGATAATTTATTATCCTTCTTAGCTTGCTTGAGGGACATTTTTTTGTATGGTTGTAGCCGTAAAAATACCCAGTCTCCTACATCAAAACTTCTCTCGTTGCGATGTTGATCTGCCTATTGTTTCATTCGATTTTTTGTCAAATTCAGATTATCCTTTAAAGTACCTATTGAGAGATCAACCCTATGTTCCTCTGGAATATCAGTTACCCTTATATTCAATTTTTGGAAGTCCTCAATGTGCTCCCCCATTGAACACTTTTGTTTTAGATTTATCAATTGGCTAAAGAAAGTGTTGTTCTTTGTATCCTCATAATGTGCTATCATTTCCTCCGTAAAAATTGACCAAGTGACAAATTTTTTATGGGAGCAAAGCCATCGATACCATACAAATGTATTTTTTTCTAAATGTAAAGTTGCAATGAGTACCTTTTGTGTGTTTTGCACATTATTGAGATCAAAATATTGCTCCATCTGTAGTATCCATGTTACAGGATCATTTCCATCAAACTTCCTCATATCCATTTTTGGAATATGGTGGTTCTTCCCTCCAACATTAGATTTTATGAAATCAGGATTACCATTTATTTTGTTCTCATCATGAGTTTCCTCTACTATCTTTTCACCTTTAGGAAACATTTCTTTTATCAACTTTGTAAAACCTTCCATGTCTGCTTTTAGATCATTCTTCATGTTTTCCATCTTAGCTTCCATGTCATCCATCTTAGATTCCATGCCAGCTTCCATGCCATCCATCTTAGCTTCTATTCCATTCTTCAAATCATCCATCTTAGATTCCATACCTTTCTTCAAAACTTCCATGTCATTTTTTGTTGCTCTTTGCAAGAGAGAAATTTGTTGCACTTGCTCTGGTAATTTTGATATGTCATGTTTCCATTCTTCGTCTTCATGAGTCATAGTAGAGCCTTCTAAAGGCTTAATGGGTGTTGAATTATTTTTAGGGGCCATTTGAGAATATAATACTGATATCTAGTCTACAATATGCCCTTGGAATCAATTCAACTTGATTATTCAAACAAGACTTATGCAATTCAGAAAAAAAATACACACCTTTTACTTGCTTTTGAGGAGCTCGATATTGAAATTGACTTATCTCTATACTTACAAATCCTCAATATCTGAAATTCAGCCCTGTCGTAGTCCTTTGAAGCTTCTTTCAAATGCCACAGGTCTGACTTGATTTGGATTCTTCAAGGCAAAGTTATGTCCAATCTCCCATAATGACCTAATTATGGACTGGTTCAATAGAGCAAACTTGTACGACTTGACACGTGTCACTATTCGCTCCTTTGGATTTGACATTTATAGACAGGAAACATTCTATGTACTTCTAGTCACTTTTTACATAATTCCAATCCGATGCTCAGAGAGAGAGTTATGAAGATTTTCCCACGATCACCTCTTTGAGATGAAATTTGGGAGCCTAAAAAAGACCTAACTTCCATAGAACATATTTCCGAAAATGTTGTGTACCAAGTTCTGAAATTTTGCAACAATGTTCCTCAGGATTTCAGCTTCGCGCTCTATAAATTTCAGCTTCTGAACCTTCGTAGAAAAAAATTTATAGCGAAAATTCTACGATGACATTTTTAAGTGAAATTCAGGAGCCTGCAAAAAGCCCTAACTTCCACAGATCATATCTCCGAAAATATTGCGAACCAAGCTCTGAAATTTGTCGACGATGTGCCTCAGGATTTCGGCTTCGTACTCTAAATTTTTTATCTTTTTAACCTTCGTAGAAAAAACGTTATAGCGAAAATTCCACGATGACTTGTTTGGAGCAGCGAAACCCTAAAATCCAAAGCTCTGATACCAAATGTTGTGAAACCAGCTCCAAAAATAGAAGAAAATATATATCAACGCCTTATAAATAAGCCACTTTGAGGGAGAAAGCTCCAATATATTACATGAATGAACAATTCTTGGATGATACAAATTACAAAACCTCCTTTCTATATATAGGAGTCCATGGGGCCACAATGTAATCCTAGACAACCTAACAATAATAATTTAAGGGAACAATAATAACAATATGGGGGTTACAGGGGTACAATAATAACAATAAAGGGGTTACACTAACAACAATAAGGGGCTATAATAGTAATATAGGGACCTAACATGCATTCAAATGCTAAATATGCAAGAACACTGGTCATCTGCAAAATACATGCCTGGAAGCAAAAAGAGATAACAGGAAAAAAAAAAAGATAGGGAAAAATCCCAAAGGATGGAAATTTCCCTCAAGTGAACCAGAACAGGAGACAAAAGAATAAGAGGATGTCCTCAACCCAAATGAGAATAATCAGACAACCATTGAATTAGAGACAAAAGAACAAGAGATGCAAGACCCTTTCGACATCACCTCCATGGTTCAACCGGAAAAATAACTTGGGGAAATAGACACAGGTGGGAATAAAAGACAACACATCTTAGGAACCTCAGATTCAGAAAAGGAAAATGGAACAATCAATGAAGATACTCAGCTCGCCCTTATCTCAGCCATGCCAACACAAGGTGCTTGGCGGAAGTTGAAAAGGAGAAAGGGAGAAAAACTTAATTTTTCTCCCCATGTACTATAGGTTTTTACTTGAAACTTCATAACATGTCTTGATTGACAATTATTAGCACATGTAACATGTAATTTTATTTTCATTAATAAAATTACGAATTTTTCCTTGGATTTTTTTTTTTGTAAAATTTTAATTAGATGATTGAAACATGCTTATATTGATTCACCTCCCTCTTAGTATAAGCAAGATTTCAACAATTGGTGTCAAAGAGGGTTATTTTAGGTGCATCTTAACCGTTGGAAGGAAGGTCTAGTATAAAGCATGAATCATCAAAGTATTCATGTACTCAATGCTACAAACTATCAGGTATGGAAAGAGAAGGTGAATTTTTGATTAATAGCTCTTGGATCCGTTGTCCAAAATGTAACGACTAATTGCTATGGTTAAAATCCTTCTTCAAAAAATGTACAACATTGGAATGCTTAGTGCCATATATTCCATTTACATTAATCTTCATGATTTAGATCTTAAGAGAGTAATGACTTATGAATCTACAAAGGATTTATGGGACAAGTTGTAAGTCCTCCATGAAGGAGAAAATCAACAACATCCAGCAAAAATTGACAAACCCTACAGCTCTTATAATGATTTAGAAAAAAGGACTCAAGTTTTTTATCATCAACCAAAAACTAAATCTGAAGGTAAGCATAAGAAAAAGAAGAAGAAGGTATCAAAAAAGGATAAAATCCCTAATATGCAAATAATTAATCATAAAAATGAGAATGAAGATTAAATTCAAGGTAATTTACCTAACTAGCAAGATAACTGAGAAATATATCATATTTGTTCATTAGAAAATTATTAAGGAAATCAATCAGCTATGATAGTCAAGTTATTGATCATGAAGATAATCAAAGTTTTTTTCTTAATGATAAAGCAGTAGTCCTTTAAGTTGAGCTTGATATAACTCTTACATAAACATAAAGGCCTATAATGGAAAATAAAGATCAAAAGAAATTACTCCATATATTTCATGGAAAAGAGTATGAGCTTAAAGAATACATTATTAGGTTGAAATCCCAATTAGAATAAGCAAGAATAATTGAAGAAATAATAACATTTCCTTTTCTCTATTAATAAATAATGTTGAGTGTTACTATTGTTATAATTATGAACATATTACAACTGATTATAGAATCATAAATCATTCAAAATATACACAAGTAGAATAATAAGCAGAAGAGAAAGATCCCTCCAACAATTGGACAAGGAAAGACAACTCCTTCAAACAGACCATATGTCCCCAGGCATGTAAATTTCTTTTGTGGATATTGTTTTTCATATAATATATTTAGCCACAAGGAAATATATTGCAAATCGTATGCGAGATATGGGAATGAAGTGAATATAAGCAAAAAATAATATATGCATAATGGATATAGAAGATATGATTCTTGTGTTCCCTTGTTCAGTCACATAGGTTGTTACTTATTGTTGACAATGTTGGAATTTTTTCAACCAAGTAGGTCTCCTAGATGTGAATTCCCAATTAGACCTCACACAGTTTGGAGTAGGAGCCCCGTTTGGAGTATTGGCTCGACCACCATAACCCTAATATTTTCCTTGGCTACAATGAATCACATAAGAGAGTATACACATAAACTTTGAAATCAGAAAGTAAGTTGACACTATGAAACACCAATTACGATGTGTAAAAGGAGACTTTCACGAGAGGGAGGTAAAGAGTGAGTCTCTAGAAGGAAAATAATAGTAATATCCTAAGAGAGGCACATGAGAACAACGAAAGTTTTGTTAGTTATCTAGAGAAATATTTCACATATGCATAATGATGATTAAAGAAAATACAACTCACATTCAAAAAGATAAGTACCAAACCTAATGAAGTAGTTCAATTTCCTTAGTACATATGAACAAAATATATATTGCAGACATCTAAATAATAGTCTTACAATATTCAAAATACATGCATGAAAATTTGTTGGCTGAACGAGCATTTGATTATTCGGTAAAAGATCCAAGTGCACAATTACAGTGGTGAGACACTAGCTCCAATAGTGGAATGTTAACTCAATCCTTGCTTCTCCAAAGGATGATCTTCTCTCCTATGCCAAGCTAGATAATCCAAGGCTAGCCCTCCAAAGTCTATCACTCCAAAATCCATTTGCTTGAGTTATGAGGGTGTATCTATAACAAGAGGAATGACCTTTCATATCCTCATGAATCTTGAGCTTCCCTCCTGACTATTTTACTTCCAAGTACTTGAACTTCTACAAGACTCTTGGTCTTTTCCTTGTGGCCCTTTAGTTTACATGTGACTTTTCATATTCCACATGTGACTCTTGGACTTCCACACATTAGATTTTGTCATTTTATTTGAAAACACATCATTAAATTCCACATTAAGATGTGGCAAGACACATAACCGCATATCCAATTGTGATTACATTTGTAAAACCATGACTTGGAAATGATGATAAGAAACTTCATGATGATGTGGAAATTCCAAGTTTCTCTTCTTGTTTCTATATTTATGTCTTCATGATAGATGTTGCATTTTCTTCCTCTTTCTCCTCCAAAAGTTTTGAAGATATGGAGCCTTTAATATGATCTTGATCCTTCATTTCTGTTGCAATCTAGTGTCCCTTCATCTTCTTGTTCATTGGGAATCTTGTATTCATTGCTTCATAAGTGTCTTCTAGCATAGTCTCCTTCTCCTCATTTTTTAGCATCATCTTGTCATGCCAAGATATGGTACCTGCAAGTGAAATCTACTCATGACAATATGACATTACTCTGGAAATCTTCTAGTCTAACTCTCTTCATGAAATCAAAAAATTGACTTGGAAATGGATATTGGACAAGGAGGAAGGCTTTGGGATTATGCAATGCATAATTCCAGACTCAATCTTGCAACTATGCAATGCACAATTCTGGAGGCCTAGCAAGCAGTATTACGTAGTTGAGGTTCACAGTGAGGCAGTTTTTCCCATTATAACTATGTAATGCATAATTATGGAGGGATACTAGGTGGTTTGATTGTGAAATTTTGCATTTCAAGGTGCCAAGAAGAAATAATGGTGCTTGCAACTACACAATGTGTAGAAGGAGACTAGATGGGAGGTAGGATTGCAGAGTTCCGGAGGTCAGGAGGAAACTCTTGGGCATTGTTACTATGCGATGCATAGTCCTCGGAGACAGTAACTTCACATTGTGCAGTTCCAGTAAGCAGGGATACATGCTTGAGGCTTGAAACTACACAGTGCGCAATTCAAGGGGGAAAAGTGAGCTCATGTTGGTTGGGCATGAAACTTTCCAAAATTCGACTAAGTGTGGGATCAATGGGGCAAAGATAAAACCAAGGTTAGAATTGAACATAATCACACACTTAAAACAATGGATGACACAACATTAACCACTCATCATCCAAAATCAGCATGATCCCCTTAATGTGATGACAAAGAAACATTCTCCTCCAAGTGTTAGGTCCCTATAATAATAGTGTATCCCCTTATTGTTATTGTTACTGGAGCCCCCTTATTGCTATTTTTTCACCCATGTAGTCCCCATATTTTTATTATTATGCCCCATAGAATTCCACTATTGTTATTGTTATGCCCTTACATTATTATTGTTATGTCGGCTCTGATTATATTGTGACCCCTTAGCCTCCTATTTATAGGAAGGAGGTTTTTTCATTTGAATCATCCAGGAATTGTTCATTTATGTAATTTAAAGGAGGTTTCCCCTTGAAGAGGATATTTAATAAGTCATAAATCTATTATTTCTATTGTTTTGTGAGCCGGTTGCATAACATTTAGTATTAGAGCTTGGGATTCTGGGGTTTCGCTTCTTCAAAAAAGTCATCTTGGAATTTTCACTATAAATTATTTTCTACGAGGCTTCAGAAGCTTAAAATTTTACCACATGGAGATGAAATCGTGGTGAAATTCGTGTAAAATTGCAGATCTTGTTTTTCTACAGTTTTGGATATATGATCTGGGGAAGTTAGGGTTTTGTAGGCTCTAAAATCCAGTCTCAAACATGTGACCTAGGGAAAACGTCATAAATTTTGTTTCAAGAATCAGATTTGAATTCTGTAAAAAGTGGCCAAGATTGTATGGATCGCAGTTTTTCTTGTAGAAATTCCATGGCCGAATCGTGAAACAATGACACGTGGAATCTCGTATAACTTTGCTCTACCAGACCAACCCATAATCAAGTCATTGTGGAAGATTTGGCATAAATCTATATTGAAGAATCCAATATTGGTATGACTTGTGGATTTTGAAAGAAGATTCGTAGGGCTAAAACAAGACCAAACTTCAGACCTTGGAGATCAGAAATTTTAGAGTTACAGCTATTGTATGATTGAGCACCTAAAAGTAAGAAAAAAATTTGTATTTTTTTTTTATTTTAAATTGAATATCTTTTGTTTGAAAAATCAGTTTGAAGCAGTTCTAAGGTCATATCAAAGCATATATATTAGTATTGGGTTTTAAAATTCCTCCCAAACAAAATAATTTCACACCCATTAAGCCCTCAGAAAACTCTACTATGACACATGAAAATGAATAATTGCAGCATGGTATATCAAAATTACGAGACTAAGTGCAACAAATTTCGCTCTCACAAAGAGCAACCAAAGATGACATGGATGGTTTAAAGGAAAACATGGAAGGCATGGAAGATAATATGGATGGCATGGAATCTAAGATAGATGGAATGGAAGCTAAGATGGATGGTTTGAAATCACATATGGAAGGTTTGAAGGAAGGTTTGACAAACTTGTTGCAAGAAAGGCTTCTCGGTTGTGACAAGGTAATCCATGAAAATCACGATGAGGAAAAAAGGAATATGAATTGTGAATTTAGAAACTCCAATTTTTGGTTTATAAACCACCACATTCCAAATATCGATATGAGGAATTTTGATGGTAAGGATCAGTAACATGGATACTACAAATGGAGAAATATTTTGATCTCCATGATGTTCAACACTTAGAAAAGGTATGCATTGCAACTTTCTATTTAGAACCCAATCAGTTTGTATGGTATGGATGAATTTTTTCTCATAAAAAACTTATCACTTGGTCAATTTTTATGGAGGAAATGATAGAACATTATGAGGATACAAAGAGAAACACCTTTTTTATCCATTTGATAAATATAAAAAAAGGGCTCAATGGTAGAGCACATTGAGGACTTCCAAAAATTGAATATCAGGGTAGAAGATATTCCATAGTAAAATAGGATTAATGTATTCATAGGGACTTTAAAGGATAAAATCCAACATTAGGTTTGCCTTTGGCAAACTGATTCATTGGAGAAGGGATTCAGGGTGGCAAGAAAAGCTGAAAGAAAAATTATTGCAACAAGGAAGTCAACCACTCACAAATATAAAGATGGAAGTTTTGTTGCTCCTAGCCTTCCAAAAGCTACAACATTGACACCACAACAATTGGAGGAAAAAATAGAAAAAGTGATTTGTTATATTTATGATAATAAATACACTAAAGGACATAATTGCACTGAGAAGAAATCATTTTACATAGATTGTGAAGAGGAGGAAGAAAAGGAACAAGAAACATCAAAAGAAGAGGATATACACCAGGAACCAACCCCATAGAAAGAAGAAGTGAATCTAACCATATATTGTATTGCATTGGTAGGAATTACCACTCCTAAAACTCTTAATATTGAAGGAAATATCAAGAAGAAAAAATTAATAGTGTTGATTGATTCAAGTAATACCCATAATTTTATTCATTGTAAGATAGCCAAGGAATTGAATTGATTCCTATATCTAGCACCAGAGTGTCAAGTGATGGTTGCAAATGGAGGAACTATAAATTTCTTTGGAAAGTGCCATAATATCAAGCTATCCATGGGAGAATATGTATTGAATAATCAAATTCTTTCCATTCGAATGGGTGGTGTTGATGTTGTACCAAGAGTCCAATGGTTACAATATTTGGGTACAATAGCTTTTAATTTTCAAGAAATTTTGTTGAATTTTTTTTGGTAAGGAAAGGAAGTTTAATTAAGGGGTATCATAGGGAAACCAAGAAATATAATTAGCTTTAATGGCATGAAAAAGCTTCTAAATAAAGAAAAACTTGGCATAATTGCACAATTATTCTCACTAGAGGTTCAAACATCGAAATCATCTATTTCTCTATATCTCCAAAAATTCTTGGACAATGATTCCAAGGTATTTGAGACTCCCAAAGGACTCCCACCTATTCATGATCATGATAATGCTATTAATTTGATTTGAGGAATTGTTACTCCAAATATCAAACCTTACAGATATTCCTATGCCCAAAAGATTTAAATTGAGCGTATGGTTGCAGAAATGCTAGAGGTCGGTATAATTCAACCTATTCAAAGTTCTTTCTTTGCTCCAGTAGTATTGGTTCACAATAAGGATGGATCATGTCGCACGTTTCCAGATTATAGGGAGCTCAACATGCTCACTACTAAAGATAAATTTCCCATTCCTTTAATTGATGAATTATTGGATGAATTACATGGATAAATTTACTTCACAGAGTTCGATCTTCATTCAGAATATCATCAAATAAGAATGAAGAATGAAAACATTCCGAAAACAACATTTAGAACTCATGAGGGTCATTATGAATTTTTGGTCATGCCTTTTGGCCTTACCAATGCACCTTCTACATTTCAAGGTTTGATGAATTCCATTTTCAAACCCCTCAGAAAATTTGTGTTAGTATTTTTTTATGATATACTAATCTACAGAAAGTCGTGGAAGGATCATGTTCAACATGTTGACAGGGTGCTCAAACTATTGAGGGAGAAATAATTATATGAAAAAACCTCCAAATGTTTCTTTGGAGTACATGAGGTGGAATATATAGGTCATATTGTATATCATGAGGGTGTCAAGGTAGACCCTGAAAAAATTAAATCCATTAAGGAATGGAAAATCCCCACAACCATAAATATTTGTGAGGATTTCTTGGGTTGACAGGGTATTATCGCAACTTTTTAAAGAATTATTGGAGAATAACAAAACCTCTAACACCATTACTGAAGAAAGATGCATTTTATTGGACTCAAAAAGCAACTAAGGCCTTTTAACATCCTAAAGAGGCAATGTGCCAAGCACCGGTCTTAGCTACGCCATTAAAAAAAAAAAAAAAAAAAAAAAACTTTATTGTGGAATGTGATACCTTAGGAAATGGAATTGGTGTTGTTTTAATGCAGGAAGGGAGATCCATTTCTTTTGAAAGTCTTCCAATCAAAGGAAAGTATTTACAAGAACCTATTTATGAGAATGAAATGTTGGCTATACTACATGCACTTAAGAAATTGCAACTACCTAATGGGAAGACACTTCAAGGTAAAAAAGGATCATGATAGACTTAAATAATTTTTAGAACAAAGATTATCTTCAGAAGAGAAGCAAAAATGGGTCCCAAAGAGGTTGGGTTATGAATCTGAAATAATCTACAAAAAAGGGAAGCAAAATTTTGTTGCAAATTCACTCTCAAAAAAGGTTGAGGATGTGGAAGCATTGCTTTGTTCCATTTCTATTATCCAACCAGATTGGATAAATAAAGTAAGGGATGAATGGAAGAATCATGAAGAAGTGTGGGAACTCATTCAAAATTTGTAGCAAGATCCTAGTACATATAATACCTTTAGCTAGAAAAATGATTCATTATGGTACAAAGATCGCTTATATCTTTGTAATAATTCCCAACTAAAACAAAATATTATTTTGGAATTGCACACCTCTCCCTTAGGAGGGCACTCGGGATTTTTAAAAACTTACCACATGGTTAAGAAGGAATTATTTTGGGTTGGCCTTAAATATGATATTCCAAATTTTGTGGCGAAATGTTTGGTTTGCCAAAAAAATAAATTTGAGTCAATTAAGACACCGGGTCTATTTCAACCTTTATCCATTCCAAGTCAACATTGGGAGGAGGTTTCAATTGATTTTATCACATGTTTACCCAAGTCCAAAGGAAAGAGTGTTATGGTGTTAGTTAAAATACTTACCAAGTATTCACACTTTTGTGCATTATCTCATGCATTTTAATCTGGTACAGTTGCTACTTCATTTATGGAAAAAATTCAGAAGCTACATGGAAACCCAATTTGTAAGTGACATAGATCCCATTTTCACTGGAAACCTTTGGATGGAATTATTTTTTTGTCTGGGTACTTAATTAGGTCATAGCTCATCTTATCATCCTCAATATGATGGGAAAAAAAATATAATGAACAAATTTTTAGAAGGATATCTTCATTGATTTGTATCTGATAAACAGAGACAATGGGTTAGGTGGTTAACTCTGGTTGAATAGTGGTATAACACTTCCTTCCATACTACAGCAAAAATGACCCCATTTATAACACTTTATGGATATCATCCACTGTCCATCACATAATCTTTAAGATGAAATTCTAAAGTTCAATCAGTGGAAGATCACATTGATCATCAACAACAATTTTTCCAACTCTTAAAGCATAACCTCATTTTGGTGTATAATCGAATGAAACAACATGAAGATCAAAACCACATCGAAGAAGTTTTGATGTAGGTGACTAGGTATTTTTACGGCTACAACCATACAAAAAAATGTCCCTCAAGAAAGATAATAAGGATAATAAATTATCACCAAATTACTATGGTCCCTACAAGGTGTTGCAAAATATTGGTACAATGGCATACAAATTGGAGTTTCTTGCATCTTCCCGAGTGCACCCAATTTTCCATGTTTAATCCTTAAAGAAGGTTATAAGTGAAAATCTCCCAATTAAAATGATATTTCCAAAACTTGAGAAGGAAGGAAAAATCATATTGGAACTTGAAGCAGTCATGGAAACAAGAACTCAACAACTACGAAATCGATCAATTTCAAATTATCTCACTAAGTGGAAGAACTTACCCGTTGAATATTCCACATGGGAGGATGAGAATTTTGTACCAAAGCATCTAGAACTACTCAAGAGTTGAGGAAAATACTTGTTTGAAGGAGAGGGGCATGTTAGGTATCTATAATATTAGTGTATCCCCTTATTTTTAATGTTAGTGTAGCCCCCTTATTGTTATTTTTGTACCCATGTATTCCCAATATTGTTATTATTGTGCCCCATAGAATCCCACTATTTTTATTGTTGTGCCCTGTTGAAGCCTCAAAATTCCGTTGCAACAACATGGGGGAAAACCACCAAGTTCGAACCTTAGAGCAAGTCATTTTCCGTTTGGTGTGGTGGCTCTGACTGGGGATAAAGGGACCAATTTCCCAATAAGGATGATGTTGGGTGTGTTTTGTTTATATAACATGCAAAATGGAAAATTATTTAATCTATATTATGCATTTATCTAAACTATCTATTCTACTATATACCCAGGGTGTTCATTCCTTTATGCGATTTAAAAAGATATCTTCCAACTATTAGTAATGAATATTTTTTAAAAGTTTAAAGAGATGAAAATTATGATAATATGATTCTTTTAACAAAATAGTTTAATTAAATGAATGGTGGAATGTATACCGCATTTATATGTTTTATTATATATCGGATAAGAAATCATAAACAAATATCAGTATAGAAGTGCATTTAACATTCATTTATGATAATAGTTCAAATACATAATGTAGATACAAAGATAATTGTCAATCTAAAAAGAAAAAATTAATATAACTTGTAGAAGTACCATATATACGAGGTTCTACTCATTCAAACTCACAGTAGTTTTCTGCTCCTCTTCACTTTCAAGAAATTTAAAGAGTACAATAGTGAAACTTTAGTTAAACAACTTCAAATGTCAAAAGATAACAGATTTCGTTCCATTAATTCATTAAGGCATTAACAAACTTACAGAAGTGCATTCTTTGCAAATGTTTTTGAAAATTTTTTGGACCCTTCTCTAAATGCATGAGAAGGGTTTAAATATTAAACTACAATATGTTTAAAATAGATTATTACATAAAAAACGGAGGAGGTTTCAAAAAACCATCCTCGTAAGGAGTAAACTTAAACTACAATATAGGAAAATAAAATAACAAAATTATTATGTGGGTTGATCCTCTTTGTGCATTTTATCTCGGAGCTAACAAATATCCATCATTGGCTTTAGCTAAGCTGGTTGCATAATTCATGATCTGATATGGCCTTTAAACATTGCATTCAAAATTTTTGGATGTGATCTCTTTGTATAATCAGTTAATGATTGTAGAGTTAGGCACTAATGATAAGGTTTGGTTAGAAAATTCTAGTAATTTTCTTAATCAAACTTATTTATATTTTTAATTATTTCCCCCTGCATCTCTGTACTTTTCTTCCACCATTCTTCTAATGGTTTAAGCTCTGAGAGCACTTCAGCTATGGATTCTTTAATAAGTTCAGATTTGTTCAGCTTTCAAAATTTGTTCATTAACAGATTCATTAATTTCATTCGTTAACCTTGTTTCCTTTTCCATTTCCTTTTCTGCTTGTCTTAGTTGTATTTCCCAATCCTAAAATAAAATATCTTTGTGAAATTTATCTATCTGAGGTAGGTCAGCTTTCTTTCCTGAGTACGATCCTTGTCACTGAATGAACTCATTAATCTTCTTTTTAAATTTCTCACATTCAAGTCTCCAATGTTAGCCACTTATTGGATTATAATTTTGCTTGTATCACAGTAAGAGGTGGTGATTGAAGCTTGTTGACAAAAGGTTTCTTGCTGTTGCTTTAGCTTTGCATTCATTTCCTGTGCTTCTCTTATCAACATATCTACTTGAGGTTGTCTTTTCAATTTGTCCATTGTTGCTTCAAGTTTTGTTTCTTTCTCTGTAATCTGGACCTCATGATGCAAATTCATTCTTTCAATATCATTTTGAAATTGAGACATCTTCACTTCAATCTTATTATTGGAGTTAAACCTTTCATGTTCTAATAGTCACTCCAACTCTTGTACTTTGTCTTCTTTTTGCTTCAATAGAATTTGTATCTATGTGGCTTTGTCAATGGTAGCAGTAGCACATGCTCCTATGAATTTTGATAACTTAGTCAAATGGTCTGTAGGATCAGCCAAGGAGTCTTTCCATAGAACTTATATAGATTCATTCATAATATTTGAAAAATTTTCATCCATTCTTCTTCTCTTTCTTCTCTTAACTACAACCTTATGACGGGGACTATAGAATACATCAAGTGAGGGTATCTCTTCAATCTATAAAACACTTTGTTCTATAGGGTATGTCGAAATGATCTCTTGATCATGGACTTCAGGTACTTGTTGTAGTAGAATTGCAGTTTCCACTAAATTCTAAGGATGCTTTGGAGTTTGGAAACTTGTGGATTCATCAATATTAGGTTGTTGAACCCTTAGTTAAACTGAGAGGGGGGGTGAATCCGTTTAATGCATTCATGGTATTTTAAAACTTTCTTTTACACTTATTTACACCTTCATTTCATGATCAACTTAATGTATAATGGAACAACAATCTTAATAAGTGAGCATCAGGTATTAAGCATATTACATACATAATATCAACACATAACCATCATGCACATAGACAACAGATATAAGTGGAAAACCATAAGGGAGAAAACCACATCTTATTATTGTTGTGATGCAAAGGAAATCTCCAACTCCCTCTCACCACTGATTTTCTGTAGGCTCCAACCTACAGGAGGCTACTACCTCAAATTCTACTAGCTACAACTTGCAAGGAAGCTCCAACTCACATCTATTTTCTACAGGCTACAACCCACAAGAGGCTCCTACCTCAACCAGCTCCAACTAGACATCTATCAAGCTACAACTTGAAATGGAAGCACCAACTCCCATGTATTTTCTATAGGCTACAACCCACAGGAGGCTCCTACCTCAACCAGCTACAACTGTACATCTATCAAGCTACAATTTGAAATGGAAGCACCAACTCCCATGTATTTTCTATAGGCTACAACCCACAGGAGGCTCCTACCTCAACCAAATACAACTGGACATCTATCAAGATACAACTTTATATGGAAGCACCAACTCCCTTACACTAAAATAAAATCATATGCTGATTTACCTGGATATTAGCTCTGTTTTCCTCCATATTCACTGTTGTCCTTCCAGCCTTCAAATCTGCTTTATATCATCTCTGGATCTTCACAACTTCTCTATCTGCTCTCTCACTTATTCCACTCTCTAACTCTTTTATGCATATGAAAATAACATATTTTATATATATCACCTCATAGATGTTTTCATTCCATATGGGAATATGAAATGAACATGTATGACTCTTTTCCTTCCACCTTCTCATTTCCTCGCTCAGCACATTCAGGATGTTACAACTGTATGTACTCATTTCAGTATTACATTGGAGTTTTTCTTTTCCTATGGATACTTGCCTTTGCATCACAAACAATATAAATAAATAATACATTTACAATTACAATCAATTATTTACTCAACCCTTTCAGTTTCTTAGCTTTGCTAAGAGTTTGTCCTCTTCTGCTTGCTATCTTTTTGTCTTTTTTGTTTATGTAGTTATATTACAACTTTGTTGCATAACTGCCCTTTTCTCTTGTTTCCCAAGTCTTTTTCTTCCACATTCAGCCTTTTCGTTTTCCTTACTGCTGCAACACTGTTCTGCATGATCTCTCGGTCCTTTGTTATGTGTTCATGTCTTTCCTTTGTGACATGTGGGATATGGCCCACATAAAACCCCCTTTTAACACATCAGAGTATTACAATTCCTAGTTTTATCAACATAGATACGTTTATCGATCAAACAACGCATATGTATAACATACATACGTTTATCGATCAAACACCACATATATATAACATACATATGTTTAATGATCAAACAACGCATATGTATAAGATACATACATTTATTGATCAAACAGTGCATATATATAACATACATATTGTTGAGCTAATTTATGTACCTAAACTAACACAATTATTTATTATCAATCCGGGTTGTTTATGCTTTGAGGCAAGATCACTATATGTGAAGATCAGATATAATCAACCTTGAAAGATATGCTGAAAGTAATACATTCTAATAACTCAATTAGTTTAAAAGGAGGAATAATATTGAAATGGTTCTTGACTCAAGAAATTCATTTTCACCTCAATTACCACTTAATGAATCAGAGATTAAAACCAAGAACTTAAGATGGATAAATTATGAATGAAAGAAGCTCTTAACTTAAGAGACATGTAAAGTGTTCCATTATAATTCATTCATCTTAATATCAAAAATCTCAACAAGAAACTGCTTGCACACAACCAAAAGAAACCAACTTTAATTCATCATTTTCATAGAAGGGATGCTCAACTTGATACATCTGTTTTTCCAACTTGATAAAGTGATGAATAAGTTATAAACTAAGGACATCAATCACTATGCATGAATCATTAAACAATCTGAAATAAAGCTTTGAAAACCAGTTCTACAATCATCAAATTACAAAGAAATAAAACTAGTTAACAAGAAAGTGTACTTAGCTTGGAATGGGGGCCCGTCCACCCTTGCCTTGCACACTTGATAAATGATCTCAGAAGCTTAACTTCAGTTACACATCCACAGCATTGAACAGCAAAATGATAACAACACAAGTCTTCAAATTAACTTCTCAATCCAAAGTTGTCACAATATAAAAGTATAATAAGTCAATAATAATAATAATAATACATAAGCCATCAAAGCTTTGGCTTTAAATAAGAAGTCTCATGAAACAAACTGATCTATTTTTACTCAAACAAACCCATCTACTCTCATCCACCTATCTAAGTCGAATTCATTATTCTTATCCCAAGAAATATGGCCAATCCCATAGAATCTCAAAACTGCCCTATTTCTATGGGATTTCTGAATGACTAGTCATGATTGACTAGAACCAAATGGGCCTAATAAAGCTTGTTCTTTTCGAACTAAGCATAGGTGGCTTAATCCTAGTTGCCAAGCTGTCCATCCATGCATTCAATTCGTGCCCAAGTGTCCTGCAACCACATCAACCATAGAGCTATTACGGGAATTTCTGAATCTGCCAATTTTGCACTAAAAACCAAACTTTCGTAAAAACTTTAGAATTTGAAAAATTAAAATTAAATACCTGAATAGATATCAAATATATGTCAAAATGGAATAAATGAATGGAAAATGGATGGAAAATAGATGGATAAATAAGTTTCTTTGAGCAAAATAAGACCAAAACTAAGGCCCAACATGTCTCCCTTGCTTATCATCAAGCATGTCCCCATGCTTGCCTGTTCCTCTTTGACCTTCTTCTTTCTGAAGTAGATGTTGTACCTGTTGATGCTTCCTGTTGTGCTGCCCTTGCCAAACAATCTAAACCTGTGTCATGTCGTTCTTTAAACAAAGCTGCTTTAACCTTTTGCTTTTCATACTTGGCCTGCCACATGTTCTTTTCCTTCAACCATTTAAATGCTTGTTTAGAAATTAGATCATTCTTCCTTTTCAATCTCCCCAACTCTTCTTTCAATTTTTCATTTGTTTTGATCAATTTAGCATTTTCTTTCCTGTTTGCTTTGTTCTCCTCTTTTAACTGTTTTTCCACAATTTTACTAATTTCTAATTGATCAGTTAAATCCCTGATTTTCCCATCATTAATTTCTTTTTCAAAATCCTGAGTTGTTTTCATTAATGATGCAGCTGCTTCATCATCATAGGCAGAATCCCTATCAAATTCTTCTTGTGGAATGTTATTTTCTTCTGTGGTCTTGGAAAATATGTTTCTTCTTCCCTGTCTAAATTGATGGGACTTTTATTTGTAAATCTTTTGGGAATAGACATCACAGATATTTCATAATCCATGGCCATGTTATTTTGTTGTTTGGCTCTTGTTCTAGGATATAAGGGTGAATTCATCACTCCTTTACTTTCCTGCTCTGTTTTCTCTTGCACCTCTTTAATCTGTTCAGTAAAATGATTTTTAACCATGAATTCTCTCCACACTATGCCCTGCAATCTCACTTGATACTCAACTAGGATTTTAATCAATCCTTGATGATACATTTGTCCTACCTTAAGCCTGTTTTCATGTCTTGATGTTTCAATCATTCTTAAGAGGCTTTTATATAGGAAATAAGGTAAATTAATCCTATCTTCCCCCTTAATGTGCTGTAGAAGTTTAACATGATATAAATGGGCAACACTATATCCTCGGTCACAAGTCAAAAACTTTTGAATAATCAAGACCAATTCTCTCCATGGCTCATTAAACCATTCCTTGGGTATACCTTTTGTCCTATCAAATGTTCCCTTCCGGTTTTTCTCAAGGAAGAAAGTCCATGCTTTCTCCTTGAAGTGTAGCCCTTTATAATACTTCTCTCCTAACATTGGCAAATCTAAGGCTTTGGACAAGTATTCTTGGGTTACTGGAACAATGATTTCTCCTACTCGAGTTTGGTCTTGATTGAAATTCTTTATAAAATCTTTGGTTATCTCCTCAGAATGGCCATTAAATTTATGTAGGAAGCCTATCATTCCTGCCTGATAGAGTTTTTCTATGGTCTCTTTTCCCCAGCTTTCTATTTGAAATTTTGGCTCTACCCTGTTTGCCATTATTTCTGTAAACCAATCAACGTAGGCTTCTGCTGTTACTAACTTCATTTTAATAAAAATTATGACTATTTTTTTTTAAATGAAATTCAGTAAGCAGAGAAGTTTACCTTCCTCTTCTGACTCAACTCAACTCTGCACTTTTAACCTCTGATATATTCCCTTGCAATAGCACTCTCTGAATTCCCTGTTGAATACAAGCAACACCTGTATACTTCTATTAATACTCTGGTCTCTGTTTTTTTAAATTAAATACACACACAGTATCACAAATCACACAAACATGATTTACTTGTGTATATATAAAATAAAAATTAAAGAGTGCTCTCGGCCTAATCGAAATTTTCGCACTGTTTTCGACTTAAGCAAAGGTGTTTGCAAAAAAATTGCGTGCAGACTCATCATAAAAATGCAACTATGCAACAAGCTCTCGGCCTCAACACGGCTTTAGCGAACCCGACTCTCTTTTTCAACCATAATTCAATGTGACCATTAGTCATTCGATCCCTGTCAAAACAAAACGCAGTGGCAGCAAATGTTTTATGGCGTTTTTTCGTTTACACGCTAACTGTTTGTGAAAATATTGGTGCGCATAGTTCACTCAGAGGAACACGGCTTAGTGCGCAATTCAACAACCCCCTCCATGCTACTTCAATCACAGCATTCCGTTAAAACGTGTTACTCATGCAATGAGTTTTCCTCAAAATGCTGCGTATCAAGATCTATCAAAAATCCTTAAGTGCTGTCGATCTGGAGATAATCACGGGTTTGAAGTTACCTGACTGTCAACGAGCGCGTGGAGTGTATCCGGGCGCTCCAAATCCCTATTGTTTCGGTTAACTGAGCTGGTGTCAAAACACAGGATCCAAAAGTTAATGTCAAACAATATTCCATAATCGCTGAGTGTTAATGAACTTCACTGTTACCTGACTCAATCCTGGAAATCTGTGATCTCTGATCATCGAATCCGGAGCAATTTCTTTCCTTAAATCCGCCTTCTTGCTTTCCCCAGAGCGATTTTCACTATTCCGCTGCTTCAAAACGCCTTCTCTTCTCTCCGGATTGATGTTTTGTTTCAGAACGCCTTCCTTCTGAGCTCTGGCAATGAGGAATGAGGTTGAAACGGTCATGAATTTACCGAGTTCATGGTTGTACCATGCCTGTTGGCGTTATGATGTGAGGTTGGTATGGCTGTCCTCTTTGACCAGTCGACCGACTGTGTCATGAGGATACCACCGCCTTGTGTTATGTTTAAATTTTATACACGTACACCACCACCTGCGCACGTTATGTTTGAATGACATGGTTGTGTTATCACACCACCGTGCACGCTATGTTTAAATTATATGCCTGTATTGTCACCACCGTGCACGTTGATTTCCATTGTCGTGTGCTATGATATGCACGTTTCATTACCATCAACGCATTTCACTTTGAATGATATACCCGTATCATTGCAACCTTCTGCATGAACTTATTACCTCCGCCGTGCGTTCATACGTGTAATGATACTCCTGCTATGCAATAATCATTATACCATACCCTGTCAAGCCTGTCAACCAGATCATAACCATCATGCTCGTTCTTCATTTTTTATGCGCCATATACCTTTGCTTATGTTTATACCATATGCGCGTTAATTATATGCCATTAACCTTATCTCTTATGCGTATTAACCTTATATCCTTTGCGCTCAATTCTTATATAGATGGTTTTTAACGCATTCCTTATTTACACTTATGGTATATAGTTTTTGTATAGCGCATTATTTGTTTTTCCTTTTATGCATATCTTTATGATTTTAAAATGACCATCTTAGGTCATGTTTAAAATCATCACCATACTAATGCTTGATTTGTGTATGCAGGTGGAGAAAGTTGTCCTAGCTTGGTCTTTTTGCTCAAAAAGAAAAATACTTAGGATTATAGGGAATATGTATAAGGAATGTATATGAATGAAATGGAATATGTATATGGGTATTATGAAGATAGGATATGTATAGGGAATATTGAATATCCTCAGGTACTAATTTTAACTTAACAAAAACTAAAAATTCCTACGAAAAATTTGAATTTCAAGCACAAAATGACTATACATATACTTCCCTGGATGATGTTTGTACAGGTGGAATGAAGTCAGATGTTGTAGATGAATCAAAAAGTGAATTTTATTGCTGCTCCTTGTTCTTCATGCTCTAGTTCTTGAATTGAAAATCAGGTCCCTTTGTAATGATTCTTTGTTTCAGGTCCCTCTGCACTGCTTACATAATATGCACATGTTGTTTTGACATTGGCAGGTCTCTCAGGTCCCTCTGCATTGATTTCTTTTTTCAGGTCCCTCTGCTGACAATACAAGTTCCTTTTATACTTCAGCTTTCCAGCTAAAGATCTAATACAAGTCTCCCCCTTGTTTAAGATATGACTTGTCCTCAAGTCAATTGTTGATGGAGAGTACCTGTATTGAAATTATGTGAGAACAATAGAACAAGAAAAGGAATTCATAGAGTCCAAGTTGCCTTGATTTTCCCCTATGAATTCGTGTTTGCATAGTGCCAGTTGCCTGGTTTTCACTAGCAAACAAATTATTATTTTTTATGTTTTTTTTTATATATTTTTTTTATGTTTTTTTATTTTTTTTTATTTTTTATTTTTTATTTTTTTTATTTTCATTTTTATTCAACTACAGGACTGGAAGATGGCTGTACTTGGTGTGCCATGACTTCCAGTTCTGTATCTTCTGTCAGTTGTTTCATAAATGCTTCTTTACTGATAGGCCTATTATAAACTTTGAGCCTATTTCCATTCACTATAAAGGAGGTGGAATCCTGGTCAATTGTCTTGATTTTTACTGCTCCATTGTCGAAGATTTCATCAATTTCATATGGGCCTAGCTAGTGTGTTGTGAACTTTGCTTTGAAATCTTTGAACTTGGAGTCAAAAAGTAATGCCCAATCTCCCTTGCGAAATGTCTTTGTTTTGATATATCTGTCGTGCCACTTCATTCTTTGTTGTTGCACCAATGTAGTATGTTCTATGGCTTGTTGACGATGCTCATCTAATTGATTCAGTTCCATGATCCGCTGCTGTTGTGCTTCTGTCAGGTCTAGTCCTAATTCAGCTGCTAGTCTGTATGTTTGTATCTGAAACTCTATAGGCAATAAGGCCTCTTTTCCATATACTAACTGGTATGGACTAAAACCAGTTGTATTCTTCCATGTAATTCTATAGGCCCATAGTGCATCTTGTAATTTTTCAGACCAATCTTTTCTGTTCAGCTTTACTGATTTTGTCATGATATTCTCTAGGACTTTATTTGTTGATTCAACCTGCCCATTTGCTTGAGGATGATATGGTGTAGATGTTCTGTGTTTGATCTTGTACTTCTCTGTTAGATCTCGTACCAGGTTTGATGTAAATTGTGTTCCTTGATCTGTTACAATTTGTCTAGGTACTCCATATCTGACAAAGATTTCTTTAAAAAGAAAGTTGACCACTATATCTTTTGTTGCTCTATTCACTGCTTTAGCCTCTGCCCACTTGGTTACATAATCTGTACATACTAAGATGTACTTCTTTCCATTTGATGATGGATTGATGGGTCCAACAAAGTCAAGCGCCCATTGCTCAAATGGTTCTATGAGGACTTGTGGCTTCAGCGGCATCTCATCTCTTGTGATTGGTCTCCCTGTTCTTTGGCAACTGTCACATTGCTTGACATATTTCTTAGAGTCTTTGAAGATGGATGGCCAGTAGTAGCCTAGTTGCAGCACCTTATATGCTGTTCGTTTATCTGCAAAATGACCACCACATGGTTCATCGTGACATGCTTTTAGAATATCTAATATTTCATCTTCTCGCACACATTTTCTAATTATCAAATCTGGACCAGTATAAAATAAATTACCATTTACCCAACTATACCTGGAACTTTCTTTAATAGTTTTGTGTCTTTGCTTTTTAGTGAATTGGTTTGGTAACTTTCCAGAAGATAAATAGTTTGCCATGTCTGCAAACCATGGTGTTTTTACCGTGATAGCAAACAAATGTTCATCGGGAAAGTTATCTTCAACTGGATTTGGATCATTAGGTGAATGTATGCGGGACAGAAAGTCAGCCACTTGATTTTCCTTGCCTGGCCGGTCTTGTATTGTGATATTAAATTCTTGCAGTAACAGTAACCATCTTGTTATTCTTCCATTGGTTATAGGTTTATTCATCAAGTATTTGATTGTTGAATGATCTGTATGAATGAAAACTTGATATCCTGTTATATAATGTCTGAATTTGTTTACTGCATGTATAACGGCTAACATTTCTTTCTCGGTGACTGTATAGTTCAATTCTGCAGGTGTTAGATTCTTGCTTATAAAGTATATTGCATAATTGGACAAGTTCTCTTTCTGTCCAAGGGAGGCACCTATTGCGGTATCAGATGCATCAGTTGATATATGAAATGGCAAAGACCAATTTGGTCCACGGAGAATGGGTGCAACTGATAATTTTTCTTTTAAATTTTGAAATGCATTTTGACAATCATTTGTCCAGTGAAATTCAATATCTTTTGCTAATAATTTAAACAGAGGTTGGGCTATTTTACTGAAATTTTCAATGAATCGTCTATAATAGCCTGCATAGCCTAAGAAACTTCTTACCTCTTTCTGTGTTGTAGGAGGCATTAAGGTTACTAGGACTTGGATTTTTGCTGGATCAACTTTAATTCCTGAAGCAGAAATATGGTGTCCCAGAACTATTCCTTCTGTCAACATTATATAGCATTTCTCATTGCTTAATGACAAATTTGTTTCAATGCATCGTTTCAACACTTTCTCAAGATTATTTAAGCAATCATTATATGTGTTTCCATAAACTATAAAGTCATCCATGTAAACCTCTACACATTCATGGATTAGATCAGCAAAAATTGCAAGCACTGCTCGTTGAAAAGTTGCAGGTGCATTACATAAACCGAATGGCAAAACATTATATGCATAGGTTCCCCATGGGCAAGTGAATGTTGTCTTGTCTTGGTCTTCTGTTGCTATTCTAATCTGGTTGTACCCGCTAAACCCATCTAAGAAAGATAAGAATTTCTTTCCAGCCAATGAGTCTAACACTTGATCAATAAATGGTAGAGGAAAATGATCTTTGAGTGTAGCTTTGTTTAGTTCTCGATAATCCACACATACCCTCCACTTTCCATTTTTCTTTGGAACAATAACCAGTGGAGAAACCCATTGACTGTCTGAAATAGGATAGATGAATCCAACATTTAACAATTTTTGCAGTTCATCTTTCACTATTTCTTTCATCATAGGATTCATTCGTCTTTGAGGTTGTCTTACAGGTTTAATTTGTTCATCTGTGTAGATGTGGTGGACACATGTGTTAGGATGGATTCCTTGCATGTCAGTATAATCCCAGGCAAAAGCTTTTGAATATTTCTGTAATAATGCAATTACCTCTTGTTCTTGTTCTGATTGCAACTCATTTCCAATGTTTAAATGTTTTCCAGGACTTACCTCAATTGTTTTTATTGTTGGATTGGAGATTGTGTTTACAGGAAAGATGTCTATAAAATAATTTCGCAAAGTTTGAATAGTACAGGTTTCCTGAAAACATTGATTCAAAAGGTTATTTGTAGCTTCATATTGCACTTCTCTAAGCTGCTCTGAAATACTTGGTTCTGAAATGAAAAGATCCATTAAGTCTTCATTCTCTTCTTCTTCTCTTAAATCAAAGAATTTATTTATACTTAAAGCTGATTTAGTTTGCTGTTTTTCTTGAGCTTCAAGTACTGATTCTAAAGAAGTTGACTGTGTAGGTGAATAAAGAGCAATATGTTTCCTTTCTTCTCCATGTGAAATAATCATGCTTCCTGATCTGCATCCTATAAAGGCATCAGCAGTAGCTAACCATGGTCTGCCTCAGATTAGAGGATGTCCTCCCAAATTTGATTTTGGTTGCAGAATAAGGAAGTCAACAGGATACTCCCATGAATCCAAAGAGACTATAATATCTTCCAATATTCCTTCAAGAACAACTTTAGATCTGTCTGCTAATTCTAAGATTGTAGAGGTTGATCTAATATTGTTCAAATGCAAAGTTTTCATTGTCTCTATTGTCATTACATTTATAGCTGCTCCCAAGTCTATTAATGTGTTTGGTACTGAGAAATTATTTATTGATATAGTAACCATAGGGATACCAGAATCAATATATTTTTCTATTTTGGTTTCTGTAGACATGAGACTTGCTAGTTTACCAATGACTTGGATTGTAGTAGGATCCTTCTTCTTTCTCTGAGTTTTCTTAATGCACAATTCCTTTATTTTTTTAGCATATATTGGTATTTCTTTAATTGCCTTTAACAAAGGAATTTTTACATAAGCATTTTTTAACTCATCTAAAATATCAAATTCAGGAAGGGTTATTTCTTTTTGTTGTTCCACTAACCTTTCAGGATAAGGTGGTGTTTGAGTTGTAATGTTTGTTTCTTTCTGAATTTGTATCTTAGTTTGTGATGTTTCAGGTGATTCTCCTTGTTCGGTTGGTTCTTCTATGAGTGGAGGAGAATCCTTTTTAAGCACTTTTCCAGACCTTAGATGGACTTCATTAAGAGGAAGAATTGAATATGTGGGAAAACATGTTGCTTCCTCTACAGTATATGCAGCTTTTTCCACCTTATTATTCGGATTTGCAATTGGTTGTGCTGGTAATTGAGTTGGTCTGGGTTGATTTGTGGGTAGCTGCAATTGTTGTGGTTGGGTCAACAACGGTGGAGGATTCTGCTGCGGATATGGCATGGATTGTGGATATGCAGAATGTTGTTGTTGAAATGGTATGGATTGAGGATATTGTGGATATGTAAATGGCTGTTGATATTGTTGCTGGTATTGTTGTTGATACTGTTGAGGTGGCTGGTTTCCATAACCATATCCTCTCCAACCTTGTGCAGGTTGTTGTGGATATTGTTGTGGAGGCCAAGCTTGCCATGGCATTGGAGGAGTCCAAGGATTTTGAGGTGGATAGAGGTAATTTTGTTGAGGGAATTGTTGCTGATTTTGTTGAGGCATCCTAGGTTGCCATGGTCTTCGTGGTGCTACATAATAAAAACCTTCCATTCCTGGCACTTCTTCCATTGAATTCATTTGTAATTCTTTCATTTTTAGACAATTTTCTATGGAATGCTTTTCTGTACAAAGACCACAAACCTGAATACTCTTAACACTATCCAAAGGACATTCTCTTAATGGATGTTTGTTTCTACATTTGGGACAAAAGATTGCTAAAGCTTGGTCTTGTTCTTCTTTCTTCTTATTTGTCTTTAGCACATCTACTTGTGTCCCTAATGTACTTAAAAGATCTGTTTTGAAATTTTCCAATAAACTTCCTATTTCAGCTCGTGTTATCCCTCCTGCAGCTGACTTTGCTGCTTTTGAACTTACTTCTCTTCTTCCTGTTTTTGCTCTTCCTCTAGAATATTTTTGACATAAGTCAACAATTTGTTCGAATGGTAGGTTTGAGATATCTCCTTTACCCATCACATTCAAAATGTCAAGATATTCATCCCTTATACCCTTGAGAAAGATTGTTCGAATGGTTTCTTGATTTAGAGAATGTTGTTTAGATTTCTGTAGATTATACAAAAATCTTTTCAAATATTCTTCTAGACTTTCATCTTCTTGTTGTGTCATTCTAAAAATATCTTCCTTTGAATCTCTAGATCTGCAATAAGCTTGATATTTTTTAAGGAAGACTGATCTCATATCATCCCAAGAAGCTATTGTATGTTCTCCTAAACGCATAAACCATTTCAAGGCTGCTGCTTTTAATGTTGCAGGGAAAAGACGAAGTTTATGGATGTCATCAGTATATCCATATGTTCTACATAGAATATCAAATTCAAACATAAATGAATCAAGATCTTCTGTTGACATTCCATAAAAATTTGGCAATACAGAAGGTGGAATATTTTTCATTTTCACTTCTTCTCCTAATATTGCACTTGTGTCAATTATTGGAAAGCCAAAGGTAGTCTCATCTTCTTGTCTTTTCTGATCATTTCTTATTTTTCTATCATTTTCTTGTTTTGCATCTTCCTCTCTCTTTCTTCTCCATTCCGCTTGTTGTCTTTCATATTGAGCTTGTTGTTCAGGAGTGAGAATAACAGATCCATGTCCTTCTTCTGCCATTGGTTGATTTGTTTCAATTTTAAGTGGAGTTTCAGGTTGGTCGAAGATAGGAGGATTTATGGATGGAAATAAAGATTGTTTTCCTTTGATAATTTCTTTTTGTTTTCCAAAAGTTGAAGATTGTTTTTGCTTTGCTTCCCAAGCTAACAAAGTTTGTCTCTCAATCAAAGTTAATCTTTGTCCACTTCTTTGTTTTTCTGCCAATTCCTCAATGATTGGATTACCAGTAACTGGGGTGTTTGATGATCCTATCTCTATTTGTGGGGGGGTTTTAATAAATCTACCATGAGGATCTCTATGTCTAGGCATAAAGAAACATAACTAAAAAGTGTAACTACTGTTTTTGTGTTTTTTTTTTATTTTTTTTTCCTCTATTGACTATGCCGATATTTGCCTCCCCGGCAACGGCGCCAAAATGTTGAGCTAATTTATGTACCTAAACTAACACAATTATTTATTATCAATCCGGGTTGTTTGTGCTTTGAGGCAAGATCACTATATGTGAAGATCAGATATAATCAACCTTGAAAGATATGCTGAAAGTAATACATTCTACAACTCTAACTCAATTAGTTTAAAAAGAGGAATAATATTGAAATGGTTCTTGACTCAAGAAATCCACTTTCACCTCAATTACCACTTAATGAATCAGAGATTAAAACCAAGAACTTAAGATGGATAAATTATTAATGAAATAAGCTCTTAACTTAAGAGACATGTAAAGTATTCCATTATAATTCATTCATCTTAATATCAAAAATCTCAACAAGAAACTACGTGCACACAAACAAAAGAAACCAATCTTAATTCATCATTTTCATAGAAAGGATGCTCAACTTGATACATCTGTTTTTCCAACTTGATAAAGTGATGAATAAGTTATAAACTAATGACATCAATCACTATGCATGAACCATGAAGCAATCTGAAATAAAGCTTTGAAAAACCAGTTCTACAATCATCAAATTACAAGGAAATAAAACTAGTTAACAAGAAAGTGTACTTAGCTTGGAATGGGGGCCCGTCCACCCTTGCCTTGCACACTTGATAAATGATCTCAGAAGCTTAACTTCAGTCACACATCCATAACATTGAACAGCAAATTGATAATAGCACAAGTCTTCAAATTAACTTCTCAATCCAAAATTGTCACAATATAAAAGTATATAAGTTAATAATAATCCTAATACATAAGCCATCAAAGCTTTGGCTTTAAATAAGAAGTCTCATGAACAAACTGATCTATTTTTACTCAAACAAATCCATCTACTTCTCATCCACCTATCTAAGTCGAATTCATTATTCTTATCCCAAGAAATATGGTCAATCCCATAGAATCTCAAAACTGCCCTATTTCTATGGGATTTCTGAATGACTAGTCATGATTGACTAGAACTAAATGGGCCTAATAAAACTTGTTCTGTTCGAACTAAGCATAGGTGGCTTAGTCCTAGTTGCCAAGATGTCCATCCATGCATTCAACTCGTGCCCAAGTGTCCTGCAACCATATCAACCATATAGCTATTACGGGAATTTCTGAATCAGCCAATTTTGCACTAAAAATCAAACTTTCATAAAAACTTTAGAATTTGAAAAATTAAAATTAAATACCTGAATAGATATCAAATATATGTCAAAATGGAATAAATGAATGGAAAATGGATGGAAAATAGATGGATAAATAAGTTTCTTTGAGCAAAATAAGACCAAAACTAAGGCCCAACACATATGTTTAAAAATCAAACAGTGCATATATACATAGAACAGGGCTTATAGGGTCCCACAGTACCTTGAACCAATCACGATACATTGCAAATACTTGCCCGCAGGTTTCCCATTCTACCAATAGTGCTAAACCATAAACCATGTGATTTGCGATATGCACTTGTGCATGGTGTTGACACGTGGAATCCCTTCATCGCATTGTGTCACATGATCCTTAACGCATCGCAACCAAAACAACATACCTTGTGATTTCTTTGAAGTTAAACCCTATTTCTTGTGGGATGCAATGTTGCGCAAGGTTGACACGTGTCAATCCATTTCGCATCGCAAAAAAATTAACTTAACTTGCGGTTTCCTTCCTACTATCCCTAAAGCGTTGCAATGTGCAGTATGTGGGCGATGTCCACGTCATCATGCCATGTCACCCTACCATGTCACTACCACGTCACCTTGCCACTTCATCATAAATTCATGCGATCTGTGGGTCGGGGCCATGTCATCTGCCACGTCAACTTTCCATGTCACTGCCACGTCATCGCCACGTCACTAGCACGTCATATTTACGTCACTGCCACATCACCTTTATGTCACTGCCACATCATCATTACGTCACTACCCGTACTTCACAGTTTGCAACTTATAACCATTTAACTTAGTGGTTACCTCTATTTTGTGCAATTTGCGATATTGCGTCCTGTGACCATGTGTCCCTTCTCCACTTTGCATCACAAATAGTTTAACTTGCCATGCGACGCCTTAACACTGAACTCTTAAAGGTTGCGATTTGCAACATTTCTCCCAAAGCGATACGATCTCCGTCGTCCATCTCTCGCCTTTACTTTTGTGATCTAATCATGATCGTCTATTCGCCTCCCTTGGAATTCTTCAAGTAATTCTATACATGAGTTTATTTTTCGTTTGTTTACAATGTCCCACTCTGTAACTCTGGTTTCTCCACGTTTTTAATCTTGCGCTTGTATTTGTTACTAAATGTAATCCCGATCTATCACACTTAACATCTACCCTTTTCATATTGATGAAAGCCCTCTCTGTCTCTCAGCTCTCGCCTCTCTCTCTTGGCTTAATCATATTTTTTTAATTGGCCTCTTCCTCTCGGCTCTTGGCGCTTCGTGCTTCTGCTATGTGTAAGATCTCTAGCCCTTATTGTGTCTAGAAAATCTAATTACCTTCTGCTATGCACTGAAGAAATATGCTTCCTCTCTGTTGTCTCTGCTTCATTCGCTGCCTATGTTGTATCTGCTTCTTTGTTGCCTCTATTGCCTTGCTGTATTTGGTGCCTTCTTAGTTGCATTTGATGCCTCTGCTACATTCTCTTCCTATCTACATTCGTTGCCTCTCTACTTTTGTTGTTTCCTTGCTGCCTTTGGTACCTTTTATCATAGTCTAATGCTACTCCTTGCCTCTCTACTTCTCCTCTACCTCTCTTTTATGCTTTCTTACTGCATTGTTGCTCGAGTCTACTCCTTTGCCTTAATGATAGTTCAGGTGCTACTCCTTTGTGCTCCTTTGCCATCAATGACAATATTTTCAACTGTCTCCCCCTTTGGCATTGATGGAAATACTCCAATACTTCCTCTAGGACTTCCTCCCCCTTTCATTCTGAGAAGTGTCTTGTCTTTCTCTGCTTGCTTTTCAGAAGAGAATTTCTTCTTCTGCTTGCTTTTCCTCCCCCTTTGAAATCAATGGAAAGGGGTTGCACATTTCCCAGTGTAGTTTCTATCTTTTCATTTTCTCTTTTATTTGACTTTATACCATGTTGCTCTAGACTGGTGTACAAGAGTTGTTTGGAGAACACTTTGAAAATCATTGAACTTGTATGTATATACACTGTAAGTTGATACCATCCCAAAGTACAGACTCCTTGCACTTGTGTAAAGCTGAAAGTGATGATAATGACACTTCATAGAACAAACTTATATAATCAAAGGTGCATCATTGGACAATACTAAAATACTAAGAATGCTCCATTCGATATATAAAGTCTACTCCAAATATACTTCAATCTCTATTATGATCTTCATCTGAGATACATATCTGTTGAGGAAGATTGTAGATGGAATTTGTCTTCTTCTACAATACATATCTACAGTATGCATCTATTCAAATAAGATGATTCCAATATATCTTTTATAACTGAGGTTCACCTTTACTGCCAGTTGTTGGTGACATGTGCTAGACTGCTCATAGGGATATTACATTAACAGTTGGAAGGCCCTTGATACTGATGTGAACAATGAATCAAACCAGAACTTACAACTTATTGTAAGATTAGACTATATCTCTCAATCTAAGAGACCAAATGAATTTACTACTTGTACAGAGTACTTTCAAAACTAACCCTTGAGGCTAGATGCATTCAATGTATTGGTTAGTATCACTTATCAACTATGCAATTTTATTGATGACATAAGGGGGCATGTATGTCAATGATCAACCTATATTTAATGGTTGAATACCAACAAATCCTTTCTGTTGAAGTAGGCTTTAGATGAATCAATAACAAACTCTTGAACTTCAAATGTAAGATTAACACAACCAGACCTTCATATTTCAGATACTTTAAATGTTCTATCATGATGATCTTCAGTAAAAACATCTTCAAGTTGTTTAACTGAAATCTCAGTAAACAAACTTCACACTGTTTTATGAATGATCTTAAGACAAAGGCCTTGAAGATATATTTGCATTGACTTGAGGAAGGCATGCAGTTATATCTAGAAATAGATATTGCTTCAATGCTCAATGTAATACTTCAAGTGTAAACAAGATAATGATCCTTTAGAACTGTTATTGACCTTTTCATGCTTTAATAGTGTAGATAACACTGGGAATACTACCTTGATGTACTTCTGCCATAATATTTTTATATTGAGGACCTCTACCATACCACTGCTCCACTGATGACACTTGGTATTCTACTGATAGGCATGATGCTTGTTCCAAATAGCAATTGATACTACTTTGATGAACCATACAGTAATTTCACTTTAGCTCGCACATGTACCCATAGTTAAGACAACCTTCATAATTCCTACTATTGAGCTCTCCACTATTCTCAACAACAATAATCAATATAATGAAATTGATCTTAACCTTTTTCTTATTCTGTCATTCTGGAAAGAATGTCACTAAATATTCCTTTCTAGGACTGATCCAGAATAATTGTTGCTCTATATACAATTCAACTGATTTAAACATAATGATCTTTGGGAAGATATCTTTAATTTCTTTACTTGGAATCTACAAGGGTGGACCACTCATAGTTTTATCACTCATTTAACTGCTTTCCTCCAAGGGGACCTTCTATAGATGAAAGATTGAATGATATAATGATGATAAGCATTTTTCTTACTCACCCTTCTTAAATTTTATTCATTGTTAACTCTTGTAAAGTGATGCACAATGTGATCGTCCTCTATGGATATTTCCAGTTCTATAGCTCAAAGTATATTTTTTGTGATTTTAATAATTCATCACTTAGTGTATTTTGTCTTCTTAGCTTACATGTTCATGGCTGATGTTCCCTCTACCACCACGGCTACTTTTTGTCTTCTCTCCTTCCATCAACCTGTTGGTTATTGAATGCTTCAGGTATCCTTCTTCCTCTATAGTTATCTGTCCAAGGAATTGTTCTTTCCTTTCCTAAACTTTTAGTTGTTCTTATTCCAAGGAGCTCTTCTTAGACTACTTTCATGGGGACTATTTATGAACTACTCTCCCCCTGGGATGTTGCTTCTTATCTATTACTGGCTGGATATTTGTGTTGCTTCCTAGAGCAACTCCCCCTAAGAATATGATGGATTCATTATGTTATTAAGGTAACAAGCTCCCCCTTTCTCTTTTCCTTCCATACCTTATTGGGGTTCTTCATAATGTCAACACTTCCTTTTGATTCACAGTTTTGCCTGATTTGATTAGATTCCATCATCTGTCTAGAGTTCTTTAATGTATATGACAGCTTACAGTCTTTTGCTTTGTGACCAAGCTTGTGGCATGAATAACATCTTACTTTATCTAAGAAAGTTTGGGCTGATGTATGGAATTTTGTTCCCATTTTTTTAACACAATTTACATTCAACAGATTTATTTCCAAATTTATTGCATGAAAAACAGTAGCCATGGAAATGATTTGTATACCTGGTGATAGATTGTCTTCTCCATTTGTTTGCTTGAGTTAGTCCTTTCATTGGCTACATTTTTAGTTGGTTGGAATGGATTTGTTTTGTCTTACAATATGATGCAATATGTCCAGGTTTGTGGTAGGATAAACAAGTGATACTTCTCATAGGAGGAAAGAACCTCCATTGACAGCTTCCGAAATTATTCAATTCATATTCAAGAGTGTATGATCCTTTTTCAGCTGACTATTTCTTCATTTCATTATTTTTCATTTGAGGTTAATTCTTGTTTTTGTTTACTTCATTGAAAATCATGTTCTTACTGGCTTCTACTTCTGTAGGAATCTTTTGAGCTACTTCATTATCCTTTACAGCTTTTACAAAATTGATATTTCTGTTATCTTCTACCTTTGACTTACTTGTTTCTCCTGCATAGCCTAACCCAACCTTTATGAGAGGAGATCTTTCAACATTTAGTATTTTTTCCAACAGTTCAGAGCTTTTCATTCATGGAGTGTTCATAGATAACTCCCTTTGGTCGTTTTCTAGTTTCTTTCTCAGGCATACTACTTCTTCTTCCAATTTCTCTTGCTCCTGATGTTTATCTTTAATTTTATTTAGCAGAATGTCTTCTAACTTCTTAGCTTCTTAAAGTTCTACTTTCAACTGAATGAGGTTTTCCAAATTTGTTTCTTCCTTTACATATTTCAGGAGAATGTATTTCTATTTTCTTCACTTGATTTTAAGTCTGTCTATTTCCTCTAGGGCACTCCTTGTCTCCCCCTCAAGATCTACCTCACCATCTTCCTCATCTTCCAGAAGGAATCCTTCAGGCTCTTCCTTGTCCATCAACACAAATTCAGAGGTTCCTTCTTCATTTGAGGATTCATCTGAGCTTTCAGATGCACTGATATCTTGCTGAGTATAAACCTCAAACTATTCCTTGGCCATCAACATAGATTCAGAGGTTCCTTCTTAATTTTAGGATTCATCTGAGCTTTCAGATGCACTACTATCTTACTGAGCATAAAATTATTTTCTATTGAATATGTTCCCTTTCTACCATTTATTTATTTTATTTTTCTCTGTCTCTTGTGGCTGGTTCTCTATTTTCTTATGAGGACATTTATATGCATAGTGCCCCACTCTTCCGCAGTTAAAGCACTTAAATGGAAGTTTACCTTTGTATTTACCCATGCCTTTATCCAATCTTATAATGAATTTGGCCTCTTCTTAATCTGAGCATGAACATGTATCTTCCCTCTCTTTCATGCGATTTTCTACCTTAAAGGTTGCCTCCCTCACATTTGACTTCCCTTGTGGAAGTCTCCTCTCCTAAGATGTCAATTTTCCAAGAAATTGGTTCGTAGTCAAGGTTTCCCAATTTGTTGTTTCTTCTATGGCTAAAAACTTGGGGTTAAACCTGGATGGTAAATATCTCAATATATTTTGCACAATTACACATTCCTTAATGCGTTCTCCTAGAGCTTTCATGTTATTCAAAATTTCTACAACCTTTAAGAATAAACTAGCTATATCTTCATCTTCATTCATTTTTACATTTTCAAACTCAACTCTATAGGTTTGCAACTTGCCCATCTTCACCTTTTATCTCCCTCATGGATACATTCGAATGTATCCCATATTTCTTTGGTAGTCTGACTGTGCATTAATTTGATAAATTCTTCCTCACACAGACCACATAAGAGTGCATTCATAGCTTTTGCATTAGCTATAAAATCTTGTTTGTCTTCTTTCTCCGTGTCAGTATCCTTTGGAGCATATCCTAATTCCACAACAGCCCAAACTTCTAATCCTAGAGACATTATGTACGTCCTCATTCTTATTTTCCAGAAGGCATAGTTTGTGCCAATAAACAAAGGGGCTTTATTTGTTGAGCATCCTTCTAGGCTATCCATCTTGGGGACCTAGGATCTCCTTCCAGTTGTTAAAATGATACAAAAGGAACTTGGCTCTTATACCTATTGTTGAACCCTTAGTTAAACTGAGAGGGGAGGTGAATCAGTTTAATGCATTCATGGTCTTTTAAAACTTTCTTTTACACTTATTTACACCCTCATTTCATGATCAACTTAATGTATAATGGAAAAAAAATCTTAATAAGTGAGCAGCAGGTATTAAGCAAATTGAATATAGAATATCAACACATAATCATCATGCACATAGATAAAAGATATAAGTGGAAACTCGTAAGGTAGAAAACCACATATTATTATTGTTGTGATGAAAATGCAAGCTCCAAATCCCTCTCACCACTAATTTTCTGTAGGCTCCAACCTACAGGAGGCTACTACCTCAAATTATGCTAGATACAACTTGCAAGGAAGCTCCAACTCCCATCTGTTTTCTGCAAGCTACAACCCACAGGAGGCTCCTACCTCAACCAACTCCAACTAGACATATATCAAGTACAACTTGAAATGGAAGCACCAAATCCCATGTATTTTCTATAGGCTACAACCCACAAGAGGCTCCTACCTCAACTAGCTACATCTAGACATCTTTCAAGCTACAACTTGAAATGGAAGCACCAACTCCCATGTATTTTCTATAGGCTACAACCCACAGGAGGCTCATACCTCAACCAACTACAACAGGACATCTATCAAGCTACAACTTGATATGGAAGAACCAACTCCCTTACACTACAATAAAATCATATGCTGATTTACCTAGGTATCAGCTTTGGTTTCCTCCATATTCACTGTTGTCCTTCCAGCCTTCAAATATTCTTTATATCATCTCTGGATCTTCATAGCTTCTCTATCTGCTCTCTCACTACTTCCACTCTCTAACTTTTTTAGGCATATGAAAATAACATCTTTTATAGAGATCACCTCATAGATGTTTGAATTCCATATGGGAAAATGAAATGAAAATGTATGACTCTTTGCCTCCCGCCTTCTCATTTCCTCACTTAGCACATTTAGGATGTTACAACTCTATGTACTCATTTCAGTATTACAATTGGAGTTTTTCTTTGCCTACGAAGACTTGGCTTTGCATCAAAAAAAATATAAAATAAATAATACATTTATAGTTACATTCAATTATTTACTCATCCCTTTTTGTTTCTTAGCTTTGTTGAGCGTTTGTCCTCTTCTGCTCTTTTTTTTTTTTTTTTTTTTTTTTTTTTTTCTGCAGTTATATTCCAACTTTTTTGCATAACTTCCCTTTTCTTTTGTTTCCTGAGTATTTTTATTCCTCGTTCAACCTTTTTGTTTGCCTTACTATCGAAACATTGTTCTACACAAGCTCCTGGTCCTTTGTTATGCGTTCATGTCTTTCCTTTATGACCTGTGGTATATGGCCCACATAAAACTCCCTTTTAACACAACAGAGTATTACAATTCCTAGTTTTATCAACATACATACATTTATCGATCAAACAACGCATATATAACATACATACGTTTATCTATCAAACAATGCATATATATAACATACATATGTTTAACGATCAAACAGCGCATATGTATAACATACATATGTTTATCGATCAAACAATGCATATATATAACACACATATGTTTAACAATCAAACAACGCGTATATACATGGAATAGGGCTGATAGGGTCCCATAGTACCTTGAACCAATCAAAATACATCGCAAATACTTGCCCGCAGGTTTCCCATTCTATCGATAGCGCTAAACGATAAACCATGCAATATGCGATATGCGCTCATGTGCGGTGCTGACACGTGGAATCCCTTCATCGCATCGCATCGCGTGATCCTTACTGCATCACAACCAAAACAACATACCTTGCAATGTCTTTAAACTTAATCCCTATTTCTTGCAAAATGCAATGTTGAGCAAGGTCGACACGTGTCCCTCCATTTCGCATCGCAAAAAAATTAACTTAACTTGTGGTCGCCTTCCTACTATCCCTTAAGCATTGCATTGTGTGGTATGTGGGCAAGCTCCACATCATCATGCCACGTCACCTTGCCATGTCACCACCACGTCACCTTGCCACGTCATCGTAAATTCTTGCGATATGTGGCATCAGGGTCACATTATCTACCACGTCAGCTTGCCACATCATCACCACATCAATGCCACATCATCTTTACGTCATTGCCACATCATCTTTATGTCACTACCACGTCATCTTTACATCATTGCCTGTACTTCGAAGTTCACAACTTATAACCGTTTAACTTAGTGGTTACCTCTATTTTGTGCGATTTACGATATTGTGTCGTGCCACCACGTGTCCCTTCTCCACTTCGCATCACAAATTATTTAACTTACCATGCGATTCCTTAATGCTGAACTCTTAAATGTTGCGATTTGCGACATCATTCCTGAAGCAATACGATCTCCGTTGTCCATCTCTCGCCTTTAATTTTGTAATCTAATCCTGATCGTTCATTCGCCTCCCTTGGAATTCTTCAAATAATTCTCTGCCTTAGTGGATTTTTCATTTGTTTACACTGTCCTACTCTATAACTCTGGTTTCTCCACGTTGTTCCTCCTGTGCTTGTTCCTGAGCTTGTCTTTCTTACTAAATGTCTTCCCGAGTTATCACAATCGAAATATACCCTTTTCATACTGATTAATCCCTTTCTATCTCTTGGCTCTTGCCTCTCTCTCCTGGCTTAATCAACTTTGTTTAATTGGCCTCTTCCTCTCGGCTCTCGCCTCTTCCTACTTCTGTTATGTGTAAGAACTCTGGTCCTCGCCATGTCTAGCAAATCCAATTGTCTTCTGCTGTGCGCTGAAGAAATTTTCTTCCTCTCTGTTGTCTCTGCTTCAGTCATTGCCTCTAATGTCTCTACTTCTTTGCTTCCTCTGTTGCCTTGCTTTCTTTGGTGCCTTCTTAGCTGCATTCGATTCCTCTGCTACATTCACTTCCTCTCTACTTTTTCTCCTGCCTTGCTATCTTTGGTGCCTTTGCTCATAGTCTAATGTTGCTCCTCTGCCTCTCTTTTATGCTTTCTTACTGCATTTTTTCCCTATCCTCTCCTTTGCCTTATTGTTGGTTCTTCTATGATCCTTTGTTTTAGTGATATTTCAGGTGCTTCTCCTTTGTTCTCCTTTGCTATCAATGAAAATATTTCCAACATAGGCTATGGTGGTGGTGTTTCTAGTGCCTTGGAAAACTTCTCCCATTCTTTCTTCAAATATTTTGGTCGAGGCTTCTTTATTTGGTCGGGTGTATTCTAGATATGTTGAACTTCTTGATAAGATGACTTAGCTCCATTAATTTTCCCTTCCATTTGCATCTCAATCCTTAATCACTTTATCAATTATTTTCTCCGGGCTCTCATTCCTTCTCTCAGATTCATTATCAAAGTGATCCGAATTTTAAGAATTATGTTGTGATTCCTCCGACTCGTGATTAGATTTCTCTTGGGATTCATCTTCAGATATGTCCTTGGCTTCATTAGCCAGACTAATGCTTGGATTTGGTATGTTGACATCTTTAATAAATAAAAATTCAAAGGGATTGTTTCCAGTCTTTTATTTCTATATGCTTGGAAAGCTTCAAAGTCATTTTACTGAGTTGACTGGATGAATTTTTCAATACATCTGTGAAATTTTCCATGCCTTGAAAGAAATCGTCAAACATATCTTTCTCATTCAAGAAAGGTTTCAATTTAATCTCAGTGGTGAAAATTTTAACCACATCATTAGGATCAAATGGCCTTTTTGGCATTAGAGCCAAATTTAATGAAGTGACATTTGCAATTTCCTTGAATGCATGACCAATATCGAAAAGGGAAAAAGTGCCACACTGTAAAGGGAAAGTAGGCCAAATGGCCTTCTTGGCATCTTTGATTTGTTTGGAAATTCCACTTACTAGAAGTTGGTAGGAAATTTCCCTAGCTAGGAGCTTATCAAGAACATAATAGGGAAAAAAATGGGGAGAAGAATAACTCCCAAAAACTCTAATATAAGGGAAATTCTCTTAGCAAACCATCTAGCAACTAGTAAAATGTCTGTGCTAGCCTCCTTAGAAATTCTAGGGGCTTTTTCATTAAAGATAATCTGATGGATGGGTAACATGACTCCATTGAAAATTTTATAGAAATGTAAATGAAAATCATATTCCCAAAGGGATCTGTCATAAATATGGATTGGAGTGGGGTCTTGGGTTGTCCATTTCCATCCCATGATAAGAAAATTTGAACAAAATCAAATTGCATCCATAATGTAAGAACTCATGTAGAATGGGGGTATTGTTCTGGAGGAAACACTTCTTTTACTTCTATAGTCCATGATATTTCTGGACAAATTATCAGACAAGATGCTCACCCAATTCATAATATAAGAATTGATGATTGCGTCAACTAAAGGGACCCAGTATATGGAAAACCTAGTGGTATCTTGTTTTTCAAACAACCTACATAGAATTCTAGCAGCATAACAATAAGGGGAGGGTAACTGTGCTATCAGGTACATACCAAGTTTGTCCCCCTTCAGCTTGCCTTGGTCATCTTTCCATCCCTTTATTACTTTCATGAGGTATGTATGTTTCTTTGTAAATCTTTGGACAAAAGCTTTATCATAATTCTTCTACAATATGGGCAAGTGGTACATTGTCCGTAAATCTTCTGCAGTGAATGAACCAATATTCTCCAGCTTTGAATTCTTGAATGATCTATTAGCTATGTTAAGGTGTTCAATTACCCACTTTACCATATCTCTGTAGGGTAAAATATTTGGCCTTGTTGCTATCCTATGAAGAAACGAGCATGCAACATCGAAGTAAGGCGAGCTTGAAGAAATTGTCGCATATGTTGTAGCTATTTTAACTATTACCCTTGGTTGTTCTTCCTCAAAAATTTGGTACATTGCTTACCATGAAGAACTACCGCAATCCTTGTTGCAAGTTTTATCTGAGAAAAATGGAGGCATGTATGAGTCTTCTACTGCGGATGTTTGGGAAATTTCCTTGCCTTTTGTTGTCATTCTAGTTATTCTCACTTCGTTAGGCGGTTTCCTGAATTCAAGTGAAAAAGTAAACTCATATCTGAGATGAATGGAGAGAAGGATAGAGTTAAAACATTATAATCAAAATCCGTCGCTCAATTATTCAAAATATGCTTGAAGTAGATATCAATATTTCAAACCTTACTCCCATTAAATGACATTAATAACCCATAACTCTTTCTATAAAATATCTTACACACCTTTACATAATATGTTTAATCTATCAATATAAGACGTTAGATATTATAACAAGTTGATTAGATATGAATCATTTCACACACTTGAGTAATAAGTGTTAATATTGCACATCGCAACTTTAAACAGTTACCATTAGTTATGTTTTTTGCCGCCGCTAATTCTCGCGAAATGTGATCTGCGCAAATCATACATCGCAATTTTCATGTGGTAATAAAAATTTACATTTGGTTTCTCATTGCGAAACGTGAAATGCACTAAAGGGTCACATTGTTGTGCTTTATGGAATCTTTAGATGCTTATAATTGTTTCTTTATTGTTTCGTCGGGTCTGACTCATCGCAATCTTTATCGAATTGCTATAATTTTTTTCATTGTAAAAGGTGCGATGCAATTTCTTTTTTAAAGGGATTTTTAAATAATTTTCAACAGGGATTTTATATAACTCCGAAAATTTTGAATTTCATATGGCAATTTTCAATACTTATATATGTTTTAACTTATTCGACTTGTAAGTTATGCAATTTAAAATGAGCAATTTTTGAAATCAAAGAGAAAAGGGAAAAACCTTTATTTCCTAAAGTTTTTTCTAGACTTAGGCTAAATTTAAATCATGCTCATAAATTTCTATTTATTTTTTTAAAGGTTCCCTATTTATTAAAATAAATGGGGGGTGTTGTACAGTACAACAATTGACGATTCACTTGGGAGAACCTGCTATCTCTGATTGGTTTTTTGAAATTTCTAAAAATTTTCAAAATAAAAATAGTTGTAGGAATGAATTTCAATAAATAATATCTCACTAAGCAATAAAATATCTCTTGATTATAATTCATAAGAATTCCTCTTTAAAAATAAAAGTATGAATATCTATATCAATCTTTACTAAGTTCAAAAATATGTACCATATGGCTCTTTCAGATTAGCTTTATAAATATGTGCTCTTTTATCACAGGTAGAGCCTCTTATCAATAGGCAATTTAAGCTTTTCGTAGGGTTACCTTTTACCCAAAAATGATTTATCGTCCCATCCAGTACTCTTACAATCTTCAAAAAAATAAGTTCAATTTTATATACTTTATCTCGTTTGGAACTTTTTTTCTTTTCTGTAGATATTTTCTTATATATCTTTAATCACTTAAAAGTCATTGTCTTGGCTTGATAACCAAATATTGACAATGCAGTTCACTAGTTGTAATTAAACTGATCAAGTTGTCTCTTGATGAGACCCCTTGTCCTTTTGATATAATCTCAAGTCATTACCCTGTTTTGGTAGGCAATATTGGTAATGTCAGTTCAAATATTTCGCTATGAACATGGTAAACAAGCTCTTGATGAGAATTATTATCTTATAAACTTTTTAGCATGAATCACTTTCTAAAAATTGAAAAGTTTGACGGATCGGGTGAATCATTGGTCCTTTTGAGGATTCTGGATGATAATTTTTTAGAGTTTAAGATTGCTTATCTGTAAAAGAGTCTTTACTATGTTAAATATTCTTTTCTTGACTAATAACAAAATAACCATACTTTATAAATATGAGAGTTCATCAAAGAATAAATAACTTCAGTGAAATTTCATCTTTCAGTAAAATAAAATCTATTTGATATTCAAATATTTTGATTATTTCCTTAACAATTCTTATTTCTATAAGCGATAAATCAAAAATATTTTCTGAGATGTTTACTTGAAAAGAAAAAAATCAATATCATCCAACTTTTATTTTCCTAAGGAAAATAAAAGACAATAATATATAGAGAATAGAAGGGGTTACCTCCTATGAAAAATATTTCTTTAAAATCTGCCCATTAACAGGCAAAGAATCTCTTTTTCCTGATAGATCTTGCAATAAAAATGTTGATGGGCCTATTTCTTCAATGATTTGAAATGGACCTAGCCACAATCTTTGGAATTTGGTGTGTTTACCTTTTTCCTCATGCGATTTATCCCATTTCAATACCATATCACCAATTTGGAATATTTTAGGGGTGGAAAAAGTTGTATCAAATGAAGCTTTAACTAACTGTTGATGATGTGCATGAGTAATTTTAGCTTTTTCTCTTTCTTCTTCAAGCTTAAGTATTTGAAATTGTCCTACTTGCAAGGAAGAAGAAGGGGATTCATCAATAAATTTAGCTAAGGCAAGAGAAGGAATAACTACATTAGTAGGAAGAACAAATTATTTCCCATAAATAATATTAAATGGAAAAGTGCCAATGGAGGCCTTCTGAGTTATTCGATCTGCCCAAAGAAAAAATTTCAATGACTTGTGCCAATTTCATTGGTTTTGGTCAACAGTTCGTTCAATGATTCTAATAAGGTTTTTATTTGTGGATTCTTCTAAACCATTTCCTTGTGGATAATAATTAGCAGAATATTTAATTTTAAAACCTCTTCTGATAGCAAATTCTATCATAGCAGCTCCTGAGAAATAAGATGCATTATCAAACATTAAATCAATGCATAAACCAAATCTAGTTATGATAAACTGATCAATGAACTCAATAATATTCTCAGAGTTGACTACCCTTAGTGGAATTGCTTCCACCCATTTAGTAAAATAATCTGTAGCTGTGAGAATGTATTTATGTTGTTTGGAAGAGTTAGGAATGATCTCACCTATTATATCTAATCCCCATTGTTCAAATGGTTGTTTGATATTAACTGGTTGTAATGGGAAAGCTAGTTTCCTTTGTCTTCCAAATGCACTTTGAAAAAATTTGCATTTCCTTGAATATTCATGAGCATATTTGAAAAGTGTTGGCCAATAGTAACTTGCATGCAAGATTTTATTTGTTGTTTTATTTCCTCCAAAATGTCCTCCAGTTGGTCCATCATGGAGTTCCTGCAAAACTTTTTCTGCTTCAGTTTTCTCTAAGCATATTAATAACATAGAATAAAAGTTTCTTCTAAAAAATACATCATTCATCATTTCATATTGCTTGGCTTTCAATCTCAAAGCACGTTTTGTTTTATAACTGAGTTGTGTTGGGGAATATCAATTTTTCAAATAAAACTTGAGATCGGTGTATTGAGACTGAGCATCATTGAGGCTTACCTCTGACACTTTCACATTATTACCTGAATCTACCCTTGATGACAAATGGGATGCTCATGTTATCATTCTGCAAAAACCTTGACCTCTAACAATTTTAGAAGGTCTAATTTCTACATCATATTCTTATAAAGCAGTAACCCAGTTAGCCCTTTTCTATCCTAGTTCTATTTGCATCAATAATTGCCTCACTGTAGAGAATGGAACTATTATCTTGGTGTGATTTTTGAGGAGAAATGGCCTAAAATGATTTATAGATTTAAAGACAACAAATTCTTGTTCCTCAACATATGAATAGTTTAGTTCTGCACCTTGCAAATTGGAATTGAAAAATGATATTGTTGCTTCAATTTGTTGGTCATTAAGTTGTGTCAGAACAACAACATAGGACATATTTGATGAGAATGTATATAAAGTAAAAGGATTAAGAAAATTGGGAGTAGTCAGAAATGGAGCATTGATAAAGATTGTTTGATTAAATCGAATGCTTCCTTTCATTATGTCCCCACTTAAAAAATATTTTCTTCTTTATCATGGTTTGTAAAGGTAAAACTATCTGCGAAAAGTCAGGGACAAATATTTTTACAAAAATTATCTGGCCAAGAAATGACTGCATAGTTTTCTTATTATGAGGGAAAGGAATTCTTTTAATCTCTTCGATTCTTTCAGGATCAATATAGATACCTTTTTTAGACACAATGAATCCTAAAATTTTTCCTTCATCTAGAGAAAAATATGAATTCTTTGGGTTTAATGAAATTCCATAATTTTTACATCACTCAAAGACTTGTTTTAGGTCATTCGTATGATTGGTTGCTTGTCTAGAAAATATTGTATTGTCATCTAGATAAATAACCTTTTTTTTTTTAATGAGCCCTCTAACATCTGTGTCCATGGCTCTTTTAAAAGTGGCATCTACTTTGATTAACTGAGGTGGCATCTTTTGATAGGCATAATTTCCCCATTTAGTCCTCAACATAGTCTTTAATCTGACATTTGGATGTACCGGGATTTTATTATACCCTGAAAATCCATCTAGAAAAGACATAAGTTCAGAACCAACTATTGTTTGAAGTACTTGTTCCATGGTTGGTAAAGGAAAATTTCCTTTCTGACATGCTTTATTCAAATTTCTAAAATCAATATAAATCCTGATGTCACCATTTTTCTTCCTGGCACGAACTAAATTTGAAACCCATTTTGAATGTCTAACTAGAAAGATGATCTTAGATTTGAGGAGTTTATTCAACTCTGTTTTGATTTTATTTTCAAGATTCAGGTGAATTTTCCTTAACTTTTGTTGTATTGGTTTCTCATCTGAAATCATAGGAATAGTGTGTTGAATAAGATAAGTGTCATATGTTTTAAGATTAGTGTAATCCCAAGAAAAAACACTTTTTTAAGTCCTTAATAACTTGACAAATGATAATCTTTCATTAGAAGATAGACCAAGACCTAAATTTACATTTTGTGGTTTATCATCAATTCCAAGATTTACTAACTCAAATCTTAAGGTTGAACTTTGAGTTTTAGAATTATTAACTCTCTTAAACCTATCTTTTAAATCATAAAAGTCTTCTAATTTGACAAATGACTTAGGAATTTGATTTTCATCCTGTTCTTCCTTTATTTGATTATCATGTTCATTTTGATCTATAATTTGATTATCATAAGATCCTTCAGATGTAAGGAAATATATGATATCATAATCATTATTAAAGACTCTACAATTAGTAATATTATCAAGAACAAATGGTCTAAAAATCAATTCAATAGAAAACCTATCAGGACTAAATTCTTGAGATGGAATTAATTTCGATGCTACATTAGCCAATAAATTTGCGCTAGAATTTTTTATCCTGGGTATAGAGGAAATATTGAAAGCTAAGAAATGAGAAATCAATTCCTAGACTAATGATTGATAATGCTTAAGATGTCAAGAATGACAATGGATAGTATTTCTTACTTGTTTGACAATGATTTCTGAATCTCCTAGTACTTTAAGATATTTAATGTCAAGGTCAATTGCTTTCACTACAAGGAAAAGACCCTCTATCGGAGGTTATAAAGGAGGTTTTTAGTGTTATAAAATTGGCCAAAATTGTCAAAAAAACATATGCTACCACATCCGTTTATGGTTACGTAGGTTTTGGCAAAGCTTTTAATGGAAATTAAACACAACTAAAACAAAACGGGCGACCGGAGGTTATTACGGATGTTTTTTTCCTCATCACGCTAATCAGGCTTTAACGCACAGGTGCGTACCTGTAGACGGCACCCTGGGGCGGTCGAAGAAGAATGTACTGGGTTGTTAAGGTATAAAACAACACCAGGAATAGTGTTGGTGATACAACATGTTGTCACTCTAGAGACAGCCTAGAGTTGTGATAGACCAGTGCCTAGGACATCTTAATATATCAAGGAGCATGTAATATAACATGGGGAGTTATTAGCAAAAGGCTCTCATGCTATCTCTTGTTAAACAAGGAAATTATTTTTAAATGGGACCAAAACTCTCAGAAACTTGATACAAGATAAGAGATACTGCAGAGGCAAGATGTAAAGCTCTAATACAAAGCATCAGACAATTTAGAGACAGCTTAATGCAAAGCGGGCCAATTCAGAAATACTTCACAGAGATAAATGGTCTGAAGGTGTTTACTGTGTAAGAAAGGTGAGAGGATATTAGCCGTCATATAGATGATATCCAGATACACAATATTACCATGAATGGGCTTACCAATCTAAGAATCCATACATAATAACAGTGTTTTAAAAATAACATTCCATAGAAGCTAATATAGCAAAAAGATGGTTGAAATGAAAATGAAACAATATATCATGCATGAGTCATATTTAAAGCGCTTGACTAACTTAAATATGGGTACCAACTAGGATAAATCCATACCAAACCAGTGAGCCACTTGCATTTCCAAAACATGATACAAGAAATATGGATTGAAACAAGATGAAATTTTTTAATAACACATAAAAGGAGAAGTTACACACTGTGAAATACCAAAGACCAGAATCCTCTTTAACAGATATAACTCCTCCTCACTGAGACCCAACGGGCTCTGAGCATTCATACAAGAGTTCAACAAAATGTATACAAAATTCTCTTACTGTACCAATTTTCTGATAAATATGGAACCCCCAATAATCTGTTATTAGGGCCATTTATAGAAGAAGAAGAACCCTAATAAAAGAAGTAGGTGAAAAACATTTAATTTGCCTCGTTAAGACAAAATGGTGGAAACATTCGCGCCCATACTGCTGAATGACTATGTTGTGTTGTATGTACTCTACCGCCGGCTTTCTAAAATAAATGCGCTGGGTGAAAATCTCCTCAGGGACACAGCGTAGAAGTGAAATCACATAAACATTATGTCCTTTCCTGAAAGGAAAAACTGCTGAAATAAAACCTGGAGGGTATGGTTTCTTATGCATTGTACCCTCTGTGTGATCTGGGATATCTTTGATCTGGTACCTTTATCTTCTAGACCATGGATTAGGGCTTAGAATCTTTAATGTTGGACGCTGAAATCCTCAATCTTCCACTGATACTCCTTGCCGCGATAGTAATGTCTCCAACTGCAAAAATCAGTGCTTTGAATGGCTCTGGAGGGTTTGACAGATTTTAACCCTGGCTTCTTTAATGAAAGTCACGTCGTAACAGCTTCCCAGATTTTCCTCATAAATTCTGCCTCTAAAAGATGGTCGTTTGATGCGTTCTCGACTTCTGAAATGGAGGCTGTGAATTATGACAACTTTCCGCCGCTGTAACCCTGCAAAATCCGCAAACTCGTTAAAGAAAACCATGCACGGGAAGGTGAAAACAGTGAGGATAATGGTGAGACGGTGCGGCATGGTGGAGAGGCCGAGAAATGCAGAACGATGATAGGAAATGCAGCGTGACAGTGGGAGGTGGCAATGGAGAAGGTAGGCGGAGCATAGCAGATGAAAAAATTTTAATTTGACCTTTTGAATGATATATAAGGAAGGCAAAAGAGAATTTGTTGAATGTCACGTGGAATGGTGACGTGGAGGACGACCGGGTCAATGGCATGGCGTGGGTTAAATGAGGGCCGTCCGATCTTGGTGGAGATCAACGGTGGAGGGCGCGTAGGAGGGCGACAGATAGTGGGCCAGGGGTCGAATATGCTGTGATTAAATGCCATGTAGCTTCGAAGTGCGACAACTGTTGGATGAAGACCCCCAGATCGGATGGCTGTCATGAATATCATGCCGTGACTTTGACCGAACAATAATGCGTGATGGAAAGTGGTTTTGGAGCCGTACGTGGAGACACGCGGCGAGCGATGTATGGAATCACTCTGATTTGAGGAATACTGCTTGAAAGGTGGTGCGATATAAACCACCAGTTTTTGCAATGGGAGCGGGCGTGGGGACCACCGCTACAGGCAGGCTACGGATCGTTGATTTCACAGTTTGATCGGACGGTAGTCAGGTGGGCTATGGGCGTGACGGAGGTGAAAAAACACCGTCCGATCTGTACAGATCGGCGGCTCATAATGCACCCGATATACATTTGATAGGCGCCCATCGAACTTGGCTCCTGGTCTCGGAGCTAGGGTCATGTGGGAGAGAAGGGTGCAGGGGCTTGGCCGAAAGGGGCTAAGGCCTAATATATTTTCAAAAGCGGATTTTCAGCCTTGCACAATGTAATTTGGGGATGAAAAATAGCAACGATATGCAGCAAAAGGATTTTCTAGGCCAAACAAAAAGGAGTTCCGAAAGGTTTAAGCAGGAATGCTAGTCAGAAATTTAATAGGAGGCCAACATGATCAACACAACGCATGGGGCCGTTATAATTGGTCTTGGGATTTGAGCGGTGCCCATAGGTCATATTAACGTGCCGATGCGTAGACTTATAGAAACGCACCGATGCGCCCTTTCACACAAATTCACCCAGCTTTATAATTGGTATCGGTATTCGTGTGGTGCAAATATGTCATACAAATACACCAGTGTGTATAGAAACTTAAATTCCCCGGTGCACAGTATCACACAAATGCACCAAGATTTATAATTGGCATCGATATTCGTGCAGTGCCCATAGGTCGTCTAAATGCAACGTTGCGCAGTATCACACAAATGCACCGAGATTTATAATTGGTATTGGTATTCGTGTGATGGCCATAGGTCGTCTAAATGCACCGGTGCGTATATACATAAAAACGCCGCGGTGCATAGTATCACACAAACGCACCAAGATTTATAATTGGTATCTGTATTTGTGCAGTGCTAATAGGTCATAAAACGACACCGGTGCATATATAGACATAAACGCACCGGAGTGTCATACCACACAAACACCTCGATATTTTTAACTGATTTTGGTAGCGGTGCCCATAGGTCATAAAAACGCACCTGTGCACTTAAGAATACAAGCGCACTGGTATAAGAATACACGCACCGGTTTTCATTTTGTATTTTTTAGAAACATCGACTTGTGACAGTGCAATTATTGTGATTGTTTTAAATTCATTATTCATCAAAAGTCGACACATATATATCTTATAACAATATTCATACGAATTAAATTTTTATTAATGCATTTGAGAGTGACAATGGAGAACGCAATAGCGACAATAGAGAACGCAATAGAATAAATAAAACATTTATATATATATATATATATATATATATATATATATATATATATATATATATGAATAAGACATTCTTTGTCATACAAAATGGGATAGTTATTGGTATCCCTTTATATTTCAATTAGGACACTATGTCCATTACATTAAAGAAAATTTCTGATTTCACAGACATTTTTCAAAAAATACAACGCCTTGCTTTGATATCCAAACATAGTGATCATCATTCTTCGTTTGAATTGTCGTCACTGCTAGAGCTACTTCCATGACTTGGGTTATTTTCAGGAATGTTTTGTTCACGGTGTTGATTTTTTTCTTCTTCTTCACCTTCCATCTACAAACATAAAAATAAACTGTAATGAGTGTATATACATTGGTGAGAATAATTAAAATTGCAATATTAAATAATATACATCAATGTAAATAAAAAAGAAATGACGTACCAATGCAACAATTGACTCATAAACTATACACATTCTTTCAAAACCATGTAACATGCCATCTTGCAAGATTTGATCTGTTGGCGCAGTGCCATACTTTGTTTCCTGCAAGTTTTATACCCCATAACAAATCATATATTTAATATAAAATATTTTTTTTTCTATTAATTATAGACGGAGCTAAGTAAAACAAGATCGATAGATGCTTACAAATTCCACAATTAAGTTCTGATATGCCAACATATACTCACAACCCATATTTAACCCAATTTCAACCAATTCCTCTGATGGTTCTTCTTTGTATGTTAGCACCTGTTTGAAGACATTCAATGATGATTTTTGTAAAACAATTTAAAAATACAAAAATGAAATCTAGCTAAGTTGTATTAAGGAAGTAACAACTACTCACAAACTTAGATATCAATCCTTTTCTTCCTCGTCATCTTGTTTTATGTGTTGAATGGGTTCCATTTTATTTTATTTTCTGCAAGAAAATACTTGAAAATTAATATTTAATGCTAAATTGTTTATTTATTGTACCTAGTGATTGAAAACTTCAATGAATACATATTACATTTGAAGCACGTTGTTATTGAGATGGCTCCTCCCGCGATGCAATTTTCTCCATTTCTTTGACCATCTCCTTGTACACCTTTTTGGACATTCCTACTGGCATATTTCTGGTATCAACTCATTCATCTTTTGAGATTTTCATAATCTTCCTGAAAATTTAACATGACAATAAACTATTTAATTTTTATATTGATATATGAAAAGTAAGTATAACAAAAGTGATATTTATAAATAATTCTAGACAAACATCTAAAGGAATATTACTTTTTCATTCCTTCTTTTTTGTTGTTGTACATTTTTGCTATTAAAAGTCTGACATGTCTCATTGACCAATTCTCTGGAAACTCTTCCCGTAGTTTAGATAAAATTTGGTTCTTGGAATCATTTGATTGGTTTTTGTATTGTAAGTGGAAAGAACGTCTATACATTCGTTCCACTAGATCCCTCAAACTTTTGTAAAAGTTCCCCCCCCTTTCGTTAACCTCCAGCACCACTCCAGATGAGCTAAGGAGCAATTCATTTTCATTTGCATGTTATATTTTTTTTCTTTTCTTAGAACAACATTCCTTTTCTGAGTTGTTGGTACCTGTAGAACATTAAACAGATGTGAATTAATAGACTGTTTCACACATGTTATCTAATAATTTTAATTAAATTATAATGAAAACTAAAAAAATAAACTCATATTGGATTGATAGTATTTTTTTCATTCACCTGATTCATCCTTTTGCAATTTTTCCATCAAGATTTTACGCTCGTCTGGTCCTAGATCAGAAATAATCTTATCGAGCTTTGTCATTTTGTGGCTCTGCATGATACAAAGTAAACAATACATATTAGTTAAACTTACATATAGTTCAAAAATAATATTTTTTGTAAAAAATTTACAAAGAAATTGCCTTTTTTTATTTTCTTGATGTGTTATCAGTATTTTTGTTACTTGATCTCTTGGTAGTCATTTATTTATGTTAGATCTAAGACTTTTGTGATCCATAATGTAGATAGAAAATATTTCGGATTAATCACATCATTGGGATTTGGTCGAAGTTTTGAACCATCTCATGTGGTTCATCCTGAGGATGAACCACATGAGATGGTTCAACGTTGGTTCGAAACATCGACCAAATCCTAATGATGTGATTAATCCGAAATATTTTCTATCTAATTCATTTCTTTATCAATCTCAAACCTGTACCATACCATTCATTAATATATTTATAAATAAATTATCAACTTTTCAAATAAAAAAAAAATCTCAAGACACCGGTGCATCATTCATGGTGTACGCACTGACGCCGGTGCGTGGTTGTCTTCCAAACGCACCGCACAAATAGTATAATAGACCGTACAATGCTCTATGTCAACAAGGAGCACCGATGTGTTACGCATCAATCACAACACCGGTTAACCATGATAAAATAATAAAAATCGTCGAGTGTTAATTTTTGTAGCATAAACCAGTGCCATATTTTACATATGGCGCACCGATAAAAAAATATTGTTTATTAATTTTTTATCACATTACTTATGTGGTGCGCTTGGACAATACAGAGCACTGGTGCGCTATTTTACGTAAGGCGCGCCGATAAAAAAAATATGTTTTTTTTTTAAATTCATGCAAGGGCCCACATGGATTGGGATTCGACTATGTTAATTGTCTCGTCGGTTGGATGTCTTAGGTATATATTTAGAAATACAAACCCTATAAATCTAAATTGAAAAGCCCTAATTCTGAAATCATAGAAAGAGGGAGAAGAAAGGGTAGAAACAAAAAGAATGTAAGGCTTGTATTTTTCTGAAAGTTTTTTTTTTCTTCGAAACAGAACGTTCGTGGTGCGCCATAATGAAATAGTGCAATAGTTTCATATTTTACAAATGGCGCACTGGCATAATTTTTTTATCAGTACTTGCATGGTGCACTGAGATAATAGAGCACACTGGTGTGCTCAAGTACACAGGGCACACTGACAATTTTTTTTTTTTTTAATTTACGCAAGGGCCGACATGGATTGGGATCCGAATATGCAGGTCCTCCCGTGGGTTGGATGTCTTAGGCTTATATTTATCAATACAAACCCTTTAAATATAAATTTAAAAGCCCTAATTATGAAATCACAGAAAGAGGGAGAAGAAAGGGCAGAAACAAAAAAAAATTAGGGTTTGTTTCTAAAATTGTTTTTGGTAAAATAACATGTTTATGGTGTGCCATAATGAAATAGGGCATTGGTGTCGTATGTTACATATGGCGCACTGATAAAAAAATATTTTGTTTTTTTATTTTTTATCATTGTACTTTCGCGGTGTGCTGGTATAACAGAGCGCACCGGTGCGCTATGTTTTTTTTTTGACAACAACAGTTAGAGTTTATTTAAAAGGCGGCAAACCAGCTGCCGCGGGCTGTTACATAATTGCTCTGTTTGAGAGCGCAAACCGGAGTTCCTATTTTAAGATAGCTTTCTTTGGTGCAGGATCTGAAAACACCAAGGAGGGGGCTTCTCTCGCTGGAGAGATATGCTAACAGTGTTGCCCTGAGATTGCCGGAAGTGCCATGGTTGAGCGCTGGAGTTTGAATAAATGAGGCATCTTGTTTTCCATCTGTGAGAACTTGCAGATTCGTAGCTTTGCTTCTCAGGATGTCTAGAGGAGAACCATCCCTTCGGTCGGCTGCAGATCCCTTATAAAGAGCTGTCAAGACTTGACTGCTTCTACCAATGGTGTTGTTGTTAAGATCCGCCCAGAACTCGCCCTTCAAATTGCAAATTGCAACAACAAGGAAATCTGAAAGAGGGCAAAGGTAGAAAAAGTGGGGAGAGTGGTCTGAATGTATCTTTAAAGCAGAGTCCGTGATCATTAGCAAATGGCTGCTCGAGTTGAATCAATCCTGAAGTGCTGGAAGGCGGATAGAACTTTGAAACAGGGGAATGCCCGGAGTAATAAAGCCTAGTTTTCAATAGGCTTATGGAATACTGTAGATTGAGTCAACATTATTAACTGAAAGGGATCTTCTACTCCGGAGGGAGCCAAGATTGGCTTCCATGTCCGCCTGAGAATTTAATTTCCTGAGAATGTGATAGAAGGAGATTTTGTGGAATCTGGGCAGCATAAGCCTGATTTTTTTGAGAATGGAGGCTAAATGAATCTGAGAAGGATTCTAATGGAAGTTCATAACCTGGATAATTAGCCTAGAGTCCCCAAAGACAGAGATGGAAAGGAAGTTCCCCTTAATCGCCTAATTTAGACCCTGCCACAGAGCAAGAGCCTCCGCTCTGTTGTTCGTTTCCTTGCCCAGACCCCAGGAAAAACGCAGCTCTTTTGAACCACCAGGACACAATAGAATCCCACCGCCTCCCGCGGCTCCAGGATTACCTTTAGAGGCCCCGTCGAAGAAAATACAATGGTCATTCAGAGCTGACCTCCACTTAATGAACTTCTGCTCATCCAGACGAATTTCCCAATTAGAAGGGGCACTTGCAGGAGGACTGGGACAGTCCTTATGGTTTGGAACAAGCTCTTTAATCTAGAGATCCTCCTCACTGTCCAGGACTATTTCGTTCTTTATGGTAGTGTTGGCTTCTAGTGCCTCCCCCAAAAGAGCTTTGACTTTAGTGATAACTCTAGCAGGGTTGCAGCTCTCATCCCTGAATATTCTGTTGTTCCTCTCCAGCCATAGCTTCCAGCAGATGAATTTGGGAATCCACATCCAGCCAGTCTTGAGAAGGATTTTTTTTGAGAGACAGAACGGAGATGATTTGGCCCAATTTCGAAGAAGATTTGGTATGTTTCCAGGGAGCTTTATTTTGTCATATCCTAACATCAGGACACCCCTCCATACTTCTTGGGAAAATGGGCACATTAGCAACATGTGATCAGCTGTTTCTTCATCCGACAAACATAGGGTGCACCTGGAGGTCCCTTCTATTCCACGCCTTCGCAGATTATCTTTAGTGAGGATAATTTTATGTGCTAACGTCCAACAAAAAAAGTCAACTTTGGGGACAGAGGGAAAGGCCCAAACAAATTTCCATTGAGCAGGATCCAGAGGAACATTTGGAACAGCCATCATGATTTTGTAACCTTCTAATGCTAAGTATGAGCCTGAGAGAGAGCCCCACCCTCGTTTGTCCTTAGCAGTAGCCTTTGATGGTGATTTTCCTTGGATCAAATCTAGCAGTAACGAGGCTTCTCCCTCCAGCCACTGAGGGACCTCCCCCAGATTCCAGCTGCCCCAAAGACTTGGTGCATCCTCCGTCCAATTGGAGATGTCCCAGAGGGTTTTCAAATTGTAGGTCTGAAGCCAAGCTTTAATATTTACGAGTTCTTCCATCTGTTTCAAAGGTTGATCACCAAGAATCAAATCATCCCAGATTCTTATTTTTTTCCCATTACCTGGGATCCAGTATAGCTTGTGGCTGAAATGATCCATTTCTTTGAGACAGAGTTTGAAAACAGGAGATCCTTTGGAAGTTCTTGGAGGTTGATCCAAGCATCTCAGACGTTGCCCATGAAAATATTTTTTCCACAGGACCCTCTTACTCCAACTAGGTTTCCCAGATACAATGTTCCAAAGAAGCTTGGATCCCAAAGCCAGATTTTGGGCAGCCAGATCGCGCATTTGAAGACCTCCTTCCAATAGTGGCATTTTAAGAGTGTTCTAGTTTACTAAATGAAGCCTTATTTCATTTTTTTCCCCCCTTCCCACAGAAATCTCCTCAGAAGATCGTCCATTTTACTTATGAAGGTTTTAAGGGAAAGGAGAATGGAATGCTGATATAATGGCAGGCTTGTGAGAAAATATTTCATAAGGATAACCTTCCCAGCATTATTCAACCATGAGGCTCCCCAAGCTTGAATTCTGAGTTTAAGTTTTTCTAGCAGGGGTATCCGGTGGGTTACTTTAGGTTTGGACTTGAAGATTGGGATCCAAAGATATTTAAATGATTCCCAGGTCCGGGATCCTTCCATTTCTAATAGCCTTGCTATGTCTATCAATTCCTTGACCGAGCAATTCCAGCCATAGATTGTGCTTTTTAGATAATTGATCTTGTTGCCCGAGACCTCCCTATAAATGTCCAGCTCCTTCTTGAAGGACCTTGCAGAATTTATGCTTTCTCCTCCAAGCAATAATGTGTCATCAGCAAATTGGGTATGGTTTATGTCTTTGACATTGCGAGCCATTCGAAGGCCAAGAAGAGTTTGGATCTGTTGACTGAAGTCTAGCTGAAAGCTGAGCATTGAGGCTTGGATAGCATAAAGGAGCAGGGACAAAGGGCAACCTTGTCTTAGTCCCCTTGAGGCTTGGAAGAAATCTGAGGATCGACCATTAACCAATGGCACGATCCAAGGGGAGGCTATGCAGGCTTTTACCCAATTTATGATGGCTGATGAGAAGTCCATTTTCTTCATCAATGTAAACAGGAAATCGTGTCTCACCCTATCAAAGGCGTTTTCCAAATCGAGCTTAATCACCATACCTTTCTCATTTCGATGACAGCTTGAGTGAACTGCTTCTTGCACCAGCACAATATTTTCCAGAATTTTTCTCCCTTTGATGAATCCTCCTTGGTTTTCAGGGATGATGACCGGCAGAATTTTCTTGAGGTGATTGGCTATTATTTTGGTGATCAGCTTATAACTAGAGTTACACAAAGAGATATGGCCGGAATCTTCTAAAATCGTAGGCGCCTTTCTCTTTCGGGATCAAGGCAAGGAAGGCCGAGTTGATGCTGCCTCCAATCTTGGCACAAGACTGAGATTTCCTGACCATTATCAGTAGGTATTTATTGATTGTGGGCCAGCAGGATTGATAAAACCTTATGGTGAACCCATCAGGGCCAAGAGCTTTATCCGATTCCATGCAATCCAAAGCTTTTTTAGGTTCATTCATGATGATCGGAGCAGTCAGCATAGAATTATCAGATTCTTGAACACAATGAGGAATAAGATCAAATGGATATGCATGAGGATCGATAGGGGGGTCTTCAGGGGTAGAGTAGAGGTCTTTGAAGAAAGAGTGGGCTGCCCGCTTTATGCCTTCAAAATCTTTAACCACTGCATTTTGATGATGAATTTTATTAACTGTTTTGAAGTGCTTGTGTTCTTCAGCTTGCTTGTGGAAGAAGCTTGTATTTTTGTCTTCAGCTTGTAACCAAATATTTCTAGACTTCTGTCTCCAGAACTCTTCTTCTTCCCTACTTGCTTTATGGAATTCTTTTTGCAGTTCAGCTTCTTTTTGAAGAAGGCCTTGAGAAACAGCGGTTTTTTCCATTGATAATTGATGGATAGCAAGGTTGTCAAGGGCCTCCTTTATTTTGGAGGATGGAGTTTTCAACCTTCTAGCCCACTCCTTGAGCCCTCTTTTTAGACCCCTCATTTTTTCTTCCCACACAAAGAATGGGGAACCTTGAACTTGCCGGTTCCAGGCCTCTGAGACCACCTCTTGGAAGCCATCTTGCTGAAGCCACAGAGGATAGAATCTAATGGGAATGGGGCCAAGGTTTCCATCCATGGAGAGCTCAAGAATAATGGGTTTATGATCAGAAGTGTTGTTTTGCAAGATTCTAGAGGTGGCCATTAGACCGCATGTCAAGAAAGAGGTTTGGACGAGGAATCTGTCCAAACGGGCAGCAATATGTTTGGGGCCAACCCTTTTGTTGGACCAGGTGAATTTCCCAGATGTGGGCTTGATATCCTCCAGATCCTAGCCCAACATAAGGTCTTCAACCCATTCTCTAGCTGGGTCCCTGACCGGGGAGCCACCCTTTTTCTCTTCTACAGCTAGTGTAACATTCAGATCACCTGCAATAATGATGTTTTCTAGACTGTGCAATGAAAGATAGGACTGAAGCGAGTCCCAACAGAATTTTTTCTCAACTGGTAAAACCGGAGCATATAGATTGAACATACTTACTTGTTGGCTAGAATATTTATGGAGGAGCTTAGTGAAAAGCCAGTGGGGGCAGCATTCTTCCTGAATCAGGTCATAAATGGAGCTATCCCAGAAGGAGGAAATCCCACCAAAGGCGCCTCTAGCACTGACAGCTCTCCCTTGGCCTTTATGCCAGAAAGCTCTGCTAGCTTGGAGGAGGTGAAGATCCTCCAACTTTGTCTCCTGGATTAGAAGGATTTCAGGCGAATAAATCCTCACAATATCTTTCAGGGCTTCTTCTTTCAGCCTGCTACCTAATCCTCTGTAGTTCCAGGAGACGTATTTCATTATTTATTGGCTTGGGAGGTTGTGGCTCGTTTTGGAGCCGTGCCATGCTTGCGCCCAAATCTTGTATTCATCATTCCTTTGAGAGTTTTCTGGGAGCCTTGGAGTACGTCCAGATAAGTTTTTTCCTCTCTCTGTTTCTTCTTGGATTTCTGACCCCTAGCCGACTTGATAGGGGTGACTTGTGAGCTGTCTGATTCAGAGTCTCTCTCTTCTATTTCTCCCTCAGATTCGGAGGCAAGACTGATGTGTTCCTCGTTACCTTCGTTTCCTCCTTGGTCATCATCTGCTGGAAGGATGATTTTTTCTGCACCAGTTTCTTTTGCTTTCCTCGACAAGTCTTCTGGTTCTTCTTGGATCCCGATTGCTTCCACATTTTCACCTGAGGAGAAGCCTACTTTTGGAGCTTCTTTGGCCTTTGGTTTAGTCTGGGGCTTCCCCACTGGCCCAGAATTTTTCTTCTCAGATGGCCGTGGGATAGCCTTGCCCTTTTTTATTTCTTTCCATCCTTCTTCTTCCTCCTTGACCCTATTGGGGCTTTTGGAAAATTCCGTTGGAAGTGTCCATGCTCAAGACAGGTTCTGCATTTGAAAGGCAGTTGCTCATAGTCCAGATTTTGGTAATGGTGCCAGTCTCCAACTGTAAGTTTTATCGCCTCAGGAAAACCAGCTTCTAAGTCAACTTCCACATAGATTCTTGCACAAGTGTATTGGCCCTTGTTATCTGCTTTGTCAATGAATCGGCCCAGCCCATTTCCAATCTTCTGCAAGGAGTGAAAGCTCCAGCAATGGATCGGGAGATTGGGGAGCCGGAACCAGACTGGGACCTCCTTAGGGACATCGACTGAAGGATCTAAGTCAAGAGTCCATTTATTAAGATACAGACCCTGATTTCCCATGAAATATGGACAATTTTTGAATACCAGATCTCGATCATCTTTGGTGGTGAATTCGAAGATGAAAAAGCCTCTTCTGACCGCATAGCAGATCACATTGTTTTTCAGCTGTGGCCTCCAGTTCCGTTGAATCCAGTCATCAGTTGTTTTTGTAGATGGCCAGCAACCCATAAATTTCCCAACCAAACCTCTGTCAGCCAGGGCTAAGGATATTTTTATCGGTTGATCCTCTGGCAGTGCGATTTCAAGGATTTCCTCCAGTTTTTTTATGAACTTTGGGACTTCAGGGGTCAGTCGATTCTTCCCTTTCTGTGATAACAGGCGACGAAAAGCTTCCTCATAAGAGATTGGAGGGGTGGGAGAGGGCTCCCACCCCCATGCGCACCCATGGCGGCGGCTGTAGCTTCGCAGCGATCGTAAACCTACACAAACTCGGAGCTATGCGCGCGCGCGTTTTTTTTTTTCCAATACAAGTTAATGCAAGTCGCACCGATGCGCTATGTTACGCAGGGCGCACCGAAAAAAAAATGTTTTTTTTTAGATTGACGCAAGGGCCAACATGAATTGGGATCCGACTATGCAATTTTTCACGTGGGTTGGATGTCTTCTGACTGTACAAACCCTATAAATCTAAATTGAAAATCCCTAATTCAGAAACAAAAAGAATCTAGGGTTTTGTTTCTAAAAATGGATTTTTTTAATTTTGTTTCTGAAAACTGCAGAAACGGTAAAACAAACTGCAAAAAAAAGTAAAAAAAACACAATAAACTTTGATTTTTTTATTTTACTTCATAAAAAAACTACAAACAAAGTAAAAAAAAACAATAGACCTTGATTTTTTCTTTTATTACATAAAAAAAACTGCAGAAAAAAGTACAAAAAAACAATAAAATTTACTCACATCATTTGAAATTATATGGTACAAGGTTTGAATCACCAAAGGTTTGGAATTCTAATTTTCTGAATACTTATGTTCGAACGTATTTCCCTGCTCCACAGTGCTCTTGTGCTCTTTTTGCTCTAGGTATGTATCCTGCAAATCTCTGGCTAATTTTTTTTGCAAAAATAGTGAAATAATGAAAAGTGTTTAGTATTTAAAGAAATGTTTTATGAAATTAGATTTTCGAAAATATTTTTCCACCCATTTTTCAATTTACCGTTTTTTTTTTCACTTAAAGAAAATAGGGTTGCATCTTTTTTATTTGCGGTTATTCGTTTACCAGTGCATCCTTTAATCGAAACGCACTGGTGCATCGGGTTATAAGATGACACTGGTGCGTAATACCAAAAATGCACTGGTGCAGTTATCTGTACATTACGCACAGAAATTACATTTAGGTTTGTGCACCAAAATTTATTGTTGTTTTTCTCAAATGCGGGGAGAAAATATCATATATTATATGGAATGGACAATTCTTCAAAATCTAGCTCGTTCCATAATATTTCTCAAATTCCATCGTGGAGTTCTCCCTATCCATCTGGAGATGTAATATTTACTTCAGATTTGTTTAATTTTTCCCTATCTAATTGAATTTATGTTTTTTATCCATGCAGTCAATCATGCACAACTTAATTAAATTTATAATGTATACAAATTTTCAGGTTCATGCAGATTCATCATCGAGTTCAGATGCACAAAATATTCAAACTGCTCCAAAACTTCGGAAGTTCTTATCAGGATCTGCATACCACAAGGCGCATTTTGTAGATGAAAATGGACAGCCGCTTCACCCTGCCAATTGTAACAATATTGCATCTTCTAGCCACAATCCCGGGACAATGATGGTAATTATAATTATAATTTTTTGGTATATATATTGATTAATATGTAATTATTTCAACGTCAAACCAATTTATAATCATGCAATATTGTCAACGTGGTTACTAATTGATATCATATATTTTGTACTAATCATGTTAAATTTTTTTTTTTTAATTATTAGGATTCTAGTGATGATGAATGACCTACCTACCATCTTTCATTTCACCCCACGACAATGTCAAATCGAGAGAAGATTGAATTAAGAGAAAAAATCAGAGAGTAACGATACCAAGAATGGTTGAATCAACCACCGATTCAATTCTCGCTACGTCCAGATTCACCAATTAGGAATGACTACAACAATAGTAATTCTTCACAAGCTGGCAATGGAGGCAATAAAATAGAGGTTGGTATGGATGATTACTTAAGGGATACGACTGCCATGGAGACAATGTTGTTAAATGGATTCCAAAATGATGATCAGCTAGGGGATGATGCTTATATCGCTGACACCTTTTTCGAAAGCCTTAAATTTTCTTCCACCACCCCTCTCTTTGGACCTAGCGGTCAGTCAAAGTCTACCCAGTTAGGGACAACGATGTTATTTTACAACTTGAAAGAAAATTTTGGCTTATCGAATGCATGTTTCTCAGAAATTTTGAGGTAAGTTACCATAAAGTACTCCCCTTATATAAATTTGAAATATAATCAGTACACTACAATGAACATTACAAATGGTAAATTTTATGAACGTTAATAATTATATCGACATTAATGTACATTTATTAATATATTTTTCCATGATCACCAACTACAGGTTATTCAAATATAAGGTTCTTCCGAGTGATAATGTCTTGCCCGGTAGCTGCGAAGAGGCAAAGTAATTGTTGAAAATGTTGGGTGTTGAGTACATATCATATCATGCATGTCCAAATGATTGTATTATATATAGAGGAGAATATGTAGACAAAGAGATGTGTCTGAAATGTGGGCATGATAGGTATAATAAATAAAAAAAGAAGGGTAAATCGTGTATTGGTCCTCATTTTAAGATATTGAGGCACATGCCTATAATCCCAAGGATTCAAAGGCTCTTTTGTTGCAAATAATTATCTATGTTGTAGGGATGGCATGCCTCACACAGAAGTGAGTTGGGAGTTATGTGAATCCCAACTGATTCAATAGCCATGAAGCATATAGAGGATACATGGCCCGAAAAATTCAAGGACGAAGTACAAAGTCTACGACTCAACATAGCCATGGATGGCGTCAACCCATATTCCCTCCAGAACACCAAATATTATGTTTGGCCTATAGTAGTGATCAATAATAATATCCCCTCATGGTTGTCCGTGAAGAATGAACATCTTATGTTGGCTCTCATAGTCCTTGGTAGAATACAAGTGAAGAATATGGATGTCTACTTACAACCACTGGTAGATGAATTGAAGGAATTATGGGATGGGATAAATGTATACGATGTATCAAGACCCATCATAACATAGAGGAGTTTTACATTGTATGGCATATGTGCTTACATGACACATGATTATCCAAGCTTAGGAGTTTGCTCTGGTAAATTACATGTTTAATTTATTCATTTATTTATATATGTAACAAGATTCTTTCACATATTAGTTATTTAATTCATTGTAATATTTGTTCTGATCTTCATGATATTCTTTAACGTGCCATGCATATTAATTAATGAATAAAAATATAATCTCGCAGGTCTTGTAACAAAAGGGTATTTTGGATGTAAATGTTGTGGACCTTCTCTGAAAGCTAGATGGTCCAAGGACCTACGAAAGCCAGTGTATGATTTCTCTAGGGTATTCTGACTAGAAGAACACCCTTATAGAAGAGGAGCATCTGCTTTCAATGGTAAACGAGAGAGAACCCAAAGGCCTCCAATAATGACACCAGCTAAATGGATTAGAGCATATTAGAGAGAGAAGGAGAAGGAGTTCATAGAAATGTTCGATTCAAATGGGTAGCCTATGTTCAATGATCTAGATTTATTCGACACCTATGTTGAGAATTTTCCCATTCGGATGAAAAGGAAATCTATCTTTTATGACCTCCCATATTGGGATCATCTTAAGATTTCCCACCTATTAGATCCCATGAATATATTTAAAAATGTTTCATCTTCTTTATGGAGGCACATATCATCGAAACAAAGTTACATATTGGTTGTTAGGAAAGATATTATTACTCCAAAAACTAAACAGAAACATTGGCCAAGACGATTAGAAAGTATGGGATGAGAGGCAGGCACTGGTCCCTTTAAGTCATGGTTTTTCAAAGAAGGTGATGTCCCATGCATTTAAAAAAAAGATGATATATCTTTGGCGAAGGAATTTATAATGGATGTGAGGGTGCCAAATTCATACGAGTCTTCACTACGGTGCTGATGCACCGTAGATGACCATTTTTCGAGGTTGAAATCACATGAACATTTGAATCTTCTAAGAGTGTGTATAATTTCAAAAACATGATATTATTATTTTTTATATTCATAAAATATAACTAATTTTGTATATTATTGCACGTGTTTATAACTTTGCAGTGTCATTATCTTTTGTTCGAGCATGGGTGTGTGAAACATGAATTCCCTCAAGACCTAGGACATTCCATATCTAAATTATCTGCATTTGTACGTTGGATCATGTCAAAGGAGATTCATGTGGCTAGCATTCCACGACGACGTCAAGAGATAGTTGAGATTGTTTGTATGTTTGAGAAGGAACTGCCAACGAGTTTCATGGACTTACAAGTTCATCTTCTAATCCACCTGGTAGATGAGGTTGAATTAGTTGGGGTTGTTTCTTGTCATTGGATGTTCTTCTTAGAGAGGTACATGAACAAATTGAAAGGTTTTGTTCGACAAAGGGCAAAACCCAAGGGGTCTATGGAAGAGGGGTACATATCGTATGAGTCTCTCTATTATGCCAGTGAGTACATCAAGCAGAATGACAGCAGACCAGGTGCGGTGATTTGGGACGATGAAATAGATGAAGACAAAAGAAAACAAGAGTTGCTCCAAACGAGTGGAAAAAAGTGCTTGATAAAGAGTAAGCGACTTATAATTTTTCAAATTTACAAAAATTAATTAATATTTATGTTGAAATTTTATATAATGTATATTTTGATCTCTAAGTACTATATAATGTTGGTTTGATTTCATCAGCGAATGCAAAAATTGAAGCAATCAATAAATTCTTTCTTTACAATTCTGAAGCGAAACAACCTTGGGTCGCATTGTATGAACAAAACAGGATGAAATGGGATAGTGACAGGAAAGAATTTAGATGGTTGAATGGTATAAGTGTGCCTTATCCCGATCATTTAAAAGAAAATATGCCAAAAATATGCCCCAACAGTTGGGTTGCTGACCAAGTCAGAGAGAAATACGGTGCTACCGGTTGTTACCCGCATGCTGAAGAGGATGCGCTAAACGTAGGGATTGGGTGCAGCAACTCGGTAATAATATTTTTAATTTATATGTAAATTTGAAACTTATATTAAGACATCTACATTTCATATTTTAACTGTTGGATTATTATTTATAAGACACATGACACTATGATTTTTTTAACATTTTTATAATAGGTGCATTTGTTCCCATCTATGTGGGCATATGGACACCATTTTCGCACAGTAAATGTCACTGCTGGAAACATCACACAAGACTGTGGAGTGGAAGTCGAGTTCGATCAATCTAGTCGATCTAGCCACCATGATCAAAACCTAGTACGAGGGACATTAGGTTACGTCGGAAAGATACAAGAGATAATTGAAGTGGATTTTTCTTCTTTCTAATGTGTTATTTTTAGGTGCAAGTGGTGGGACACCTTTGATCGGAATAATCTAAAGGAAGATCGCGATAGTAGGCTAATACGTATCAACTCTAGAAAGATGTGGGATGAAGCTAATGAGCCCTATGTTTTCCCTAAACACTGCAACCAAGTGTTTTTTTACCTTAATGTGTTGGATAGGGATTGGTGGTTCGTATTGAGACATGACCCTAGATCAAAACATATTTTGGAGAACAATAGTGTTATCATGCCATGCAAGCTAGAAGATAATGAAGGTGATCATGAGAACCGAGAGTGATATGGAACATGTGTTATTTAATCAATATTTATACTTTTTAAGATGGGTTTTTCAAAATATTAATATAATATGTATTTTGAATTAGTTGGTAATTTGCATTTTGTTAATGTTAAAATCAATAATTCACTTGATAATTTGCATTAATTATGTTGATCTCAAAAATAATGGTGTACTGTATAAATTAATTCTTTTTTTTTGTATACAAGATCATAATAAATTAATGATAATTCTAAAGTACATGAATTTATTTGAATTATTTTCTAAACTTTATTATGTTACAATAAATCATATTATTCTAGATTTATTATTTTACAATTATTTAAAATTTACAAATTTAAAAATTTACAAATTTTAATAAATTCATTTCACATTAATACAATTAAAATTTTACAAATATTTTACATACAATTAGAATTAGAATTACAATTAAAATTTTACAATTTCATGTACAATTACAATTTGATAATTTTACATATATACAATTACAATTTTACAAGTTAAAAAATTACAAAAAAACATCGTACAAACATCAAATTTGACTAAAAAACACATTCTGCAAAATCGCTAACTACATCATTGTGATCATGATCATCTAACAAAACACAGTTAACATTATATATTAACATCATCACAACACAAACATCAAATATACATCCCATGTCAAATAACTCATGCTATCACATACACATCTATTTGCAAGTTGCACATTAAATGAACATATCTAACATGACCTAACAACATACACATCATGATGATCACCAACATGTAAATTAAGTACAAATGCAACATGAACATAAAATACATGGACCATATATATATATATATATATATATATAATTGAATAATGTTAAAAATATACAAATGTAGTATAAATTTCATGGATCAACTGGTGGTAGTACAACATCAATATCAGTACTAGTGGCCGATGGTCCAGCCTCATCTCCATGATGTCTCCTGCTAGATGATGGTATGCTACGCCTCGCAGACTGTCCATCACGTGTTGCGGCTCAATCGTAACGTGCAACAGTCCTCATTAGCCGCGTAAAAGTTGTCGTAGCTCCTACGACATGCTGCATCAGGTTGTAAATGTCACACGGCATGCCTCTCCACATCCGTAATAGCCTATCATCGACCTCTATGTCTCTGTAATGAGCGGGCCTGATGCCTACCTCAACAATCAATGCAATGAGTTGGTCGGCAAACTCCATCCTGTATCTATCATCACCAAGTCGACTGCGCACCGGCGCACTAAGAGGAGCAGGTCTCCGATCTGCACCAGCCTCTTGATGATCCTCGGCATCTGGCATGCCCTAATCGTGATCATCAGGATCCACACCTAGATCAGGTGGTGGTGGCGACATCTCCTTGCCATCAAAAGAGCCAATTTCTGCAAAATATATATACAAGTACACAACAATAATTAGATAATTTCATTACACAATTTAATAAAAACAAGGTAAAGAACATGTTAGAATAAATTTAAATAAAATAGTAATATTACCTCTATCATCTGGCGGCTCATCAGCTGTGAAGAGGATGTTGGTACACCCTCGCCAACCCAACTCTGCATAAGGACAGGGGACCATAATGAAGGGATGCTCATCAAAACTGGCTAGCAACTCCAGTGCATCATCTGATATCCTCACTGGAAAAAGACTCTCCTCCCTCTTAGGAATCATCTGCCCCCACATGTGCATGCGTGCCTCAGTAACCGGCCTATGAGGTTGCTGAAGAAAACTATGTCTCGTCTTTGGAAACCTCTCAAAAAATAAACAAAAAATCTCTGAAGCAAAAGGGAAGTTGACCCTCCCTTGTGCATGAGCACGACATCTATCTAATGTTGTACAGAACTGCCGCAAAAAAATGGCAAATCACCTGACAAGTCTTGGTTGTTGTAGTAAAGAACCAACATAATATAAAAGTGAGCAACTAATGCGTTGCGTGTCACTGGTTTTGTGAGAAATGGTCTAAATGATAAGTGAGAGACACTGGACCTCCTCACGACCAAACACACCAATATATAACTGCCCTCTAGCGACTTGAAAATCTGCAGGAGATACTAAATGTGCTCCAATGTATCTCTGGGAGTAAACTAACTGACTCCTTGCCACACAGCCAACTGGAACCTCGGGTAATGAGGGAAAATCCACCCCTCTTCATGATAGCCCTGTAATAAAATATACATCCTCCTCAGTGGGCGTGTACCACTGGTTGATACCAACCCGGAAAGCCTGTCACTGGGCATTCCACCTTTGGATAAGATGTCTCAAAAACAAACTATGGGACTTTAGGGAAGTAGCCTCCTAATAGAACTTGAGGAGGCCTACCTCCCTTAGGAGCCCCTGCGTCGCTGCTGTAATAGGGCGAGGGTACACATCTCTCTCCCTCTCTCTTGCCTCTCACAGGCGAACCATGTTATATTGTTCTGCCTGTTGTTGTTGTGGTTACCCCTCTTCTCTCCTTTCACGTCTATGAGTGATTGACATATTAATCACAATTTTTTTATTAAATGACACATGTATTTAGAAATATAAGTATATAAATATTTTCTTAAAGATAATAAAACAACAGTCGGTGCGCCAAAAACACAGTCACGCAAAAGTCCCGATGTGTCTTTCAACAGATCGCACTGAATATGGTGCCCCTAATGATATTCAGTGCACCGGGGGCGGTGCTCCAGAATTTGTTTTTAGCACACCATTCGCTACGTGCGGTGTCAGGAGAGCAGTGTGCTAACTACACTATACGCCTTGGGGCGTATATCTAAGTCAGTGCACTGTCGTCTTGCCACTGTACATAGTCTTCGGTGTGGTATTCTAAAAGACCGCACCGCTGAAGTAGGCCAGATATGGTAAGCCGTGCGCTGACAAAAATAGCCGTCCCAGGGCGGTTATATCGGTCAGTGCACCGCATCACCACTATTCAATTAGGTCAATGGTGTGGCCAGGTAACCGACCGCACTGCTCTTTATAAGGAAATTTAACATAACACGGTGCGCCTTTGGTACCGCCCCGAAACCGATGTGGATACCCTTAACACCAGTTTACCAGGCTGAATCGTTTATAATGTCGAATTGCGATATGAGGTGCGCTGACCACATTACACACCCCGGGGCGGATATGTCCATCAACACACCCTGTTGTCGTGATACCACATTGTCAACAGTGTGGCCTGGTAAATGACTGCACCGCAGTTTTTAAATTTTTTTAAAATAACACGATACGCCTGGCGATACTGCCCCAAAACCATTGCAGATACTATTAGCACCGGTTGCAGTGTGGCCTGTAAATTTACAGGAAACATCGCAAACTGGTGCAAAACGAACGACTCGAGTGCACCGCACGACAATTTTTTTTTTTTTTTAATGGCTAATTTTAAGGTTTTTTGAAATTATAATCCAATAAAAAGTTTAATTATGGAAAAACAATAAAAATACCTGTACATTTACCCATCGAGGAGGCATATTGGCTGAATAATTTGCAAAATAAAAATTTTCCATTGTTTTATAAAATTCAAGCTAGAGATTAGTGGCAATGCACAGAAGCAATGCATGCAATAAGTGCAATGGGAGCATGGATGTCAGGGTGGCTCAAACAAGGATAACTTGCACTGGTGCTTGAGAGCTCTATAGCACTGAAAAAAGTGAAAAATGCGATTTTTTGGCCGAATTTTTTTTTTTATTTAACCATGTTCCGGTGCGCGGGGTTTTTACTGGCGTACTGGTGTGTTTACTGTATGCCACCGCAGGTTGTTTCTATTTTTGCGCACTTTTATGAAGCACCGGGGATGCGTATCTATAATGCACCAGTGCTCTACAGTAATATGGTGCACCAGGAACGGTGTCTAGTGAGCCAATGATTTGTGCGGTTTTTTGGCCGCAATTTTTTTTTATTTAACCCTTTTCCCATGCGCGTCGTTTATGGGGATCCCAATGCGTTTCCGTCATTCTGCCCCGGTCGATTTATGTTCTGTGCACTTTTTATGAGGCACCGAGGCTGACGATTTGACATGCACCAGTGCTGTTCCATAATTAAATGCACCGGTGCTATGTGTACGGAGCACACGGTTTCCGGTGTGTCAATGTTTTGTGCGGTTTTTTGGCCGTAATTTTTTTTATTTAACCATCTGCCAGTGCATCGAGTTTATGGGCGCGCCGGTATGGTTGATTTATTCAACACTGAGTGGTATCTATTTTCGCGCATGTTTTCGAAAGTACCGGTGCGGTAGAGATGTAAGGAACCGGTGTTGTATAGGCACATGACGCATCGGGCGGGTGTGTTAGGAGTGAACGCTTCCTGGTGTGCCTATGTTTTGTGCAGTTTTTTGGGCATAATTTATTTATTTATTTATTTAACCCTGTGCCAGTGCGCGGGGATTTCAGGGCGGCCCGGTGCGTTGGCGACCCGGTGCGTTTAAGGGCAACCCGGGCAGTTTCAGTTTTTGCGCGTTTTTTATGAGGCGACGGTGCACAAGTTATGTGAAGTACTGGTGCTCTACAGAAATACAACGCACTAGGAGGGTGTGTACGGAGCGCATTGTGTCTGGTGTGCCAATTTTTTAACTGCACCGATGCTTTCTCATGTTGAACGCACCGGTGCGTTTTACGGTGATAAGAGCATCGAACGAAATACATCTGCAAAAAAATTTGCCCTCCAACCTCCTCTGGGAACTTCTGCTAGAAACGGATGTCTGGGGTATTTTTATAAGGGGTTCCTCAAAAAAATCCACTAAGGGTATTTTCCTTGTAGTGTTTGTACAAACCTTGAATTAATGCTTCATATTCTGCTATATTTTTTGAGCAATCGAATTCAAGTCTGCAGGTTAGCATGGTTTTTTCTCCTTCTGGGATTTTAAAAATACAACCAGCTCCTACACCATCTTCTAATTTAGAGCCATCAAAATAAATAATCCAAAATAAAGAATTAACTATTGGTTTATTTACAAAAAATTTACACTTAGAAGTGTCTGTCTAGGAGAAAATTTCAATTTGAGAGAGAACTACATTATCAAAAAAGGGTGATGGTTGAGAATTAAAATTTCCAAGAAATGATTCTGCTGAGTAATTTCCAATAATATTATTATTGAATGATACTGGCTCATTTATCCCTTCAAGATCAATAATTGTATGTTTAATGAATTTCTCTCGGTCTACCCGAATTCAGTTTAGCTTTCCATTGTGGGGTAGCCACATAAGTGACTAGTCTATTGTGAAATATCCATGAAGCTTATGAAACCAGTCTGTGCTTAACACTAAACCATAAAAATCAGGAATATCATCCACCAATATATCAATTATCTGGGAAACCTTAGGGTTTCATGAAAATATGATAGAGACAAAATTTATTTCTCCTACAACCTCTACTTTTGTTCTATCAAGTTGTACTGTAAGAACAGGAGAACTTTGAGGAGTTATGTTCAACTTAGCACATACTGATTTTGGCATGATATTAGATGAATCCCCTGAGTCTATTAAACAATTATGTATGTTCTTATTATAGATCTCATAGGTTAAAATAAATGGAGGAGTATGAGAGATGGATTGATCACCTATCATAATTAGATTTGTAGCATATATTTTAGTTGAAGGAGAAGGAGTTTTACCCATTTGATTAGCAGCTTGAACTACTACTGGAGTAGGTAAGGATGAAGTAGGAACTGCATTCAAATCTCTAAGTAAAATATTATGTTGTTGTTTTAGCTTAGTAAGTTCATGAATTGAAATGTTGGCCATGGTATTTTTCATATCCTCAACTACATTATATTCAATGGTGTCAGAGACTACCATTGTCTTTGATGTAGGTGGAACATTTGAAGTAGCAAGTTTAGTTTGTGTAGTCTTAGATGTAGACTTTTTACTTATTGTTTTTTCTTTAGCGGGCATTGAATTCTTTTGTTTCTGATTTGGCTGTGTTGGGTCAATGGTATTTTTGCTCCTTGTACTTACAGGTAAAGCTTCTTGTTGTTCATAATTTGGTAGGATAAAATCCCACATTCCATTTAGTTGAAGGAGCAACATTAGATAAGATGTTGGGCGGCTGAGAATTAGAAGACTGATTTTTCTTGAAGGGTTTGAACGTCTTCTTTGAACTAGAACTTTCAGCAACCTTTTTCTTAATATCTTCCATTTCATTTTTCATAGTCTTTAAAACTTTCTGAATACCTTCTACATCAAAAGGGTCTTTTGGTGGCTTCTTCTTTGAATCATCTTTGAAGAATACTTTCTTTGATTTCCTATCTTCTTGGGAATTCTTATTTTCAAGAGTGATTATGTGTTTCTCTAAAAATAAAGATTCCTTCATATTTTCTGCGAATGTAGGAAAATTTGCTCTTATATCAACAAAAATGGCTATATTAGATGGGAGAGATGAAATATGCCACTCAATTTGAACTTCAGCACTAGGAACTAATGTAGCAAGAATTTTATTGAGTAACTTATAAAATCTTGAATTGAAGTCTTTTATTTTCTCCCCTGTTTTAGCCTTTAGATTTGATAGATCGTTGATGAGCAATGAAGTGTTTATGTCATCTCCAAACTTAGCTAGAAATTGTTCTTCAAACATATTCCAACTAGTTATAGAGCGAGCGGGTAATGAGAAATACCACGATCCTGCAGATCTTGTGAGAGTATACGTAAATATTCTTACTACACAGTCTTATTCAGTTACCTCTTCTAAATTGATGGCTAACATGTAATTATGAATGCGTTCTTCAGTTGGAAGACCATCATCAGGATTAAATTTAGGTAACCATCTTTCAGGGTATTTTGGAAGAGGATGAAGAGGAGCAGGAATTTGTACAGCACTTGGATTGCTCCATGGTTGTACATTTGGTGGTGGTACTTGGTTTTCCATTGGACCTTGGGTGGAGGTGATGGATTGAGTTTGAGTTGAAGAAGAGGCATGTTTAGTGCTAGACTAGTTGAAGGAGTAGTAGTTTGTGAGCTGGAACTAGTTAAAGTAAATTTGATTGTTGGAATGGAAGTTGTGGAAGTGAGTGGAGGTAATGGAGCCTAAATGGGGTGGATTATTAGATAAGACCTCGCTGGTGATTGAATATGATTCAGTATTCTTTTTCTTCCTTCTATAAGTATCGATAGGAAATTCAAAAGGAGGAATTCCTATCTTTTGAGTTTCTAATCGAGTTAATATTCTTCTAGGTTGTAAAGAAGATGAAACACTAATCTCGGATGATTGAGAAGTTTTAGGATTTTCAGTAGAAATGGATACTCTCTAAATTTTCTATCAAATATTGAACTTCTGGGGGATTTTGATGAAAACCTGGAGATAGTATTGGTTGTGTTTCACTAGGAGAGTTAGGAGAGGGGTGTTCAACTTCAGATCTTAAAGATTTAGATCTAGCTAATGTTCTAGAAGTTGAAGGGGATCTAGAGGGAGAGAGACTCTTAGATTGGCTTTTAGATTGATCATATATTCTTTCCATTCATAATTGGACCTCCTTCTAGCGCCAAAATGTTGAAGCCTTGGAATTTTGTTGCAATAACATGGGGAAAACCACCTAGTCTAAACCTTAGAGCAAGTCCTTTTCTGTTAGGTGTGGTGGCTCCGAATGGGGATAAAGGGACCAGTTTCCCAATAAGGATGATGTTGGGTGTGTTTTTTTTATATAACATGCAAAATGGAAAATTATTTAATCTATCTTCTGCATTTATCTAAACTATCTATTCTACTATATACCCAAGGTGTTCATTCCTTTATGCGATCTAAAAATATATCTTCCAACTATTAGTAATGAAGATTATTTAAAAGTTGAAAGAGATGAAAATTATGATAAGATGATTCTTTTAACAAAATAGTTTAATTAAAATAATGGTAGATGTATATCGCATTTATATGTTTGATTATATATAAGATAATAAATCATAAACAAATATCAGTACAAAAGTGCACTTAACATTCATTTATGATAACAGTTCAAATACATAATGTAGATAAAAAGATAATTGTCAATCTAAAAAGAAAAAATTAATATAAAGTCTAGAAGTACCATATATACGAGGTTCTACTCATTCAAAATGACAATAGTTTTATGCTCCTCTTCACTTTCAAGAAATTTAAAGAGTACAATAGTGCAACTATAGTTAAACAACCTCAAATATCAAAAGATAACAAATTTCGTTCCATTAATTAATCAAGGCATTCACAAACTTATAGAAGTGCATTCTTTGTAAATGTTTTTGACAAATTTCTAGACCCTTCGCTAAATGCATGATAAGGGTTTAAATACTAAACTACAATATGTTAAAACAAATTATTACATAAAAAATGGAGGAGGTTTCGAACAACCATCCTCGTAAGGAGTAAACTTAAACTACAATCTAGGAAAATAAAATAACAACGTGATTATGTGGGTTGATCCTCTTTGTGCATTTGATCTCGGAGGTGAAAAATAGACATCATTGGCTTTAGCTGAGCTGGATGCGTAATTACTGATCTGATATGGCCTTTAAACATTGCATTCAAAAGTGTTGGCTGCAATTTCTTTGTAGAATCAGTTAATGACTGTAGAGTTAGGCATTGATGATAAGGTTTGATTAGAAAATTCCAGTAATTTTCTTGATTAAACTTATTTATATTTTTAATTATTTCCTCCTGCATCACTGTACTTTTCTTCCACTGTGCTTCTAATGGTTTAAGATCTGGGAGCACTTCAGTTGTGGATTCTTTAATAAGTTTAGCTTCCAAAAGTTGTTCATTAACAGATTCAATAATTTCATTTTTTAACCTTGATTCCTTTGATGTTGCCTTTTCTGCTTGTCTTAGCTGTATTTGCCAATCCTTAAATAAAATCTCTTTGTGAAATTTATTTGTCCGAGGTAGGTCAGATTTATTTCCTGAGTCAAATCATTGCCATTGAATGAACTCATTAATATTCTTTTCAAGTTTCTCGCATTCAAGTCTCCTGTTAGCCACTTGTTGGATTATAATTTTTCTTGTATCACACTAATATATAGTGATTGAAGCTTGTTGACAAAAGGTTTCTTGTTGTTGCTTTAGCTTTGCGTTCATTTCCAGTGCTTCTCTTATGAACAACTCTACTTGAGACTGGCTTTTCAATTTTTCCATTGCTGCTTCAAGTTGTGTTTCTTTCTCTGTAATATACACTTGGTGTTCCAAATTCATTCTTTCAAAATCCTTTTGAAATTGATACATCTTCATTTCAATCTGCTTACTGGAGTTAAACCTTTCTTGTTCTAATAGTCTCTCCAACTCTTGTACTTTGTCTTCTTTTTGCTTCAGTATAATTTTCACCTCTGTGGCGTTGTCAATGGTAGCAGTAGCATATGCTCCTGAGAATGGTGATAACTTAGGAAAATGTTTTGTAGGATCAGCCAAGGGTTCTTTCTATAGAACGTCTACAGATTCATTATTAAGATTTGAAATTGTTTCATCCATTCTTCTTCTCTTTATTCCCTTAACTACAGCCTTATGAGTGGGACTGTAGAAGACATCAAGTGAGGGTATCTCTTCAATCTGTAAAAAAATCTATTCTATAGGGTATGCCATAATTATATCTTGATCATGAAATTCAGGTACCTGCTCTAGTGTAATTGCAGTTTCCACTAAATTCTGAGAATGCTCTGGAGTTTGGAAACTTGTGGATTCATCAATATTAGGTTGTGGCAGTGGTGTTTCTAGTGCCTTGGAAAAAATTTCTCATTCTTTCTTCAAATATTTTGGCTGAGGCTTCTTTTTCTAGTTGGGTGTATTCTAGATATGTCGAACTTCTTGAGAAGATGATTTAGCTCCATTAATTTCCCCTTCTGTTTGCATCTCAATCCCTTTAATCACTTTATCGGTTATTTTCTCTGGGCTCTCATTCCTGCTCTCAGATTCATTATAAGAGTGATCTGAATTCTATTTGATTTCCCTAACTCGTGATTATATTTCTCTTGGGATTCGTCTCCAGACATGTCCTTGCATTCATTATCCAGACTAATGCTTGGATTTGGTCTGTTGATATCTTCAATAAATAAAAAATTCAAAGGGATTGTTTCCAGTATTTTATTTCTATATGCTTGGAAAGCTTCAAAGTTAGTTATATTGAGCTGACTAGATGCATTTTTCAATACATCTGTGAAATTTTCCATGCCTTGAAATAAATCGTCAAACATATCTTTCTCATTCAAGGAAGGTTTCAATTAAGCTCAGTGGTGAAATTTTTAACCACATCATTAGGGTCAAATGGCCTTTTTGGCATTAGAGACAAATTTAATGAAGTGACATTTGCAATATCCTTGAATGCATGACCAATATCGAAAAGGGAAAAAGTGTCGCACTGTAAAAGGAAAGTAGGCCAAATGGCCTTCTTGGAATCTTTGAGTTGTTTGGAAATGCCACTTACTAGACGTTGGTAGGAAATCTCCCTAGTTAGGAGCTTATCAGGAACATAATAGGGAAAAACATGGGGAGAATAATAACTCCCAAAAACTCTAATATAAGCGAAATTCTCTTCAGAAAACCATCTAGAAACTCGTAAAATGTCTGTGCTAGCCTCCTTATAATTTCTAGGGGAATTTTCATTAAAGATAATCTGATGGATGGGTAACATGACTCCATTGCAAATTTTATATAAATTAAAATGAAAATCAGATTCCCAAAGGGATCTGTGGTAAATATGGATTAGAGTGGGGTCTTGGGTTGTCCATTTCGATCCCATGATAGGAAAATTTGAACAAAATAAAATTGCATCCATGATGTAAGCACTCATGTAGAATGGGCGTATTGTTCTAGAGGAAACACTTATTTTACTTATATAGTCCATGATATTTCTGGCCAAATTATCAGACAAAATGATCACCCAATTCATAATAGAAGAATTGATGATTGTGTCAATTAAAGGGACCCACTTTATGGAAAACCTAGTGGTATCTTGTTTTGCGAACAACCTACATAGCATTCCAGTAACATAATAATAAGGGGAGGGTAACTGTGCTATCGAGTATACCAAGTTTTTGTCGCTTCAGCTTGCCTTGGTCATCTTTCCATACCTTTATTACTTTCATGAGGTCTGTATGTTTCTTTGTAAAGCTTTGGAAAAATGCTTTATCATAATTCTTCTGCGGCATGGGCAAGTGGTACATTGTTCGTAAATCTTCTGCAGGAACGAACAAATCTTCTCCAGCTTTGAATTCTTGAATTATCTATCAGCTATGTTAAGGTGGTCAATTACCCACTTTACCATATCTTTGTAGGGTAAAATCTTTGGCCTTGTTGCTATTTTGTGAAGAAACGAGCATGCAACGTCGAAGTAGGACGGGTTTGAAGAAAATGTCATGTCTGTTGTCGCTTTTTTTACTATTACCCTTAGTTGTTCTTCCTTGAAAATTTGATACATTGCTTCCCATCAAGAATTGCCGCAATCCTGGTTGCAGGTTGTATCTGAGAACAATGGAGGCATGTCTGATTCTTCTACAACGGATATTTGGGCAATTTCCTTTCCTTTCTTTGTCATTCCAGTCATTCTCACTCCGTTAGGCGGTTTCTTGAATTCAAGTGAAAAAGTAAACTCAGATCTATGATGAATGGAGAGAAGGATAGAGTTAAAACATTATAATCAAAATCTGACGCTCAATTATTCAAAACATGCTCGAAGTATATATCAATATTTCGAACCTTATTCCCATTAAATGTCGTTAATAACCCATAACTCTTTTTATCAAATCTCTTACACACCTTTACGTAATGTGTCTAATCTATCAATCTAAGACGTTAGATATTATAACAGGTTGATTATATATGAATCATTTTGCGCACTTGAGTAATACGTGTTAATATCACACGTCAGAAATTTAAAAAGTTACCATTAGTTATGTTTTTTTTCTGTCGATAAATCTCATGAAATGCGATCTGCGCAAATCGTGCATCGCAATTTTCATGCGGTAATAAAACTTTACATTTGGTTTCTTGTGCAAAATGCGAAATGTGCTAAAGGGTCACGTTGTTGCACTTTATCAAATCTTTAGATGCTTATAATTTGTGCTTTATTTTTTCGTCGGGTCCAACTCATCGCAATCTTTACCAAGTTGTTATAATTTTTTTTATTGTAAAAGGCGCGATGCAATTTATTTTTTATAAGGATTTTTAAAGAATTTTCAACGGGGATTTTATATAACTCTGAAAATGTTGAAGCGCGTATCGCAATTATGAATACTTATATATGTTTTAACTTATTCGGCTTGTAAGTTATGCGATTTGCGATGAGCATTTATTGAAATCAATGCGAAAAAACCTTCATTTCCTAAAGTTTTTTTTAGCCTTAGGCTAAGTTGAAATCATTCTCATAAATTTATATTTATTTTTTTAAACGGTCCCCATTTATTAAAATAAATGGGGGGTGTTTTATAGTACAACATGCCCTTACATATGCCATTTATTATTGTTATGTCGGCTCTGATTATATTGTGACCCCTTAGCCTCCTATATATAGGAAGGAGGTTTTGTCATTTTAATAATACAAGAATTTTTCATTTATGTAATTTAAATGAGGTTTCTCCCTCGAAGAGGATATTTTCTAAGTCGTTGATCTATTATTTCTAATTTTTTGCAAGTTGGTTGCATAACACCAAGTGTGACACTTAAGATATACTTATGATGACACTAGTACGAAAATGCATAAAAATTTGGGGATGAGTCTAATACATGTATACATGATCGATAAGACCCATTGGTACCTAATTTTCCTCTTTTAAATGAATCATAACTCCTTTACAACGTGTGACACTTCCCATTCCAAAAGATGACACTTGCGAAAATAATAAAAAAGTGCAAATGACATTTGAAAAATTTTAAAAAGATCAAAAGTGACACATGCCAAAGAGAAGATAACATGAAAATGAAACTTATTAAAGTGATCACAAGAAAAAATGATAGTTGCGAATACTTGCAAAAATGAAGGCGCGCCAAAGCGTTAGTTGAAAAAACTCACCGAAATAGAAGTACAATTGCAATTGAAGTGAGGAAGACTTCCAATGGAGGTTGTGCACTAACTGTAATCATGTATTGTGTATTACACTGTGATAATGGATTACGAAGTCACTATCACTAATAATTGTGCAAGTGTTACCTTCAAGAGTTGCACAATGCCTATGTAAGCTCACATCAAAAGGAGTGTATTTGTGAATTCATCAAAGACAGAACATGTGTGAGAAAGTGAATTCGAAACTTAGAATAAGATTTAATAATTATAAAAACATTATAAAAACATGAAGTTACCATTGAACCGCATATCACAAGATCCTATGTAGGCTATGAAATTCAAGTGTAAGGAAAATTATGGAGGGTGTTTGTTGTAGTGACAACACTTGGTGACACACTAGTAGAACTCCATATTCCTGTTTAGGTCTTATCTTTAAGTGCAAGGTCTTACTTTTTTAGGAAGTATTGATTCATTGTATGAATGACCTTGGCTTCCCCATTTGACCTAGTTATGGATATAGTCTCCTCTATTCCTTTTCTTGGATAAACACATTTAAAAAAATTTCCAAATCAGAATTGTTTCGATATAGGATAAGGTAATATATAGAATTACGAGTTTAAGATTATCAAAGTATGAGTTTTCATCTTTGGTGTTTCTCTGCTGCCAGCAGGTTTGGACAATACCCTAGAAAAGTAACTACAGGTATAAAAGCATTGCTTCATTGCCAGCAAGCTTGAACAGTACCCCGATGAAGTTACTTGCTTCACCTATCTGCGTAGGAAGCTTTGAGTCTTCTTTCACCCATTATTTATTTTATTTATAGAATTGTTCTTAGGAACTGATTTATTTACTGGGGAAGAAGAGGGATCTTGACTTATTGAGAGCAGAAGAGTCTTTTCCTTTATAGATAGGTATATTTACCACTAATATTGTTTTTATCGCTATTTATTTTCCCCTTCCCCTTCTCTACTCGATTGTATCGACATGAAAAACATTGTTTAATTACAATGATGAGTTAAGTAATGAAGATCCTAGAATGGATATGGGTGTCATGGTTCCACTCAAATATCTTCATTCGAATGGATCATATTTTCCATTCAGACATCATTGACTTTAAAATATGTGTAAACCCAAATAGACAAGATGGTAAAAAATTAGCTAAGAGTTGTTCGTCATCACAATTTTCCGTTTCAAGTTTTGTCACATTCTCTTTTGATCCAAAAGGAAAATCTTTCATGCAAATTATTATTGAGAAAAACATGAAAGGAAAAAAAAAAAAAAGAAATAAGACCAAAAATAAAATAAAATGGAGGTTGAACTTAAAGTGACCTAGAGAAATAAGTCAAAAAACAAAATAAAGAAAGATATTGAATGGAGAGAAAACGAAAAACGAGTATGCAAGGGAACTAAAATGAAATTAGACCTACTCCTAACCTAACTAACTAGAATTTTAGGGTTAAGTGTAGTGAAATTTCCAATGAAGCCATTGTAATCACTCCCTACCTGCATAAACAAAGATACGAGCAAAAAAACAAATATAATATAATGTGCGACAAAAAAGACAAGAACTTGAATAGCTTGCACAATATATTAATTTTTTTTCCTAAATGTAGAAATATGTGTCGTAACAAATAAAACTAACCAACCAAAAACCTTACCCTTTTGATGAGAACAACATCCATACAAACCTCAAAGGTTTATTGTGAATGTATCTTCATCAGTAATTTCCTTCTTAGTAAGCATCAAGAAATATTGAATCTTATTATTAGCGAACGAGCTTTCTAAGCAAGATGATTCCAGATAGTCATAGATTCGATCATGAAATTCCAAATAATCCTTTTGAAACCCATGAGATTCTTGAGGGAATGAAATATCAATCAATTCACTTTAATTATAATTAGAATCGACAATATCAACCGATGTAGGACAATTATCATCATGTGTTAATGGTAAAATGATTCATTGAATGATAGTTGTTAGGACTAGTTTTAAGACCAGGTTGATGAATTAGCATATGAGATCCTTGATTCTCCATTGTTCCCTTTGTATATGACTATAAAATAGAAAATTAATATGAAATCTTGGGGAATTAGAAGCAATTGTTGGCCTTGTAAATCCAAGAAACTGATTAAAACAACATACTGACAAAATTTTAGACGAATATGACAAATCAAATCCAAAACCCATTTTAGAATGGGGGTTTTGATCCACTGAATGATTCAAGGCTTGAATTTTTTTCAAAAGGATTGATTGGGCTAGAATAAAAATGATTAGTTTAATAACATTCACAATTAAAATTGGGAGTTAATTGTTTATAAAAACACTCAAAATATATGAAACCTTCGGCTAATGATGATATTTATTATGATAATCAAAACGATAGGCTTCATCTCTTTGTGTATACATGAAAGATATACATTCCAAACCCAAATTCATCACAAGAGATCTGCATGGGTATTAATCAATTAAAGAAAAATTCTCAATCCAATCAAAAGTTGAATATTGAAAGTTAGAAACTATATCTGAAATACTGAAGTTACTTCAAGAAAGAGTTTGCATCTAGTGAAACAATATGAAGAAAATAATTATGCGATCAAATCCAAATTTGACACGGTTTAGGAATCTCACCGGGATTTCGAGGACATGACATAACCATCAACAAAATTTGAAGTGCCTTGACTTCCTGACAAGTTCCAGAAATTTGAAAGTTGGATAACTACATTTTGAGAAGTGATTCAGATCACAAATTACGTGTAGACAACCATTATCATTTAAATGAACAAGATCACAATTATCTGGATGGAAGAAATCTACATCACTAGTTTGATCACATTTTAAAACTTTAACAAACAAATTACTCAATTCATAAGACCCTTCTCATTGTAATTCTAGAGATGTATGAATAGGGTAATATCATGAGAAACTTAATTTGAAGAGTTTTCCTTATGAAAAATATATTGCAATGAATAGGATAGATTTTCAATTATTTTACTGCTTTCTTTTTCATCATGGATATCCTTTATACCTTGTTGCAATTCATAATTATTAAAATTAAGTTGTATATTCAAAGATAATGTCATATTTTCATTACAGGAAAAATGACAAAAGGAACAATGAGTTGAAGAAGAAGTTTCCATAAGAAAATATTCTTTAACCGAAATAGGTTCAAGATATAAATCTTTCGAAACAAAATCTTCTTGAGAAACTAAAATATCACTTGATGCACTTTGGAATTTGTCATCATATACATCAGTGGGATCATCATCATCAGAGTGTTTGTTTCCCAAGGATTTAGCTGGATTAGGAAAATTAATTTCATTTTATTTATTGCTGATATTAGTAGATTCTAAATCATTCGAGAATGGAGGAACATTATCTTGACATAGAGGACTTTAAAAAAGAGAACAAAGACCGAAATAATCTTCACCTTCCTGCTCCTCTAGCCATGAAATGTGACTGCCTTGCACTTGATCACTACTTGGATTTAGAAGAGAATGATCAAGCAGATGAAGGGGTAAGGGATTGTGATAAATAGGTGATAAAGGTTGATAGATATCCATACTATATTCATGACTAAAGTTATGAGCGTTGATATCATCTTGTGGAATGGATGGGTTAGTCTTCACCTTAGGCTCCATACACCATTCCAAGCTTTCCTCCATTGAATCTAGATTATGAGAAATGGATGAAGGTTGAAGAGACAAATCAGCCATTTGATTTGCAAATTTCTAAATTTCAATATTGTCACCAGGAGGCACCCAAATTGGTATTGGAAAAGAAGGACAAGGACCAAAATAAATAGTAGGTTCCTCCTCTAAAATTAGAGGTGTCTCATGATTTACAAAAGTTTTGGAAACATAACCATCAGGGGGTTTGTGCTCCCCATGTAAAGATATCATATGAACCAAATGCTCAAATTTTTGTTTAAATAAATCCCAATCTGCATCTTCTTCAAGAAATTCATAACATAAGTGAAGTAATCGATTAGAAAATACATCAATTGATTCATCAGGGTTCATTATTAATTGATTAATCCTTTTAAGGACATCCCAATAATCATACTTATCGAAGGCTAAATGAAACTCCTTGATGAGGTGTTCAAAAGAATGAATGGAAGTAGGTGGAAGGGAATGACACCATTGGTTAACTCGACCTTAAATTGTGAGGAAGAAAAGAAAACAAGCCACGTCTTCAAAATCCTTTTCATAATATTCATAGAACTTAAGAAAAAGAGATGCATGCTTAGTTATGGATGTATCACCCTCATCATCAAATTTGAATTGAGGCAATTCATAAAGAGGTACATTGGGGATAAAATGTTTACCATCATATCTACTATAAAAACACCATGGGAGTATGATTTGGGGATGATCCATCTAAGATAAGACATTCAAAACAGACTCAATGGAAACAAATTTTCATCTAGCCCTCCTTCTAGCACCAACTGTTGACGGTTTTGGAAATATATTAACCAAGGGGGTCTCCCCGATGTGAAGTCCCAATTAGACCTCACACAATTTGGAGTAGGATCCCCATCCAGAATATTGTCCTGGACACCATAACTATAAGATTTTCCTTGGTTGTAATGAATCACATAAGAAAGTATGCACATAACCTTTGAAATCATAAAGTAATTTGACATTGTGAAACACCAATTGCAATGTGTAAAAGGATACTTTCACAATATGGAGGTCAAGAGTGAGTCTCTAGAAGAAAATAAATAGTATTATCCTAAGAGAGGCACACAAGAGAAAGGAAAGACATGTTAGTTATCTAGAGAAATATTTCACATAGACACAATGATAATTAAAGAAAATACAACACATTCAGCAAGATAAGTACCAAAGCCAATGAAGTAGTTCAATTTCCTTAGTACATATGAACAAAACATATACCACAAACATATAAATAATAGTATTACAATATTCACGATACATGCATGAAAATGTGTTAGCTCAATGAGCTTCTAATTATTAGTGAAAGATCCAAGTGCATAGTTAATACAATGGTGAGACGCTAGCTTCAGTAGTGGAACATCAATTCACTCCTAGCTTCTCCAAAGGATGATCTTCTAACCTTTGCCAATCTAGAGAAGCCACGACTAGATATCCAAATTATATCACTCCAAAATACCTTTGCTTGAGTTATGAGGGTGTATTTATACCAAGAGAAATGACCTTTCATATCCTCATGACCCTTGAGCATCCCTCATGACTATTGTGTTGAGAATTTAGTGGACTGGTGTTTAATACAAAACTCTCTTCTTGAGAATTACTTGTGAGCTTCCTTGGAAAACTTATGTCTTCTCTTATTTAGCTTAGTTAATATTTCATGAAGTCAATTATCAAAATACATGAGACACACAAATTAGGCTCCTAGAGCCAGGGCAAAACCTCTCCCTCTTGGAGAGGAAAAACCATGATAAATTCTTCTTATAGATCTTCAAATGACAAGTACCATGACCCAGACTTAGACCCTTGACCTATGAATGCTTCCAAGACCTTGTTACTTCTTCTTTGATGATCTTCCATGTTGCTCTTTCTTTCTTGCACCAGTTTATACTATCCTTTCTTTTATTAACTATGAGAGGGAAGGTAAATCCTAGATTTACCTTCCTCTCTTTTCTTATCCAGCAGTGACCCTTAATTTTTCACATCCACTTTAGATATTCACATTGCAAACCTGATTCTGTCATTAGAGAAATTTCCTGAATCTTTTCTTCCAAACTTGACAACAACATTCATTCACATCATAGTAAATCACATACATTATGGTGATCCGTAATTCTTCTTGTAATTACCACTGTTCCACCTCAGATAAAAACAACACTTATTGGTTGCACTATTGCACAGAGAAATCCACCCTTCAGATCCACATTGTATTCTCAGGTAGGTACATGACATTTTAGACTTTGTTACACATGTTAACATCTCAGATAAAGTCCACACTGAAACACTGCAATTGACTTCAAACTCCGCATTTCAGTACTGTGTAAATTCCGCACTCTGTCATATATATTATCCGCACTTATTCATATGTATACTTTGTACTTCTTCACATGTATACTCCGCATTTTGTCATATGTATTACCCGCACTTCTTCATATGAATAATCCGCACTATATTACCTATATTATCTACACTTCATATTATAGAGACCACCAAAAAACATTATGTACAAATGATTCGCAGGTTTAGGTATATATAGTGGATTGTTCTAGCTATTAGGCCGACCACCCAGCTATGTGTTAGGCCGACTTGAAATGTATTTTCTTTAGCACTTAATGTGGCTTTCTCCACTTGTCTTCCATCGTTGATTGAGGGCTTTTTGTGAGCTAGTCTTCCAACATAGTTTGAGGGTTGTTAGGCGCCCTTATTCCACAAGGTCTTGGAGAATATATTTGCTAGACTAGATCCTTCATGAACATGAAACTTAATTACATTTTATACCTATAAGAGACAAACCTAATAGACATCAAGAAGAAGTCTATTAACCTATAAAATCTTGCTCATGAAACCCATGAAGCAAGTGCAAAAAAATACATTTTATTATATTTGTCTTCTTCTTTACATAAATACATAATTACATATTCAACATGAAGACCGACCTAGTTACACTTTTCAACACTCCCTCTTAACTAGGGAGGTATTCATAGAGGTACATGGTCACTTTTAAACTGAAGAATCTCATAAGAAGAATCAGATTCGTAATCGCATTTGTATAGCATCATATCAACCATCATTTCCCTAGTGCAAGGCCTTGACTAAAAGCCCCATCTCTCAACGATACAATGGGCTACAATGTTGGCGAGACACATGACTAATAGACACCATAGTCATTGTCTCTCCAAGGTACATACCCCACCTAGGTGTTCCCAAAGTATGACCTTCTTGGACTATTCTTCTCTTGGATAGCCAGCCCTCAAATAATATCGCTCAATGACTAATCTTATCATCCTCAAAGAGTATTGAATGCTAGATGATTATCCAATCCTCCATTCTGTCTTCCAGGTGAAGACTAGAATGATGTGTCTATCCATTCTCTTCACATGGCCTTCACTAAGACTTACGGTTGTTATTCTTGGTCTAGTGCATGACACATGTAATAAATAATCACATATGTCACTCCCTCTTAACACATGAAGGACATAATTGAAGTTTCTTCCAATAAAGTAACTTACCACCAGGCTCCCTCTCAAACAGGGTCCTGCAGCAACAATCCAACTACTCATGAAGAATTCCTCCCCTCGATGTCATGGATTTCGATATTGAGGAATATTCAACTTTTGGCTTCATAGGGCACAGATCGTCCATCACTTTCATTCATAATTCATGTCCACTATCAGAAAGTGATTCATCAATCTTTCTCATTTTTTCCACCGCTATGCCATGTTGCTTTCATTCAAATAATCTTCAAGGATCATACATCCTTACTCATGATTAGCAGCCCTACACAAATTCATCTAGATAAACATATACATATGAACTTTTGAAACAAAAGTTACCTCAGTGGCGATCTTTCACCATGAAATCTTACTATAGGCATCAACATCCTTTTTTCAGATTGATGCATCTCCTAATGATATGTTTTTTCAAGGGTCTTCTTCTTTACCAGACTTCTGTCAGAGTCTACAAATCCTCCCAGGAGATCTCCTAGTCACATATTCTTGGCTTTCGAATGATAACTACCTCTTGACATGGTTGCATTTCATGATCTCTTCCTTTCTGCACATTCTTCATTCCCAGAAACTTACACATTTTCCAGTTCCTCATTCATATACAACCACCTCATATTCCATTAGGATATATATAATGTTGAGTTCATTTTTTGGTGCACCAAGAGATCCTCTTTCATAGATCATACTTCTAAATATAGAATTCTATTGCTTGCAACCATATGACATGACTTCAAAGCATCCAGTGTCAGCTTATAAATATATACATACCTTATACCTTTTTCATTTAAGTTATCCTTCAACAATTTTACTAGAATGAAGAACTTCATTCCTTTGGCCTACTCCATCAATATGTCATCACATCCCAGAATTTTTTTTTTCATGATGACCCTTGATCTTGATGACTGCGTTCCATCAATATAATTATCAGAAAGGCTTTCCCATAGTTTTTTTACCAAGAAATCCTACCATACTTTGATCAATATGATACATTGATTCCTATCATGCAACCAACACCAATCACTTAAAGGAGAATATGATCTTAATTATAGTGGAGATCCCTCGCTTCTTCTTTCTTAAATTTATTTGCATTAGGTTCTTCTCTCATTTTTGTGACATGGGCTTCTTCCCTATTTCTCTTGTTCTTTTCAAATTTAGGACAATCTATTTTATAATGCCCAAGTTTATCACATCCAAAGAATCATGATTTTTCCATACTATTATGAGGACCAAAATTACCAAATCTTCCTTTCTTCCTTAACGTGGCTGCAAAGGCTTGATTCCCTTCACTTGATACTATGACACCTTTGGATTTCAATCTTGTTTCCTCTATTTTACATAGATACGTTAAACTATTAAATGGTGTGACTTATTTCTTCCCGGATAAACCGGAAGTGAAGTTTCCCCATTAATCTGGCAGATATTTCAATGCCACTTTAGTCATCTCAATGTTAGAAATTACTTCTTCCAGTTCCTGCAGATGATGTCATAGAAATTGCTTCTCCTGCAGTACTCACAGAGAATAGCTCCACCAATTTCTTATATATTCCTTTTTATGATTCTATATTTGATACATCGGATATGAGAGAGTCTTTTATGGATTCTGTAAGAATCCTTTGGGCTCTTATATCTCCCTTCATGTATTTTTCATGACTTCATTGTCCTTGTCTTTCATGCAGGAAAGTTTGAAACCCTAACCAGTTTATTGTTTTCTTTACAAAGAAGACATTTTGATAGATTTAGATAAAGTCATTGATACTTACTTGAGAGAGTGACTTTCTCCTTCAGCAGCTTCCTTGATGATTTTTGAAGATGAAGTCAAGAGTTTCTTCTAAGATAGAAACCTTCAATGTAGATGTTCTTGAATCCTTGATGATAAAGTATATCTTCAAAAATTTAAGTCCTTCTTCTAACAATGTCTTGAATGTTAATGTTTTATGAAAAAAGATTACTTTCTTGATTGAGTTGATCCTTTAAATGAGATAGGAGATCTTGAAGTAGGTAGAGAGTCTTCCTAGCAAACTGATTTGACTTTTCAACCCAAAATTTTATCTTTGCTTCCTGGAGTGTCTCCTTTGTCAAGCAGCCCTTGAGTTTAGCACCTTAGATTTGATACCATGTTGAGCATTTAGTGGGCTAGTGTTTAATACACAATTATCTTCTTGATAATTACTTGTGAGCTTCCTTGGATTACTTGTGTCTTCTCTTCTTTAGTTTAGTTAATCTTTCATCAAGTTAATTATCAAAATACATGACACAAAAATTAGGCTCCTAGAGCTAGGGAAAAACCTCTCCCTCATGAAACCCATGAAGCAAGTGCAAAAAAATACATTTTATTATATTTTTCTTCTTATTTACATAAATACATAATTACATAGTCAACATGAAGCCCGACCTAGTCACACTTTTCAACATATTGGACTTCCAAGATACTCTTGAAATTCTCCAAGAGTCTTGGAATTTTCCTAGTGACCCTTTAGTCTACATGTGAATTTTCATATTCCACATGTCACTCTTGGACTTCCACACATTACATTTTGTTATTTTCTTTTCAAATAAAACATAACATTCCACATGATGATGTAGCAGGACACATGGACACATATGACATTGTGATGAAATTTGTACAAGCCATGACTTGGAAATGACGATATGAAACTTCATGATGATGTGGCAATGCCAATATTCTCTTTGTGTTGCTATATTTGTGTCTTCATGATAGATGTTGCATGGTATTCCTCTTTCTCCTCCAAAAGGTTTGAAGATATGGAGTCTTTACTATGATCTCGATCCTTCATTTTATGTTATGATCTAATGTCCCTTAATCTTCTTGTTCACTGGTAATCTTGTCTTCACAACTTCATACATGTCTTCTATCATGGTCTCCTTCTCCTCCTTTCTGAGCACCATCCCGTCATGCCAAGATATAGTACTTGCAAGTGAAATCCACTCATGAAAAGACAACAACTTTCTGGAAATATCCTAGTCTAACTCTCTTCATGAAATTCCATCAATTGAACTATAACTGGATACTGTATAGGGATAAAGGCTCAAGGATTGCATAGTGCACAATTCCATATTGAAGCTTGCAACTATGAAATACACAGTTTTGGAGGCCTGAGAAGTAGGATTATATAGTAGAGGGTCTAATGAGGGATGATTTCCCACTGTAACTACACAATGTTTAGTTCTAGAGGGATATTGGTTAGTTGTATTGTGCATTTATGCAATTCAAGGAGCCAAGAAGACGATATCTTACTTTCAACTATGAAATACGCAGAATGAGACAGGATTTGAGGTACGAGTGCGCAGTTATGGAAGTGAAGAGGAAAATCTTGAGCATAATGAATGCACAACGTGTAGTCCATGAAGGTATTAATTGCACATTGTGTAGTTCTAGGAGGAAGGGATGTGCAATTTAAGGGGGAAAAGTGAGCTCAAGTTGGTTGGGCATGAAAATTTCCAGAATTTGACTAAGTGTGGGATTAGTGATACACAGATGAAACCAAGGTTGGACTTGAACATGATCACACACTCAACACAATTGATGAAAAAACATTAAACAATCACCACCCATAATCAACATGATCCCCTTAATGCGACATCAAAGCAACACTCTCCTCCAAGTGCGACACTTAAGATATAATTTGCGGTAGTGGCGAAACTAGTAAAACAATGCATAAAAATTTGGTAATGATTATATTACATGTCTACATGATAGATAAGAACCATTGGTACCGAATCTTCCTCTTTGAAATGAATCATAACTCCTCTTTTACAGCGTGCAACACTTCCCATGCCAAAATATGACATTTGAGAAAGTAAGAGAAAAGTGCAAAGGATACTTGCAAAAGCTTAAAAAAATTGGAAGAACATGCCAGCGAAAAGATAGCATGAAAATGACACTTATTAAACTTAATTCAATCAAAAATTAAATTTGTGAATGTGAAAGTGACACTTTCGAAAAAAAAGGTGTACCAAAGTGACAGTTGAGAAAACTCATTGAAATAGAAGTATAATTACAATCGAAGTAAGTAAGATTGTCAATGGAGGGTGTGCACTAACTGTCATAATGTATTGTGCATAACAATGTGCTTATGGATTGCACAATCATTGTCACCAGTAATTGTGCAAGTCTTACCTTCAAGAGCCACGCAATTCCTATGTAAGCTCGCATCAAAAGGAGTGTGTTTTTTAATTCATCAAAGACAAAAAAATGTGTGAGAAAGTGACTTTGACACTTAGAAGAAGTCTTAATAATTTGCAATACACTGTACAACCATGAAGTGACCATGAAACTATAGATCACAAGATCCTTAGTAGGCTCTGAAATTCAAGTGTAAGAAAAATTTTAGAGGGTGTTTGTCATAGTGACAACACTTATGCAATAATATTGTACACGTGGAAAATATTGTGAGCTATTCAGTTCCTTAAGGAAATCCAAACAAAAGAAAGAACCTATCTATAAAAATTTGAACAAAAGGCAAGAAGAATATACCTCTATCAGAAGTAAACATAACAAAGTATGGAAGAAAAAGGAAGAGAAACAAGTGAAGTGTGGCATAGTATTGTGTATGCTAGAGGGAATATGATCATTGGTACATATACGGTGGATATATTCATCAAATTAATGGAGATACAAGCATATTTATCTATTTAAACAAAACCAAAGGTGGAAACGTTATTCTTGGAAATAATTCACCATCCAAGGTGATAGGAAAAGGTAAATCCAACCTTGATAATAAAAATAGAAGTGTTGCTAATATATTACTTGTTGAAGGACTAAATCATAACATTATAAGTGTGATTCAAATGTTTGATAGAGGAAATAAAGTTACATTCAATTCAAAATGATACAATATCAAAGAATAAGACACAATAAAATTAATAGCAAGAGGAATTAGAACCTTATATAATGTATGTGTGGTGAAGGGAAGATTGGGAAAAAATTACATATTGAAAGCAATCTCCTATTTAGATTCTGAATAGAAGAAGAAAAAACCAAATACATCCCATTATCCATTTATATATTCACAAGGAGCATTGTGAAAGAAAGAATAAAGTTGGACTGGTCTTAGAGGGAGTGAAAAACTGCATCTCAAGGTACTAACCATTAAATATGAAGCTACAACAGAAAGGAGGTATGTGTACACAAGCCTAAAATAAAAGACAGGTCCACAGGAAAATATATTGTCAAAATCAAAGAAGGTATATGTCAGGAAATCAACATGAAAGTATAGTACATGAGGTTAGGGGGAGTCGCATAATCAATAAGGCATGAACAAAGGAAAATATCATAGCAACAACCATGAAGAATGAATCCTTCAGGAAGAGAGGAGCCTAGGTAATGAATATTATAAATAACATGATAATTAGTCAAGAAAGATAACATATTTTCAAGGGGAGCATATCATATGTTTCCAACAAAAGAGTGGATCGGCAGCTACAAGGGAAATTAAGTATTTTTTATTAAAGGGAATTATTTGACATTGATTAGTAGCAAGAATTATTATTTCTCATGTTTGGTTTGTAGATGAGTTGTAGCTAATAGTATCAATCAATTTCTTCATTAGAAGGAAATGGTTGGCCTAGTACATAGAGGCATAGTGCTTCCTTTTTTTTTTTATGTAAAACGAGGATATATTTATCAACCACAAGTTTGGTGATGAGGTTGTTGATCATTGTTGTTGTCATTAATGCCAAAGGGGGATATTGTTGGAATTATTATGTTGGAATTTATGTAAATGATGAGTTACCAATATATTGACGTGGATTATCTGTTTCTAATGTAGCAGAGGTTGGCATGGACCTATTATGCTTCTCTGATGGATCTCTCATGCAAGGTAGTATGTGTGATTAGCATCAAGAATGATGGCTCTAATTTTACTATCACATGACTCTAATATGTCTCCTAGATGCAATATGTTTGTCTTACAATTGATGATGTAGGGAAATTTTGTATGGAATTTGATGACGCGGGGAATACAAAAAAGAGATTTTACTTATGACTTTGTTTCTAGAAAGATTTACACTAGTTATTCCTATCCAATATGCATCGTTTACGTATATTTTCTGCCTGAAATATGCATAGATCTTGGCTTACATTGAACCCCGTTCACTCCATCTAGCACATAAAAAGCCACAAATTGATCATTTTGGTTTTCTTTCTTATCCATGGTAATTCCCTATGGTTTCTTTGTTGGTAAATTTACCATCAAACTTCTCCATGTCAAATCCCATGGTATTTTTCTTTGGCCTGGATTTTTTCAACATCTCAATTAACTTAAATTCTTCATCGAATGGAAATAAAGGAATTAATGATCATGGGTAGTGGTGAAAATTATCTGTTATGGATCAGATATTGGTGTGATAATGGTGCAAGTGCTGTTGTATGCTATGAGGGTATAAACATTGTGATCAGTAAATTGGACATAAGGTGGTGCAAAGGTGTCAATATGTGGAAGTGAGTTTTGTAGGTGCGAAGAACATGTGTGATGAAGGTGTGTTTTCATATATATAATTGGGGTCTCTAACCTAGTGTGAAGAATGTATACAACTGGTGATAGTGTATTGATTTTTTGAACATGTAAAAATATAAATTTTTGAATTAGTGTGCATTATAGATGAGTAGAGTGATGATCTGTGGAGTAATCGGACCAATAGCCAAGTCTGATTGTGTTATGGGATGTGTATCAGTTATGTGATGGTTTTAGTATCATAGGCATGATTATCTAGTTAATGACAGTGATTTGTGGTGTGATGATATGATGAATTCTGTAGAGTATAAAACTTTGTACTCATTGATCATGTGAATGTTCTCTGGTGAAGGCGTATGTGGAATGTTGTAAAGCTCAAGGAATTTATTCTTGGATCAAAGAAATTTTTAAGCTTTGAATTGGTAGATACTTCAATCCCTCTAGTCTACGTATAACATAGCAATAATCTACATCAGTGAAATGAGTGATAATTATAGGGTTTACAATGTGCAATTGTAGTTAGGTGAATTAATGACGACACAAGAAGCTCCTAATCTAGTACATGCTAGTTGTCTCTAATATGGTGTGATGATAGTTTTTGAGTTATTTTTTTCGATGCAATGTGATGGTGTGAATAATGTGTGTGGAAAAATTGGTGGATGTGTGCTATACTTAAAGTTTTTAAATCCATGTCAAAGTAAAGAAAATGTACAACATTGTTGCAATGCATATTATGTAACTCTGATTCCAGCAATTTTATTCTCTACGTCGAGGATTAGCATTGAAACATAATAATATGTGTGTGATGTCTCTGATCTAGTGAGTATGTTATTAAGGGTGTCTATGAAATTAATCAAGCCCTTGGTAATCTCCAGTTTGATTTGATGCACAATTGTTTATCTAGTGCATTGGTCTGGTAAGTTCTATGATCAGATGTTGTGCTATAAAATATGTTTTGCATAAAGCTCCAAGATTGTAGAATAGTTAAGCAATGGTGGCATAATTATCTATCCTTTGTGATCGATACTATTAAATTAAATTTACTCTGTAGATTTATTCATCTGAATGAAATAGTTGTAACTATTGAGTCACACAAAGGGGTGCATTCCAAAGAATTCATGGTACGAACTAGCAAAATGAAGTGCTCTAGCTTAGTTCCTTTGTTGAATATTCTTATAAGATATTGAACCACTATGAATTCTTGAATCAAGTGTTGACCATAGAAGTGTTATTGTTGAGAATTTCTATGAGGTATGATAATTGTATTGTAGTATTTTGACTGTGTGATTATAATACTAATTAAAGAAAGCAAAGACATTGTTTGTCTCCCAGGATGAAAGTTTCTTGTTGTGTTCTCTGATTAAACACAATTATTTCTAATTGTATGATAGGGTATGAAAAGGCTATATTATCTGGTTCCATATGGTTATTTCTTATATACTTATCTACTGATATTAAAGTCAGACTAGGTGGAAATCAAGTGTTTTTTAGAGCTAGTGTGTTGTTGAAGGGTTTGATACTCAATTACTAGTATGAAGAGGACTGAATTATAGTTTAAATCTTATAGATGATAGATTGTGTTGTTGATGATATATTTAGTGTTTTACTGAGCATGATCCTCATTATTTGTTTATGAAATTATTGTTGTCGGGAATGATAATAGTTGCATATTGTTGATCTTGATATTGAGTATGATGAGTTAAATCATTGTTGTTTTGTTGATTTCAAAGTCTATTTTTATCAGAACTTTTCATGAGAGTTTAGGTTGGTAGTCAAGATTTTAATTACTTGTTGATCTCTCTTTTTTCTAGGTATTATTGTTATTATTGATACCAAAATTAGTAAGTTGTTAATAATGGAATGAATGGATTTTTTATGAATGGATTAGTAAGCTTGTATCCTAGGTGAAGATCATCAAAAGGAATTATATATCAATACCTCAATAAAACCCATTGAAGGAGATAAAAAGGGTTTTAAACCCTACAATATGAGTGTTGATAAATTAAGATGCTAGTAGATTAGGGTTAATTTCTCTGCCATGATAATTACTTATGAATGTTGTTGGCTTCTTATTAAATTTTAGTTCTCTTCTTCATCAATAAATTACAAAAATTCATAACATGAAGATCACACGAGACAAAGAACACAAAGGTATAGGCTCCAAGTGAGGGAAAAAACCCCCATAAGAGGTAAAACCAAAGAAATTTATATTCTTACATAATTAGATCAAATTGAGATATCCAAGACCCGAGATAAAAACAAATACTTCCACATAGACCCAAGTGAGCCCTCCTTCAAATATTCTTCATCAATTCAAAGTCAACAAATTTAGTGTTGGTTAAACATCTCAAATCTGGTCACCTCTTGAAATTTCGGACACTGTAACATTGGACATCCTGAAATTTTGGGCTTGCAATTCCTTAGAAAAATTTGCACGTGTGAGAAAATCTAGAGTAGAAAACTTCAAATTTCTCTTTCCTTTGACTTTTCTCTCTCTCTCTCCTTTGAATCTCACTGAAATTATTCTTCTTGCACAGAAATCAAATTGGTTGCAAACATTTGGAGCACAATTTCCAATATATATTTTTTTGACCATATGAAGACACACAACTTATGGGATGGATGACTTGTCCATCTTAAGGGTCGACTTAGTCTTGTAGTGAAAAAAAATGAATCTTTTGATTCAAAATAAAAATTCCCTTTTTCTTACAAATATTCCAAAATGGGATTTTGACTCATGACAAATTTTCTTATTGAATCAATAAACGTTATTCTTATTGACTCAATAAACCCTAGGAGCATGAAGAACATGCTTTGACTAGAAAATAATAATAAAATTTATTTTTTCCTCTTTTTTCTTTTACATAAAATACATTTTGATATAAGTACAATTATAAAGACCGAACCTAGTTGCATTTTTCAACTCTCTCTTAAATAGTAAGGTATTCATAATTACACAACATGATACTAGGAAACTCTCAAATTGAAATATTCTCATAAGAACAGTTCATATTGATAAGTATCATCATCATAACTAGCATTGTAAATTACAAAATATCAAGTCCTTGACTCACAAGCTCTAATTCTCCACTAGATTAGAGAAAAATGTTGGGAGGCATACATTTGGACACCACCACCACCACCTCTCAAGGAACATACCCCATTTGGATGTTCACCAAGTATGTCCTTACAGGACTATTCTTATCTTGTATTCCCAATCCTCAATAATATCGGTCCCCCTCAAGACTACTCTTTATCTTGGATATCCTACCTTATCCTCAAAGAGTATCAATCCTCAGTAATACTCCTGTCGTGGATTCCCAATCCTCAAGGAGTATCGGTCCTCAGGACTACTCCTATCTTGGATTCCCAATCCTCAAGTAGTATCGGTCTGAGATTCTTCTCCAATCCTCCATTATCCCTACCAGTTCCTTCACTAGACTTATGGTTGTTAGTCTTATCCTAGTGCATGACACATGGAGAATATGGTGTCCCTCATCACTCCCTATCAACCAGGGAATATATCATTTCTCCCTCTCAACCACGAAGACATAACCACAAGCTTCTCCCATTCATCAACTACTTATTCTTCAATGGATATCATCACTTGTAGCTTGTAGAGATACTCATCTCCTAACAACATCACATCATATTGACCTTAGACCTTCCTAGACCTTGACAATATTCATGTAAATTTATCATCAAATGGTTCATCTATCATCTTTAAGGATTCAAAATTGATCACAGTTGCTAGCATATACCTTCTTCCTTACATAACATAATTTTTCCCTCATGATATTCCAAGCCATAATCAGTGATTTCCACTCAATCCATGTGCTCCCAAATCAAATCAAATAGTTGTTGGTACAACATCATCAAACAATTTATCTCAACTGTTATCTTTCTATCCTTTTCACATATTTCTACAATATTTCCTTTCAGGAAGCCAAACCATATCCCATTATTATCATAGTTTCCAAATCACAATAATCTCTAGTCAAGGTGTGGCATTCTTCATGTCAAATTATTGTTGCTTGCTCCCTCTGAGGTAAATATTCCTTTGCATGTTCTATCTTCATAATGCAGCAGAGTTCCGCTCTATGCTCTTTCAGCTTTCAATCATCAATCAATGTGTTCCTAGAACGAAACAATCTTGCTGGTGCAACGATATTATAACTCTTATACTTATTTCCAAAGGGTTTGTCATATTTTCTTTGGATCATAAACTTCTATGGATTTTCTACCAAAATTCAAGCAGAATTATATCTATTCAGGATCTAACTTCCTCTTTCTAGCTGAGATAGGTAAACTACTTCTCTTTTAAATCTTGCTTTCATGCTACCATCTAATTGACTTCTTTTGATGCACACCCTCTTCTTGTCTTCGTACTTTGATACATTCTTCCAAATCTTCAATCTGCTAGTCAAGCTTAGATATATATTATCTTGGCCTGCAATCTTTGTTAGAAGACTATGAAAGAACTGTTGGGTATGTGTTATATTCTTTCCACGACTAGCCCCGTGCGTTGTATGTTGCGCCGAACATAGCAGGGGGGTCACAAGGGGGGAGGCAGCCCCCACTGTTGGGATTCGAGGCAGCGCCACGGAAAAAATTGTTTTGGTGTGCGAACCCACTCATAGGTGGACCCACCCATGTTTTGTGCATGATTTTGCACATGGTTTTGGGGTACGATGGTTTTCGGCCGCTGGTATTTTGTAGATCCAGTCAAGGGAACTACGGTTATGTTCTAATCTAGGGTTAATGGATTGGGGTTTATGTATGCTTCGACATGTATATATATATGTGTTGTAACACTAAAAGGAATATAATGAAAAATCAAGCTGGTCGTCCTGATTTTGGATCCAGGGGGAAATCTCTGTGTTTATCTGTTTTATGTTTTATGATCTCGCTATTGTTTATTTTCTGTTATAAGATTCGTGTGTAGATAATTTATGTTCAGGGTTAAAACCTACATTTGGTATCATAGTTGTTTCAGCTTCAAGGGGACGCCTTTGCTACTGAGGGTTTTTTGCTTGGGCCTGAGGTAGACCCTGTCCAATGGGAGATCTGCGGGATCGATTCTTGCGGTGAAAGAAGATGGCGAGCGGCAGAAAGATAGAGATCGAGAAATTTAATGGTCAGAGTTTTGAGTTGTGGAAGATCAAGATGGAAGATCTACTGGTAGATAAAGATCAGTGGATCACAGTAGATCTAGGTACTAAACCAACGGCAATGTCAGATGAAGACTGGAAGAAACTGGATCGGAAGGCTAAGAGCACAATACGGTTGTGTGTCTCAGATTCAGTATTTTTGAATGTAGTTGGGGAAGCTACGGCGAAGAATTTGTGGGAAAAACTTGGGACTTTGTACCAATCTAAGTCTCTGGTGAATAAGTTGTTCCTGCGGAAAAAGCTGTATAACCTGAGGATGAAGGATGGAGACTCGGTGACAGAGCATCTGAACACCTTCAATACTGTGGTAAGTCAGCTGTCATCTGTTGATATTAAAATCTCAGATGAAGATAAGTGCATCAATTTGTTGTGTTCTCTACCAGACTCGTGGGATAGTTTGGTTATTGCAATAGGTAGCAATACAACTACCTTGAATTTTGATGACATTGTCTCAACCTTGCTGTCGGAGGAAATGAGACGGAGAAATATGGAGGGCCAGAATGGAGATGCCTTATCTATACGAGGAAGGTCCAAAATAGAAACAAGAATAAGGTTTTGAGTGGGAGATCCAAATCTAGAGGGAGATCTAAATCTCCTGGAAATTTTGTAAAGGTATGCTAGAAATGCAGAAAGGAAGGGCACTACAAAAAGGAGTGCAGATCTAAAGCTCCTGAGAAAGGAAAGGGATCTGATGATGCTCCTTCTGCAGAGGCAAAAACCACCTCGGATGAAGGTGAGGATGTTTATTTGGCTTCTTCTTCAAATACACATGTATATCATGAGTCATGGTTGATTGACTCAAGTTCATCCTTTCACTTAACTCCCCATAGGGAGTGGTTCTGCGAGTATGAGAAATATGATGGTGATGTCTTCTTAGGGGATGATAGGAAGGCAAAAATCATCGGACATGGAAAGGTCAAGCTGAAGCTACAAGGTGGAAGGATTAGAACACTTCCTAGTGTTTTGCATATTCCTGCATTGGCCAGAATTTTGATTTCTGTAAGCAAGATGGATGATGCAAGTGTAAAAACAGTGTTCGAGAAAGATGCCTGCAAGATGGTTCGGGGAGCACTCGTATTAATGCGGGGAGTTCGGACTGGAACTTTGTACAAGCTACAAGGTAGCATTGTTATTGATGGGTGTAATAGTTATGTGGTTACTGAAAGTGGAGCAGAAAGCCTAGCTGTCTCTGGAGAAAAGACCATGCTATGGCATCAAATGCTTGGACATATTAGAGAGAAGGGCCTTCAGATACTACATAGAAATGGTATGGTAGAAGGTATGTGTAATTTCTCTATGGATTTCGATTTCTGTGAAAATTGTGTATATGGGAAGCAGAATCAAGTGAGTTTTCCTTCTGGTGCTAAGAGGGCGAACAATATATTAGAACTTGTGCACAGTGATGTGTTTGGACCTGTGTCAGTTCCATCACTGGGAAAGTCTGTGTACCATGTTTCATTCATAGATGACTTCTCAAGGAATACATGGATATATTTCTTGAGGAAGAAATCTGAAGTCTTTGATAGATTTAAAGAATTTAAGGTTCTGGTGGAAAACCAGACAGAGAAGAAGATAAAGGCGCTGAGGACAGATAATGGTGGGGATTTCTGCAAGAAGGAATTTGAATAGTTCTGTAAGAAGTGTGGTATAGCACGGCAGAAGACTACTCCATACACACCTCAGAAAAATGGAGTTGCAGAAAGAATGAACAGAATGCTGATGGAAAAGGCAAGAAGCATGCTCAGTGGTATCGGGTTAGGACAAGAATTCTGGGCAGAGGCAGTGGAGACTGCATGTTACTTAGTTAATAGATCACCTTCATCAGCGTTGGAGGATAAGACTCCACATGAGGTATGGACTGGTAAAAAACCCTCTCTTTCACATCTAAGGGTATTTGGATGTGATGCATATGTACATGTTCCAAAGGAGAAAAGGACCAAGTTGGATAATAAATCTGAAAGGTGCATCTTTATTGGGTATAAGGATGGTTTAAAGGGTTACAAGCTTTGGAACCCGGAAACAAGGAAGGTTGTGTACAACCGAGATGTGGTGTTTAGAGAGGTGAAAGATGTTTTTAAACATGAAATCATACCAAAGGAACCTGAGAAGATAGAGTTTGAGCTAAAGGAGGATGAACCAGACTCTACAACAGAAGAAGACTCAGAAGATGAAGAGCCACAAACTCCAGCTTTGAGAAGATCAGTTCGGGAAAGAAGGCAACCAGAAAGGTATAGTCCATCTGCTTTCTGTTCAGGTTTTTCCTTAACTATAATTGATGATGAACCCAGAACTGTCAGGGAGGCAGTAGATTCAGAGGATGGAAAACTCTGGAAGGAGGCCATGGTTGATGAAATGGCATCCTTGCACAAAAAAGATGCATGGGATCTGGTGGAGTTGCCGGCTGGAAGGAAGCCCATTGGGAGCAAATGGGTGTTTAAGAAGAAGATGAATGTAGAAGGCAAGGTGGAGAAATACAAAGCTCGGTTGGTAGCGAAAGGTTATTCCCAGGTGCCGGGAATTGATTTTGGTGATATTTTTCTCCTGTTGCCAAGGTTACTTCTATTAGATTACTTTTATCTGTTGCTGCTGCATTTGATTTTGAGATAGAACAGATGGATGTGAAGACAACATTTCTTCACGGGGATATAGAAGAGGAGATCTACATGAAGCAACCTGAAGGCTTTATGGTGAAGGGTAAGAAAGAACTAGTATGCAGGTTGAAGAAGTCTCTGTATGGGTTAAAACAGTCACCAAGGATGTGGTATCAGAAATTTGATACCTATATATGGGGACTTAGCTTCACCAGAAGCAAGGAGGATCACTGTGTTTATTTTAAATTAATTGGTGATCGTGTTATTTATTTGGTCTTGTATGTGGATGATATGTTGTTGATTGGAAATGACAAAGAAATTATCCAAGATTTGAAGATCCAACTGTTCTCCAAATTCGACATGAAGGATCTTGGTGCTGCAAACTATATTTTGGGCATGGAAATTAAGAGAGATCGGGAAAAGAGGAAGCTCTGGTTAAACCAGAGGAAGTATGTCGAGACTATATTGCAGAGGTTCAATATGCAGGATAGTAAACCGGTGAAAGTTCCTATTCCTGTAGGTGTAAAGCTATCTGTTGAACAGTGTCCCAAGACACAAGAAGAAGAGGAGGATATGTCTCGTGTTCCATATGCAAGTGCAGTGGGTAGCCTGATGTATGCAATGGTCTGTACTAGACCAGACATTGCACATGCAGTGGGAGTATTGAGCAGGTTTATGTCAAACCCGGGGAAGGAGCATTGGACAGCAGTGAAGCGGGTTTTCAGATATTTACGTGGCACTAGTGATTATGGCTTGTGCTACCAGGGAAGACCAAGATTGGAAAGAATGTTGGACATTCATGGTTTTGTTGATGCAGACTGGGCTGGAGATCTGGACCAAATAAGATCTACAAGTGGGTATGTGTTTAGCCTATTTGGAGGCGCAGTCAGTTGGATGAGTAAAAGACAGTCTGTAGTGGCTCTTTCAACTACAGAGGCAGAATACATAGTAGCCACTCATGCAAGCAAGGAAGCAGTTTGGTTGCAGAGATTGTGTTCAAGTATGGGGTTGGTACGGCAAGCTATAAGGATAGAATGTGATAGCCAAAGTGCAATTTTCTTGGCTAAGAGCCCTGCTTATCATTCAAAGACAAAGCACATTGATGTTCAATATCACTTTGTTAGAGATATGGTTGAGGCTAAAAGGGTGTTGCTGGTAAAGGTGGACACTTTGAAGAATGTTGCAGATGCATTGACGAAGTCTGTGAGCACTCAGAAATTCTCTTGGTGTATATAAACAATGGGTGTTGAAGAATTGGCCCAATGACTAAGCTCTCCTATGGCCCTCTGTGGAAAGAAAACAACAAGTCGGAGAATGTTGGGTATGTGTTATATTCTTTCCACGACTAGCCCCATGCGTTGTACATTGCGCCGAGCACAACAGGGGGGTCACAAGGGGGGAGGCAGCCCCCACTGTTGGGGTCCGGGGCAGCACCCTGACGAAAATTGTTTTTGTGTGCGGACCCACTCATAGGTGGACCCACCCATGTTTTGTGCATGATTTTGCACATGGTTTTGGGGTGCGATGGTTTTCGGCCGCTGGTATTTTGTAGATCCGGTCAAGGGAACTACGATTATGTTCTAATACAGGGTTAAAGGATTGGGGTTTATGTATGCTTCGGCATGTATATATATGTGTTGTAACACTAAAAGGAATATAATGAAAATTCAAGCTGGTCTTCCCGATTTGGGATCCAGGGGAAAATCTATGTGTTTATCTGTTTTATGTTTTATGCTCTCGCTATTGTTTATTTTCTGTTATAAGATTCGTGTGTAGATAATTTTTGTTCAAGGTTAAAACCTACAAGAACAAAATGGAAAAGTGCATAGCCAAAATAGAAACAGTGATAATTAAATAAAGTAGATATAGAATACTTATCCTTTTGGAAGAATGATTCACTCTTAATTAATTCTTGTTTTAAAATTAGCATCATATCATTCCTCAAGATCTAGGTTTTCTTCTTACAACTAAAAAAATTGGTTAGGGTTTTTATTTATAGGGTTTCCAAACCAAATCTTAGCTAGGGTTTACGAACATGGATCCTCCATAGTCACAAGGAATTTTTTTCAAGAAGTGCAAGACTTCTACAAGCATGTTGCAAAACCCTAATGATACTATTGACATGCCTTTTATCTATTTCATTTCTTTCTCACGAGACCTAGTCTTCATATGCATTAAAATACTATCATCAATTTCTTATAATTCATGGTCTTTAATATATATTTATGCAGATATTTTTTCTATCTTCCAAATGATCATCACCATGACCTAGTGAATGAAATTCACAAAAAAATAATACATACCTCTACAGCTTTACCTTACCTCTTATTTCCAAAGATTTGGTCTTTTTTTTATCTTTAAGTGTCAACTTTCTTCAACAAAGGTGCTTCAAACTCTTAAATCACATAAACTTTGTTGAGTTGCTCGCTTTTTCTCCCTTTCAAACAAGTTGGTTTAATTGATGTAGTAGGTCCTTCTATTATGGAATGGAAGGAAGGTAATGTAGCTGAGAGTTTCGTCCTTCAAGCAAGGATATGAACCATAGAGACATCTTTTATCTTTCAGGATTCAGAAAGGTTAGCTTCATGGTTTCATTCAATCTCTTATTACATTTAGGAAAGGAGTCTTGGTATTTGCTTATGATTTTGTTGTAACGGCTACAACCACACTCCAGAAATTTTCCTTTGCTTAGATTTTGGATCCTAACCTTCTTTTCAAAGGATATTGTATTGCACTACTATCAGGTATTCATGCTTTGATTGATGTTTATCCTTAACCTATGTGTGCGTTCAATTTATTTTCACTTAGCTAATTTTTCTAAGTCACAAGCTAACCTCCTATCTAAGTCTTGCATAACAGTTCTAGGCTTTCCTCCAGAAACTGCGCAATCCATGAGGGAAGGCATCCTTGATGACTAGAATTGGGTAGTCATGAATGGTGGCCAACCTTGAGCTCAGAAACTGTGCGGTCATGACAGGTAGCCCAGAACTGAGCCCAGAAATTGTGTAATCCCTCACTGAGCCCAAAAATTACGCAATGAAATGAGCCAGAAAGTTGCCCAATTCCAGAATTGTGCAATATTTCCCGGTGATGTGCATGGAAAGTTTTTCCTGAAAAGGCAGAAAATACAAAAAATCAAGAAGCATCCAAAAAATTTAGGGATCGATTTTTAGTAACCCAAAGGAGGCACAGTTTCTGTTTTTGGAAACTGTCACCATGTGTTGCTTTTCCCTTAATATTCGGCATGCATGTCATAAACCCTAATTTTCTCAAATTTGTTTAATAAATGCCCCTAAATATAATTTTCACACTCAATATTGGAGCTCTAGCATTTTAGAGGATATTAAGGAACATTCTATGTGATCGTCGTCGCTTTTCTGGGTGAGTTTTAGATTTATCGCTTTTGTTTCTTTTCTGTTGCTTTTTGTCGTTTGGCTTATGTGAGTGTTCTTTTGCGTGTTTCTTTGCATGCATGTTGGAATTTCAAATTTCTTATCTTGTAGAAGTGTTGTTTCATGTTATTTTTTTCCTATCACAAGTTTCGCAATAGTTTCTTCATTTTTTCACTAATGGTCGTTGTTCTGGCGACTCTCCTCACCGATTTGGTTTTCTTCCCATTTACTTAGTTTCTTCACTTGATTTATTTTTTTGCATTTAAAATTAGTTAGATAGGCACTCAATCCATCACTATCTCTCATATATTCTCGATTTCCACACTTCCCTTGGGCCGATTTTCCATTTCCTTGGCTGGATTTTACTTTTCCCAGTTGGGTATTACGCAATCTGGAGGCTCAAGCTGATATCTTGGCCTCTAGAACTATGCAGAACATAGTACAGGCTGGCCCAATTGTGCATTACGCAGTTCCAGTGCTCAATCTGGATCCCTATCCACTAAGACTATGTAATGCACAGTCTCTCCCAACTCACTACCCAGGTTGAACTCTGCATTACACAATCTCAGTCCTCAAGCTTCGACCCTGACTATTGGGACTACATGGTGCAAAGTTACCTCAGGAAATAGATTCCTCTTCCTAGTGAACATTGTGCAATCCTTCCTGTCAGATGCCCGATTTATTTCTTGAACATGCCTTGAAAGTGATTTTGCTTAAAGCTGACGGTTGCTTGCCATGAGTGTCTTTTCTATGCCACAATTACAACAGTTGTTGAGAACCTCTCTAGCAGTCACCATTAAAATGGCACCCAAGAGAGCTTCCTCAAAATAAACTACTGAAATCAATACTGGGGAAGCATTTGACCAATATCTGGTTAATTTTCCAGTATATGCGACCACTCAACGGTTTGTAGAAAAGGGATCCAAACTGACATGGTAGCAGATTAAAGATTATTTTTCAATGGACTTCGGGGTAGATTTATAGGACTGACATGTTTATCTCACCATAACGCAGTCAGTATTATACAGGGTTGCATGCAGGTATCCAGCCCTCAAGTGTGCGGATGTGATCGGTTGGAATGTCTCACACACTGATGAGAAAACTATGACATTGAGAAACACTAGTGGACAAAATCTTGCTACATTTATGGCAGCAGGTTTTCAACAGATGTATCATCTTCCTGAGCCCGTGAATATCATGGACTCATTGTTTTATGCCACCCATATTTATGCAAATAAAAGGATATAATCAAGGGTTGGGCGAAGGAGCCACAAATTTTAGGCAAACACCCACCCACATGTACAAGACAAGGTCACTCAGGAAGGCCTACCAGCTTTTGGTCATCCTATCTTGTAGAACATATGTCCAACCGAGTACAAATACATTTCTTGAAGGGTGGGTTGTATTATTGAACCAGGTGGTGAACAAGGGGAAGTCGTTCAACTGGTTAAACCTTTTGGTTCATCAGCTAAGAGCCCATGCAAAAAAATCTTGGGATCCTCCCAAGGGCGAGAAATATAGATTTTATATGTCTACATACGTACTGGATGTGATCTATGGACATAATTAGTTTCCTGACATGAACTGGATGTGGACATCAAGTGAAACTGGCATGCATATCTACTGCAAGTTGTTATCGGACTGTAGCCATAGAGGATTTCTGGAGCAGCTAACTGATCACTTCATTATCCTGCTTTACAAGCTTATCTTTCAGGAGGAATCACCTTGCATGTCACGAAGAGCGATGGAGGTGATATCATAGATTTCATATTGGTTCTCATTACCGTAGGCCACATTGATCAGAGTGTTCGGCAGGCCGAAGTCGCCATAACTTTTTCCAAGATATGCCATCGACAAACTTGTCATGCAAGAACACTACATGAAAAAAGGACATTGGTGAGGGTAATTCCTGTGACGGACCTTTAAGGTCCACCACCAACATCACATATGGTGACGGTCCTTAAAAAAGTGTTGTTGTAAGTGCATATAGTGATGCCCCTTTAAGATTTATCACTAAAGCCATTTTCAGTGACACTTTTGGTGAGGGTTGTTAAAGGCTCGTCATTAATTCTCTTTTTTGTGACACTTCTAGCGAAGATCTTTTATTGACCCTCACCATTGCTCTTTTTGGTTACTTTTGGTGATGTTTGAAAAATTTTCATCATCATCGATCATTCCAATGTGTTTTTTATGACATTATGTGCATGTTAATATATTGTTTTTCAAAAGATAACAAATTAAGACCATTGTTGTAGAGTCTTTTTCATTATGTGTCTAAGGCCATATAGTGGTTAGAGTAAATCAATTTGCTAATAATTAATTAGTATTTATCATTTACCTCAAGTAATGATAATATAGTTTTCCTATGAGTCAATAAATTATTCATATCTATTAGGTTTATTATCTAACAAATTCCCTTTAGACAAAGTTCCACTAGTGTGTGTAGAAAATATATTATTTAATACATAATCAAGCTTTGTCAATTCTATTAATTAGAGAGATATAGCACTCCTCAACACTCTTGGCACATCTTAACATGCTTTGGCACACATGAACATTCCTTGGCACCTCACATGTCTTAGAACATCTTTGTACATAGAACATATTGCCATGACTAGGACACCCAAGCACATGTTGGCAGGCCCTAGCATAGCATAACACTCTCCTAGCATGTGTTGGCATGTCGTGTAGTCCCTAGCATGCCCTGGAACACTTTGGTATATATTAACATACATGAGAACTTGGCACACATTGGAACTTGGCATGTATTGGAACCTATTATTAATGTGCCTAGCACGCCCCTTCTGAAAAAGATAAAGTCTTGGCTTATTAACCCTCTTATGTGCTCATTTCCTTGAATTTTAGCTTGGTTCTTCTTCTTTTTTGACTTGATACTCCTTAGACACATATTGGAATACCCTATAACACTACACATCCTAGAATGCATTAACATCTTGCATGTCTTGGCACTATTTGGCACATGTTAACACACATTAGAACTCCCTAGCACGCTCTGGCACTTCTTAACATGCCCTGATATTCCCTAGCATTCCTTACTAGTTCTTAACATACCTTGTCTCTCCCTTGGAATGTTAGCTAACAATTTTTGACACTCCCTAGCACACCCTCATATTCATTCACTTCCATGCATTTTGACCTAGTGCTCCCTTGTGTTTCCCTAGTACTCCATAACACTCCTCAACATGCATTAGCACATTCTGTCACACCTTAGCACTCTTCAACATGCCCTTCCACCTCATAACATGTGTATCACTCCCTAACACACACTGGCACTTGGCACATGTTGGCACTTGGCAAGTATTAGCATGTTTAGCATTCATTAAGATGCCTTGGTATGCTTTGGCATGGTTTAATATTAAAGTTATTTGAGATCAATTATTGGAAAGTAGATGAGAAGTAACAAAGGATGATTTGGCACTTAGAATGCACTAACACTTGGCACTTGGAGCCTATTTCCACCTAGTTTTGGTGTGTGTAGCATGCCCCTCCTAGAAAAGGTAAATTGATGACTTATTAACCTTCTTATGTGTTCATTTCCTTGTAGTTTAACTTGTTTCTCCATTTTTTTCCTTGATAGTCCCTGGCACGTATTGTCACACCCTTTCACATATTGGAATGCATTAGAACTTGACAAATCTTAGCATATTTGACATGCCTTAGAACTAGCTAGCACATGTTAGCATTCCCTAGCATGCCTTAGCACTCATGGTATCACAACTAGACTTACATTTTTTCATGACACGGGAACCAAATCAAGTCCTTAGCTACTGCATTTCATGTGACATTGGCCTGCTTCAGCTACAACAACTTGACCAATTGCACCTACTACAAGTAGATTGTGCCTTTTTCACCTAATAACTACCTATACCTCATCTTAGGCCACTCATGTCCAAGCTGAAATTTTCCCACTTAAGAACTTACCAAGACAAGGATCACATCTAGCCATGGCCATAAAACAACTAAGAAATATAGCTTGCATAGCCAATATTTCACATGTATGTCCAATTCGTATAAACAATAGAGAATTAACTGAGTGTTTGCAAGAACCAAAAGATACAGAATATGCACAAGATATAAGTTGGCACAAGCCGAGTGCTCCAAAAATTATACACAATAATGTACAATATGAAATTGTCTGGAATAGTTTAAAACATGAGCATTCAGCCAAAGTGTGCCACATGTCATATTGAAACATAATAGATAAAGGAAAAATAGTTTTGTGCCCATCACAAAGTCTCCAATTTTATAAAATTACTTTGTTGATCCCCTTATCGCAATCACAATATTGCCTCTTGAAAATCCTATTATGAACTTCTTCTAACACACTTCATCCTTGGCACACTTGAATTCACTAACACTCCCTGACACACACTCTTATTATAGAAATTCTATCAATGGATTCAATCTGATCTTGCGAAGTACTAAAACAAGATACTAAATCCTTCTATAATATTTGCATAATACAAAATACGATCGCTCAATCACATGCAATTAAGAGAAAGAAGTAAACTAGTCGCACAACACAAGATGTTCTTGGGGAAAGAAACTGCTCAAAACCCTGCTATCTGTACATTGTATAAATTCAAGGAATCATGAAACAATATAATGATTTCTTGCTCACAAGCATCTCCAGTACTATACCAATTGTCTCACATTGATCTAGGAAAAATTGGTCTAGTACATAGCCAATTCTCTGCCTTCGTTCAGCCTACCTTGGTCACACATTTTCTAGAGAATTATCTCCCTATTAAATAGGAAAAATATCCTTCCTTGATTGCGCAATCCATCATGGAATCCTAATGACTTTATAATTGCACATGGGAAATTTTCTATAAATACAATTGATAGTTATGTTCCCTTTAACCTCTGTCTCAAGTGGGTCTTCCTCAAAACTGTCTTGCATGTAGCTATTAACAATGAATTATCAGTTATCTCATTGATCACTACTTGTGAATTAAATCTAATTTAATTCACTGGACCTCTCACTAGCTCATAAATTAGTTAGAACTAGTTAAACTAATTTTAACTTAATCAATTGAGTTAACTAATTCACACATGTAGCCCACTAATGCATCAACTACAACTATACCCCAAAATATTAGAATCCCTTTACATGCCTCCTCTTAGACCCTCAACTCAAATTTCTTGAGCTAACTTAGTCATCATGACTTAGTTAACTGATACAAGTTTTTATGAGATGAAATTATAATTTATTGTCCAAATTATTTAAGGGAAAAATAAATTAGACTCCCCACATTCCTCACCAGTTTGCATCAAAAAATTCCTCACCAATGTGGGTTCATTTTCTTGTTGAATTTGAACACTCCCTCTCAAAAATAAAGGGATTATCAGCTACCTTGATCCTGCCTCTGTGTTATTATAATTTTTTCTTTGCCATCGCCTTCATCAATATGTCTACATCCTGATCCTATGTGGGAATGTATTGCAACAACATAATGTGCCTCTGAACACAATCTCTGAGATGGTGATACTGGATATCAATATGATTGAACCTTTCATGGAATTTCATATTAACTAAGAGTTTAATGCAACTCTGGTTATCACAATGTATCATCATCGGATCCATCTGATGACTGAACAAACCAACAAATATCTTCCTCATACAAATGGCCTTACATGCATTCTAACTAGCTGCCATGTACTCTACCTCTGCTGAACTAAATGCAAATGATATTTATTTCTTGCTGTACCAAGAAATTGTTGCTGATATTATGTTGAAGATGCCCCCTGATGTGCTCTTCTTGTCTGATGGACTGCCTACCCAATCTGCATCAGTGAAGCCTTGAAGCTTCACTCCCTCTATCCATCTGTACCATAATCCATACTATGTAGTGCCCTTGAGATATCTTAAGACATGCTTCCCTGCCTTCCAAAAGAGCTTGGTTGTCTTAACCATAGCTTGACTAAGCTAGTTAACTATGTAGCATATGTCTGGTTGTGTGTTCACCAAATACATAAGTGAACCCACAAGCTACCTGTAAACAGCAGCATCCACTACCTTACCTGAAGTAGCATCCTCCTTCCTTCAGTTTTCTGCAAGAGGGTTCTCCATGGGTTTTCTACCCTCCATGTGGAACTTCCTTAGAATCTCCTTGGCATACTTGCTCTGGGATAAAAATATCTCCACATCTGTTTGACATATTTCCAAACCAAGGAAAGAATGCAAGAGCCCCATGTAATTCATGTCAAATTCTCTTGCAAGATCCTCTTTTCAAGAATTTATGAGCTTCTCATCACCTGTCATTATCAGATCATCTACATAAAGGACAATAATCAAAATCTTATCGTCAACCACAATATGATATAGGTTTGCATCCGCTTCACTCTTTGTGATGCCCAATTCGGTCAAATATTTGTCTACCATGGTGTACCAAGCTCAAGGTGCTTGCTTCAGCCCATACAATGCTCTCTTGCGTCTACACACATGAAAATCCCTGCCTAAGGTCTCAAAACTTGTTGGCTGCTTAATGTACACTTCTTCCTCAATAAATCCAATGAGAAAGGATGTCTTCACATCCATCTGATGTATCTTCCATCCCATCTATGTTGAAAGTGCAAGGATGGATCTAATCGATGAGTACCTTGCAACTCATGCAAAATTATCCTCATAGTCAATCCCTTCTACCTGTGAGAACCCTCTGGCCACAAATCTAGCATTGTTTTTCTCCACACTCCCATATGCTTCTTGCTTCACCTTATAGATCCACCTGGATCCAATCACTGACTCCCCCACTGGTCTTGGGACCATTTCGCATGGGTTGTTTCTGATAATGGAGTCATACTCCTCAACTATGGCATCAACCCATATCGATTGTTGCACTTCTTCCTCAAAAGAGGATTCTTATGTCACAATACATTCACTCATAAGAGCCATGTATCCAATATACTTGTCTGGGGACCTTCTCTGCTTGCACTCTCATGTAGGTGCACCTACATTCTCTGTCGCATCTAGCATCAATATGTCATCCTCTCTAGTACGATTCCTACCACTTCTGGTGGATGGCTCTGCATGGATGGTTTCTTCCACTCTCTGGTCCTCTACTTGTGGCTTCTCTGCATCTCGAGGTTAATCCTTTGGAACTAATAGTTCCTCCGCTGCATGCAATTCAAGCTCCCTCTCAAGGGACAATCACATGGCCTTCTCTTCATCAAATTTCATGTATCCTCTGACAACTGTCATCCTGTGTGCTAGAAAATACACCCAATAGTTGTGGGGAGTATCTGTGTACCCCACAAATATCTACTATTGGTTCTAGCTTCAACATGGCATATTTGGTCACATAGAAATACATAGATGAACCAAAAATTTTAAAATATGAAACATTCAGTTTCTTACCTAAAAAATCCTCCTCTGGTATACTCATGCCAAGTATTCGATGAGGACTATGGTTCTACACAAATACCGTTGTGTTGCATGCCTCTATCCACAGATGCAATGTTAGGCCTTGATCATGTAACATAGCTCGTGTTGCTCCCATAATTGTTATGTTCTTTATTTCTGCAACTCCATTCTGTTGTGGGTTATGAGGTGCAATAAATTCTCTCTGAATCCCTTCTGTGATGCAAAATTTCTTGAATTCATTAGATATATACTCACTACCATTGTCACTCTTCAGAGCCTTCACCTTCTTCCTTGCTTCTTTCTCTACAAGTGCTTTGAACTCACAAAACTTGGAGAACCTCTGATCTTTCTTATGCATGAAGAACATATAACACTTTATAAAAAAATCATCAATAAAAATCACATAATATATGTGCTTTATCGTGCAAGTTGTTCAGAACGATCGACATACGTCTGATTGAACACTCTCAGGGATTTCAGCTAGTCGACTTTCCTTGTCGTGAAAGGTAGGCCTTTTATACTTCCCCATAGTACAAAATTTGCATATGTCTCTATGTGCAAGTGTACCCTTTGGAAGCCTTGTATAAATATGTTGCATGATCCTCAAAGCACTATCGTATAGATGACCCAACCTCATGTGCCATAACTAACCGGTATCGTGGCTCACCACTTCATTCTCTTTACTACTCAATGTTGCACAACCATCTACATGAATTTTTTAGAGTTTCTTCACACAAACCCCAATCTTATTTACCTTTCATGTGGCTTTGTGAAAAAGGAATTCCTTTCCTTCACGGAAAACCACATCATATCCACGATCCTCCAACATAGCAACAAAAACCAAATTCTTCTTTAAACCCGGTACATACATGACATATTTTAGTATGAGGGGTTTACCTGAATCTCTTTGGAAAGTAATTGTACCAATTCTAATAGCGCTATACCTCCCATCATCACCCATCTTGATGTACGCCTGAAGATCCTTCTCCTCCAAGCTACTAAATAATTCTTTGTTTCCAGTCATGTGGAAATATGGTCCACTATCCAAGTACCACATAGATCTCATCACTGTTGATACCATGCATACGATGAGAGAGAAGTCCAACTCAAACCGTGAGGCCAAAGCTTCACCTGTTGTAGCTCTCGGATCCTTCTTGTTGTTCTTATTATTTTGTGGACAATTTGTGGCATAGTTTCCATGATCATGAAATTTGAAACATTTCACCTTTGACATGTCTCGTTTCTTTCCTTATTTGTCGGTCTCAGATTTTGATTGGGACTTCTTCCCTTTCCAATTATTTTCCTTGCCAGCCAAGGCACAACCTTCCTCATCATCAATATTGGATGAGGATCCATCCCTGGTAGTCCATTGAAACTCTTTTTGTACCAAATCGGACCATAGTTTCTCCAAATTTGGTAATTGATCCCTCCCATTCACAGAGTCCTGGTAACTATGCCAGCCCTTGGGAAGGCATAGAAGTGCTACGGTCACTAGGTCATCATTAGCCATAGTAATCCATACACTTCCAAGCTCATCTCGACGTTAAGTGAACTTGGTCAATTATTTCTGGATTGTGTCGCCCTTCTCCATTTTTATTTTCCTGAGCTTGTCCTGCAGTGCCAATTTCCTGTGGTCACTACTACTTTGAAACAGATTTATCAAGGCCTTCCACATATCATATGGATTTTCCTTTTCATAGAGACTTGAGACAATATTATATCGAACTCCCTCAAATAAGATCCTCCTTGCCTTTGCCACATTCTTCTTCCATGCTTCATACTACACAACATCTGTTGGAGCAGGCTCAGGAATATGAACTTCAATGAATCCTTTTAGTCTATTTTCCTCCATTACTGCCTCCATCTTGTCCTTCCATGAAATATAGTTCTTATTTCCCTTGAGTGCATATTCGAGTCTCAATTCAATGAAAGACATCCTGGTCCGATGGTAGGTACCAAAGAATGAATCTGCAAATTTGAATATTGTTCAGCACAAACTAAATTTCTTCTCTTCTATTGTGATTCCTACTGCTCTGATACCATGTAGAAATTCTATCAATGGATTCAATATTATTTTTTGATGTAAGAAAACAAGATACTGAATCCTTCTACAATATTTTCATAATACAAAACATGATCGCTCAATCACATGTAAGTAAGAGAAAGAAGTAAACCAATCGCACAATGCAAGATCTTATTGGGGCAAGAAACTGCTCAAAACCCCGCTATATGTATATTGTATAAATTCAAGGAATCATGAAACAATACAATGCTTTATTTCTCACAAGAATCTCCCACACTCTACCAATTGTCTCACATTGATCTAGGAAAAATTGGTCTAGTACATAGCCAATTCTTAGCCTTCTTTCATCTTGCCTTGATCACACAATTCCTAGGGAATCAGCTCCCTATTAAATAGGAAAAATATCCTTCCTTTATTGTGCAATCCATCATGGCATCCTAATGAATTTATAATTGCACATGGGAAATTTTATATAAATACAATTGATAGTTATGTTCCCTTTAACCTTTGTCTCAACTAGGTGTTCCTCATAATTGGCATGCATGAAGCTATTAACAGTGAATTATCATTTATCTGATTGATCTCTACTTGTGAATTAAATCTAATTTAATTCATTGGACCTCTCACTAGCTCATCACTCAGTTAGAACTAGTTAAACTGATTTTAACTCAATTAATTGAGCTAACCTATTCACACCTGCACCCCACTGATGCATCAACTACAACTGGACCCCAAAAATATTAGAATCCCTCTACATGCCTCATCTTAGACCCTCAACTCGAATTTCTTGAGCTAACTTAGTCATTATAACTTTGTTAACTGATACAATTTTTTATGAGATAAAATTACAATTTATTGTCCAATTTATTTAAGGGAAAAATAAATTAGATGCCCCACATTCCTCACCAGTGTGCATCAAAAAATTCCTCACCAACGTGGGTGCATTTATTGTTGAATTTCAATACTTATTTGTTTATTTCCATGCATTTTGACCTAGTTCTCCATTGTGATGCCTCGACACTCCTTAACACTCCTCAACATGCATTGACATTGTTTGACATGTGTTATCATGCTTTTTCATTCCTTGGCATGCCCTAACCCTCCCTAACTATCATGCCCTCAAAAAAACCCTTAATTTGAAACTTAGGAACCCAACCAAGTCCTTTCTTGGCTACAAGAACTTGACCAAGTTAAAATTACTACAACTAGACTATGTTGTTGAACCCAAGTGAAGAGGTTTTGGACCCAAAATGGGGTTTAACATTAGGGGAATTTTGAGGTCTAAAATGGGCCTCCTAAGAAAAATTTACAACCAAAATAGACTTTATAAGAACCAATAGGATTCAAAATGATGATGCCAACCATAGGGGATGATTCACCATTTTTGGAATTAAAAAGTAAAAAGATTAAAAAATAATAAAATAATAAAACTACTTTTTCAACTTTATTTTCAATTAATCTCCCTAAGGTTTTACTCAAAATTAGAGTGGGAGTACTCGTTGGATTCAAAATTTAATTCCTCATCCAAGGAGTATCCATGTTGCATACTTTCTATGGACCTTGCTACACGAAAAATGAGAAATGTTTTATTTCTCTTTTTTCGTGTAGCAAGGTCCATATAAAGTATGCAACATGGGTACTCCTTAGATGAGGAACCAAATTATGCATCCAATGAGTGTTTCCGCTCAAAATTTGAGTAGACCCATAGGGAGATAAGTTGAAAATATATGTTGAAAAAGTATTTTTTTCGTTTTTCCCTCTAAATTTTGATGATGTAATCTAATATTATTTTATTATTTTTACTATTATTTTATAATTTCCTTAGGAGGCCCATTTTAGACCTCAAAATGCACCCAATGAATCTAAAAGAAAATTAAAAATGAAAAATAATATTTCCTAAGGTCTAAGTGGATAAATCATGTAAGTTCTAGAGGGTTCTTACGAGGCCTAGCTAGGAAAATCTATTTAAGGAGGCCTTAGTATGAAGGCAAGAACATCAAGTAAGAAGGAGCTCATTTAATCAAGGAGGCTAGGAGAGATGTAGTCCTAAAGTAGGCTAAGTTATAGGGTTGAGTAGGGGTTGCTAAAGGGAGGCAATGATCATCCACCAAGAGAAATATCATCTTGTGAGGGTTCACAATAATGCAACATACCTTAATGGATTCGAAATAGGATGTAGGATGGCATACTATTGGTTCTCTTATGGAAGATCGAGCTCAAGAGAGGTGGCTCATGAGAATTTGGGCATGTGATTTTAGTGGTGTTTATGTGTGAAGGCCACATCAAATTTTGAAATAATAGAGAGGGTTAAGACCCTATCATGTGGTGTTTAGCAGGCTACAAGGTTTGTGATAAAGACCAACACAAATGGAGGGCCTGCACTAGAATTTAGGGCTAGAAAAAAATTAGCCACATGTGTAATATTGATTGAGGTAACTGTAGTTTGAGGGTCGTAGATATCTAAAGTTTAGGTCAAGATTCAGTCAAAGAAATGACCAAAATTTATGGATCCATATGAGCTAGGCTCAGTCTCTTATGGAGGAAATAGTTGTTGTTTTTTATATGGGTGAATAGGGTTTGTTCTAAAACAATTAGAACAGAAGTATAATTCCCTAGTTAGGGAGGTTTCCTAACATGTTCAGTCCATAAGGTATGCCCTTAAGACTGTGACAAATCTGCATAGAAGAAGAGGGGTTGTGACCCTTAGAGAGAGGTTTATCTCTCCAATATATACCACAAATTTGCAAGATGGTTTGCAGAAGTATGTCTGGAGATAGAAATCCAAAGGAAGGTGGAACTTGAGTATAATATTGAGCAGAAGAGAGGAATGGATTGACATTAAGAGGAGTTGATTTTGGTGGACTACCCATAGAGTTTTGGACAAAGATATGAATCATCATATAAACAGTTTGTCACTGGACTGTTAGTGGATGAATTTTTACCATAGTTTAGTCATCTACAACTTGTTAGAAGGATGATAAGATAAGTAGTTTATATATTTTTGCAGATTGGACAACAAATAAATTGGTACATAATAATAATGATTTTGAGATGACTCAAATCACTACTAGGTAGTAGATTTGAAGAGCCCTAGATGAGGGCAGTGTTGTGGGCACTAGATCAGTAAAATAATTAATTGTGGTTGGGAAAAATGATGGAAGTAAAAGTACGATTGGAGGGTTGTTAGGTGACTTTCAAATAATAGTCGTAAGTCCTGTACTTGTGAAGGAAAACAAGACTGGTAGAAGGGTAGGTGTATTGGGTCTAAGGACATGCAGACTTTGAAGGACTAAAGTAGTTATCAAGTGGGCTAGCCAACTAACTCTATTTAACTGTATTGTAGAGGATTGAGTCATTGGGAAGAATGGAAACCTCCATAGCCCTAGACTTGTCATCTTGGAGCAGGAGTATGGAAAAAGTGGGCAGACTAAAGAGTTGTTCACAAAAGGAGTTGTGAACAACTGATCGAAAACCTTAAGTGTTGCAGACCTTAAAGGAAAAAATTGGTAGATAGAGGGAGAAGTTTTTTGAGCTAATTTCAGTAGCCTAAAGGGGTTGAGTTCATTGATAGAGGCAGATTGATGAGTTGCATAATGGGAGGCAAGAGGACTTGTCATATGTGTTAAACACAAGTGGACTGAAAGGGCTATGTGTGGCCACCATAAAAAAGAGGGTCAAGTGTTATCTTGTTCAAGGTAGATTGGTTGTCAAAGGACTAATACCAAGCCCTATTTGTATTCCTTGTATCAGTGTGATTGTAAAGGGCCATTATTCCTGGTACAAGCACTCTAGCCTATTCTATTATAGTTTGTATTTTAATGAAGAAATATTTGAAATTTTTTAAAATTGTCATGTGCACTAGTTGATTCCCTGATGTGTGTATATTTCATTGTGAAAATTAGATGGGTTGTGGTGCTTGAGTGTGTCTGTATCAGAGATTCTAAGACCAAACCCGATTCTCATGTGTCGTGGAAATTTAACATATGCCTTTTTCACCTAAGAGCTAAATTTAAATCATCTTAGGATACTCATGTCGAATCTCAACTCATCCCACTTAACAAGTTACCAAGACAAGGATCATCACATCCAACTGTGGTCATAAAACAACTAAGTAACACAGTTTACATATTGAAATTCCATAACACCTATCATGTATTAAATGCCTTGGCACTATGTGGCATGTGTTAGCATCCCCTACATTCCTTGGCATGCTTTCACACTCCCTAACACACCCTAGCACTTCTTGACACTGTAATATTCCTTTTCAGGAATTTCTGCAATATCTTCAATGAGGATGTTGTATAAGGAAAACCATGCAATAAAAATGCACAAAAAGACTTGGATCCTCTTATATATGTTGTGTGTAGCTTAAATATGAAATGGTATCAGAAAAAAATCATTCTAGCTACACTAAACAAATCTCCCCAGCTCATATATGCTCAAAAACACCCCAATCCCACAACTTCACAAAATAGAATTGCTGAAGACTGCAACAGCGTAAATTTTATTAGGGAATATACAACAAAAGATAATTTCATACAGATCTGGAGCTTTCATTAATCATAGAATCATAAATGAGAGGTTTGACCTCTTTTACAAGCACATCAGAACATCCCGACAAGGGTTTCTAGCAAAATAGCAACATAAAATGCAGCACTGCAGAAAATAACGTTGTACCCAGCAACTCTATATTATGAAATATTGAATGTGATCTGAAATAGATGAATAATATGGAAATTGGCCCAAGGCCTTCCTAAATAGACCTCCCGGAGTGAAATAGACACCTCCTCCTCCGAAACAAGCACAAAATAGGAGGGTATGACCCAGCAGTTGCTACTACTGCAGAAATGACGCAGTTACTGGGAATGATTGCATTGTATATGATGAAAAATGGATATCCCCAAGATATATGATGAAAATTGATCTCAGGACCTTCCCCTTAGATCTCCCAATCAGCTAGACCAAAGGTGAAGATGGAATTCCCGCATGATATTTATTTGCACTAAACAGTGTTGCAACTACAGCTAAACAGCTGAAGCTTGCAATTAGTCAAAAGACCAAAAAATATGATTATTTAATGCCTTCCTTGCTTCTATCTCCTCCTTTTTATCCTTGGTGAGCTTCCTCACTCCGGACCCCACTCATTGATGATGTGACTTCCTTGAGAAGATTCCCCTTTCAAAACTGTGCTGCCCTAGTTTGTTTCCCTCCTCTTATAACAGTGCTATTGACTTGGTCAACTGGGTCTAGCTCATTGCTTTTCCCCTCTTTCACACCAAAGTGGCTTTATTTTTCCTCCTAATCCAAACCCTTTTCACATTGGGATATGTTTTATTGTCCTTCCTACTTTTTATTTCAAAAATGGAGCAATTATAATATTTTAAGTAGTAGTGGCTAATTGGGAATATTAAAATCCTCCCCACTCAAAATTTTCTTGCCCACAAGCAACAGTAAATAAGGATGCTGCAATATTTTCTCTCCCTCCCAAGTGGCATCCTCATCTGGTAGATTCCTCCATCGAATTAGATATTCCTTGATGACTCGATTTCTTAGTTGCCTCTCCCTTGTGTCTAAGATTTCTTCTAGCTGCAAAATTAGGTGGCCCTCATCATCAATATGGAGGAGGTCCATGTTGGTAACTACATTCCTCCCAATGGCCTTCTTGAGGCAAGAGACATGGAATATATTGTGGATCTTGCTCCCCTTAGGAAGCTCCAACTCATATGCTACCTTACTGATACATTTGATCACCCTGTATGGCCCATAGAAACGTGGTTTGAGCTTCTCAGCTCCCTTCTCCTTGAGTGTGGACTATTTGTAAGGCTGAAAACACAGATAGACAAGATCTCCCACCTCAAACTATCTTTCTGTCTGACCATAGTCTGCATACATCTTCTGCTGGTTCTGGGCAGCAGCAATGTTTTCCTTGAGTGCCCTGAGTATGTCCTGGTTCTCCTGAATCCATTCCTTTGCCCTTGGAGCCTTACTTGCCCCAAACATAACATCAGCAAATGAGAGTGCCTCATACCCATATAAGGCCTGGAATGGAGTCATGCCAATAGAAATATGGTGAGTAGTGTTGTAACAATACTCTCCCAAGCAGAGCCAACACATTCAAGCTCTTTGATGCCCTGCTACATAGTTCCTCAAGTAGCCTTCCAGCCACTTGTTCACTATCTCGGTCTATCCATCGGTTTGGGGGTGATAGCTATTTCTTGGAGTCAAATCAGTCCCCACCAACTAGAAAAGTTCCTGCCAAAAGCCACCCATGAATCGGATGTCCCGATCACTCACTATGGTCCTTGGGAGACCATGGAGTCTAAATACATCTCTGAAGAAGAGCTCAGCTACCTGTGAAGCAGTATAATGTGCAGAAATGGAAAATAAATGAGAGTACTTTGTTAGTCTATCAACAACTACAAATATACAATCCTTACCCTTTACTATCAGTAAGCCGGTGATGAAGTCCTTAGAGATACTTTCCCACTTCCTATTCGGAATAGGTAGTGGCTGCAATAACCCAGCACGGTGGGTATGTTCTCCCTTATTCTGCTGACAAATGGTGCACTCTCTAACATGTCAGAGCACATCCTCCTTGAGACCCTTCCATGAGAATCTCTCTCTTATAGATCTATAAGTCTTTGTGAAACCTTGATGCCCGACAAGTGGGGAATCATGTGATGCCAATAAGATCTTCTCCTTGAGCTTGGAATTCTTATCCAATAATATCCGGTCCTGGTAATAGATGACCTCATCCATTACTCTAAACCTCTCATCTGATACCACCCCATCAAGTATCTCACATGCAAAGTCATATTTTTAATACTGAACTAAAAGTTGAGCTTTCCAATCTGCGTCCATGCCCCTCAAAGACAGCATTGTAGGCCTCCTGGATAATGCATCAGCTACTACATTTCTCTTCCCCTTGAAATACTCTATGTCAAAATCATAAGCTTGAATTTTTCTCACCCACTTGTGTTGTCTCTCCTGGAGTTGTTTATGTTCAAGGAAGATTCTAAGACTGTTATGGTTAGTCTTCACCTTGAACTTATTCCCCACCAAGTATTGTCGTAATTTTGCTAATGCATGCATGATATACAACATCTCTTTATCATAGATGGGGTATAACCTCTCATGAGGGAGTAGATTCCTGCTGTCAAAGGCTATAGGATGCCCACCTTGCATCAAGACTGCCCCAATACCTTCACCTGATACATCACATTCTAGAAAAAAAGGTTGAGAAAAGTCAGGCAAAACCAAAACAGGACAACTACTCATTACCTCTTTGAATCAAAAGCCCTTTGCACTGTAGGTGTCCAATGGAAAGCTCCCTTCTTTGTCAAGTCTGTGAGTGGTGCTGCTAGTTGTGAAAATCCTTTCACAAACTTCCGATAATAAGTGCATATGCCCACAAACCCTCTGAGTTCTGTAACATTTCTGGGTTCAGGCCAATCTCTGATAGCCTGGATCTTCTCCTCATGTACCTTCACTCCATCTACTCCTATGATGTGCCCCAAATACAACATCTATATGAGGCCAAATTCACATTTGGAGAGCTTGGCATAGAATTGCTGCTCCTTGAGGATATGTAAAACTGTCTCAAAATGCTGCAAGTGCTCCTCCCAAGTGCGGCTGTAGATAAGAATATCATCAAAGAAGACCAATCCAAACTTTCTCAAATGACCACAGAAGATGTGGTTCACGCAAGATTGGAAAGTTGTTGGGGCATTGGTCAATCCAAAGGGCATTACCAGAAGCTCAAAATGCCCATAGTGACATCTGAACATTGTCTTGGGGATATATTGCTCCCTCACCTCGATTTGATGATACCCGGATCTCAAATCAATCTTGGAGAAGTATTTAGATCCCCTCAACTCATCCATGATTTCATCGATCCTAGGTATAAGGTACCTGTTCTTCATGGTCTTCTTGTTCAAGGCCCTATAATCAATGCACATCCTCAATGTGCCATCTTTCTTCTTTACCAAGACCACTGAAGAAGCAAAAGGACTAGTACTAGGCTGGATGTGTCCTAGATCTAGCAGCTCTTGGATAGCCCTCTCAATCTCATCCCTATAAGACTTGGGGTGCCTATAAGGAGTGGTGATTACTACTTGGATCCCTTGTTCCAACTCAATGGCGTGTTCAAACCCTCAGTCAGGAGGTCTCCCTGGTGGGATATCTCCAAATATTGCAGAATACCGGTCCAGGAGAGACTGAACATCTGGATGCACTAGTGAATCCTTTCCCTTCACCTCTGATATATGCAGCTCCATTGCCCATTCAACATCCCCTCTGCACAGATCTGCCTCCATCTTGTGTGCTGAAACAACCTGATGGGGGTATGTGTTTATACCCTTGATATTTTGATGTTGGCCATCCTTCCCTCCTGTCCATTCCATCTCCAAAGTTCTCCAATTAGTGGTAACTCTCCCAAGAGTGATTAACCATTGGAATCCCAATATGGCATTGGTGTCTGGAATGTCTACCACAAAGAAGTGGCCTATCAAGGTGTAGGTCCCCATGGTAATGGTTAGTGCCAAAACATACTTGGCACATTGCAGGGTCATAACTCCTGGGACCAAAATTGAGAATCCCTCAAACTCCTCCATGTGGATTCCTCTCCTTTGTACCAGTTTTGCGTCAATAAAATTATGAGTAGCCCCACTATCTATCAACACAGAGACTCTTTGCCCAATAATATTACCTCTCACCCTCAAGGTTAAATACTTTGGGACCCCTTTTAACGCTGCAATAGCTCCCCCTCTTGAAGAAAAGTATTCTATGGATGGTACAGTGCTGGCATCCTTCTTGGAGAAGGTCCTGACATGATGTGTCCTTCCTACAACACATTCTCCCTCCAAATCCTAAACATGGATTTTCTTTCTTGGTCCTGAGTAGGCCTCCTGCTACAATAGTGTTCTTTCCCTAGGCAAGATGTGTTGTAAGTCTCTAGCTTTCTCCACAACTTCAAGGAGTGTGGTTGGTTTAGTGGATTTCACCAACCCTTGAAATGGTTCAGCCATCCCATTAATAAACATGCATACCTTCCTGCTCATAGTGAGGTTGGATACCATCACTGAAAGCTGCAAATACTCAGCAATATAGTCCTCAAGATCTCCCTCCTGTTTGAGCTTGGTTAACTTGACAAAATGGGCTTCCAGATCTCTTGGATCAAACCTCTCCACTAGCTTCTTGGTGAAATATGAGTATGAAGTGATGTGATGATGCCCAAGTGTGGTCAGTCCATGAAACCACCATTCTTAAGCTTCACCTTCTAGGTGCAGCGCAGCTATCTTGATGGCTTCTATTTCAGAAACCTTGTTGAGCTGGAAGTATGTGTCCAGCTTCTCCACCCAAGCCTTGGTTGTACACTTAGGTGTCCCATAAAATGTGGGCAAGAAGAACCCTACCATACTGTGATGTGGGGCTTATCCCTGCATCAAGTTCTCCTCCTTTTAATGAGGATTAATCCTCCTTCCATCTTTGATCCAGCAAAACTCTTGAAAGCTCAAGTTCTCTTTGAACCCCTGAGATTGGAGTTCATATTCTTCAAAATAATCTCCCAGGGTTCCCTCCTTATCATCTCCAGTTATAAATGAGGGCATGGTAGAGCATTGTGGTGCAGATGAATGCCCCATGCCAATTGCAGTGCTGGTGTTTTCCTCATGGAAAAACCCTATATAATCCCCTTCATGTCTCATCTCCTTAAGGTCCCTTGAAATATTATGCAGGCTCTAAATTAGGAGATTCGAAATATCTTCCTCCTCCATGCTGAAGATAAATTCCCCCCACAAGCTAAGCCAAGAGCAGAGCTCTGATACCATTGTAATATTCCTTTTCATGAATTTCTACAATATCTTCAATGAGGACACTCTATAAGGAAAACCATGCAAAAAAAATGCACAAAAAGACTTGGATCCTCTTATATATGTTGTATGTAGCTTAAATATGAAATTTCATTAGAAACAAATCATTCTAGCTACACTAAACAGATCTCCCGAGCTCATATATGCTCAAAAACACCCCAATCCCACAACTTCACAAAATAGAATTGCTGAAGACTACAACAGCGTAATTTTTATTAGGGAATCTACAAAAAAATATGATTTCATACAGATCCAGAGCTTTCATTAATCATAGAATCATAAATGAGAGGTTTGACCTCTTTTACAAGCACATTGGAACATCCCGGCAAGGGTTTCCGGCAAAATAGCAACATAAAATAAAACACTGCAAAAAATAAAGCTGTACCCAGCAACTCTGTATTAGGAAATACTGAATGTGATCTTAAATAGATGAATAATATAGAAATTTGCCCAAGGCCTTCCTCAATAGACCTCCCGGAGTGAAATAGACACCTCCTCCTCTGAAACAGGCACAAAATAGGAGGGTATGACCCAACAGCTGCTGCTACTACAGAAATGACACAGTTACTGGAAGTGACTACGCTGTATATGATGCAGAATGGATATCCCCAAGACAGATGATGAAAATTGAGCTCAGGACCTTCCCCTTATATCTCCTAATCAGCTAGACCAAAGGTGAAGATGGAATTCCCGCATGATAATTCTTTGCACTAAACGGTGCTGCAACTATAGCTAAAAAGTTGGAGCTTGCAATCAGTCAAAATATTAAACAAAGATCATTACTGAATGCCTTCCTTGCTACTATCTCATCCTTCTTATCCTTGGTGAGCTTCCTCACCCTAGACCCCACTCATTGATGATGTGACTTCCTTGAGAAGATTCCCCTTTCAAAACTGTGTTGCCCTAGTTGGTTTCCCTCCTCTTGTAATAGCGTTGTTGACTTGGTCAACTGGATCTACCTCATTGCTTTGCCCCTTTTTCACACCAAAGTGGCTTTATTTTTCATCTTAATCCAATCCCTTTTCACACTGGGATATTTTTTTTACTAAATATCTCTTTCTAATGGGCGATTGCTCTAATATTCCAAGTAGCGGTGGCTAATTAGGAATATATAGACCGTGTGGCCATGAAACATACCTTGAGCACTAGTATTTGTATCCTCACTCTTAACACACCTATAACTCATTGACACTCCTGTCCGTCTCTGTCCATTTCTGTCTCTCGACATTTTGATCTGGTTATTTATTGTTTCCATAACACTCCATAACACTCCCTAGGCAACGCTCTACTCCCTGGCACACATCTTGGCATGTCCCTGCTGCCTCTAAATTCCTTGAGACTACCTAACATACCTTGTGGCTCAGCAACGGACGCTGACTTATTGACACTCCCAGTCACAAAATCTTATTCATTCATTTCCATGAATTTTTACCTAGTTCCCCTTTTGTTTCCATATCATTCCTTAACACGCCTTGGAACGTGATGGTACACCATAGCACCTAGGACATCTTGGCATGTCACCTTGGCCTCTAGCATGCCTTAACACTTCCTAACATACCTTGTCACTCCCTCCTTAGCGCACCTGGAACTAACTGGCACTTCCAATCACAAAATCTTATTTGTTCATTTCCATGCATTTTGATGTAGTGATCCCTTGTGTTTCCCTGGCACTCCTTGTTAACACTGCCTTGCACACATTCACACATATTGGTTGCATGCCACCCTAGCACTCTCGCATTCCTTAGCACTGCAAATCATTCCTTGTCACTCCTCCTTAGAACACTTGGAACTCATTGAAACTCACTGTCACACACTCTTATTTATTCATTACCATTCATTATGACATAATGCTCCTTTGTGTTTCTCTAGCACTCCCTAACACTCCTTGACACACATTGACACACCCTAGAACTTGTCACATCTTAGCATGCTTTCTTAGCACTCTAGCATACCTTGTCACTCCCTCCTTAGTGTTAGCATAGTTCTTTGTTAAGTCATGAGTCCATTTTAAATTTTTTGTTTTTAGGATTAAAATTTGAAAATTGTAGAAATTATACAAACGTATGTATATCAATGGATTCAATCTGATCTAATAATGTACTAAATCTAAATACTGAATCCTTCTACAAATAAATTGAGGAAATTAAACACAATAACCAATCACATTAAGCAAAGAAAGAATAAAATCAAACCACAACACAGATAATTTCCCGAGGAAAGCTTGCTGCTCAAAACCCCTCTATCTTCTATTGTATATTAACCATGGAATCATGAAACAATTACAGTATATTTATACAAAGTCTCTTTTTGCTCTGACATATACATTGTCTGGGATAAAACTACTACCCAGCAGCAACGCCAATTATCGGCCTCTAAACAACTTTGCTTGCTTCTAACGATTCCTAATAGATAATCCATATTATTTGGGTACCGTATTCCAGCACATGATGATCATGGGCACTGTGGATGTGCAGTTTTGCATGTGGAAACCTCTGTCCACAACAAATGAGTTAACATACATACAACCTTCCCTTCTCCATTGGGTGTCCATGGGCAGAGCATGCATAAATGTTAATAACAAATCATCGGATTGCAGCATCTTCCTTGAGGTGTGATTAAATAATGTTTAGAACGGTGATCTCACTGACCCTTCTATGATTTAACTAGTTCAACTGACTCTAACTCACCTAACTGAGTTAACTGATTACTCATGTATTAAATTAATGCACCAACTGCAATTCAAACTCCATAACTAATAGAATTACTCTACATGCCTCACCAACCACCCTCAACTCGAAATACATGAGCTAACTAAGTTTATCACACTCAGTTAACTGTTACAAGTGATCATGAGATAATATTACATTTTATTGTCCAATTTAATTAAGGGAAAATTAAATTAAACACTGCACCAAATTAATTATTAATTTGGCCTTCACACTAATGTATCACTAGGACCTGTTGGTCCCACACTAGTGTGTGTGATGCAATTTTTTTTTGGACTTCAACACTCCCTCTCAACAACAAAGGCATTATCTGCCACCCTGATCCTACCTCTATGGTATTCGAATTTTCTCCTGGTGAGCGCCTTCGTTAGAATATTTGCATCATGATCTTCTGTGGGAATGTACTAAAGTAACATAATGCGCCTTTGAACACAATCTCTGAGATGGTGGTACTGGATGTCTATGTGCTTGGACCTATCATGCAATACCAGATTAACCGAGAGTTTAATGCAACTCTGGTTACCACAATGTATCACAGTCGGATCCATCTGAGAGCCAAACAAACCAACCAAGATCTTTCTCATTCAAATGGCCTCACATGTAGCTTGACTTGATGCCATGTACTCTCCCTCGGTTGAACTGAGTGCCACAGATCGTTTCTTCCTGCTGTACCAAGAAACTATTGTCTATCCTATGTTGAAGATCCCTCCTAATGTGCTCTTTTTGTTTGATGGACTTCCTGCCCAATCTGCATCCGTGAAGCCTTGAAGTTTCATTCCCTCTATTTATATGTACCATAATCCATACTCTGTAGTTCCCCTGAGATATCTTAAGACATGCTTCCCCGCCTTCCAAAAGATCTTGGTCGGCTTAACCATAGCTTGACTCATATGGTTAACTACGTAGCAAATCTCTGGTTTGGTGTTCACCAAGTACATCAGTGAACCCACAACCTACCTGTAGACAATAGCATCCACTACTTCTCCTGAAGTAGCATCCTATTTCCTCCAATTTCATGGAAGAGGAGTGTCCATAGGTTTATAGCTCTCCATGTGAAACATTCCTTGAGAAACAAAAATTTCACCATTCCACTACCATATTTCCAAACCAAGGAAATAGTGAAGGAGTCCCATGTCCTTCATTTTGAACTCCCTTGAAAGATCCTCCTTGCAAGAAGTTATCAGCTGCTCATCACCTGCCAAAATTAGATCATCAACATAATATATGATAATCAAGAGCTTACCATCAACCACAATTTGGTACAGGTTTGCATCAGCTTCACTTTTGATGAATCCTAACCCGATGAAATAGTTGTCAATCCAAGTGTACCAAGCACGAGCTGCTTGCTTGAGTTTACACACACGAGACTCACTGTCAAAGATCTCAAAACCTTCTGGCTGCTCTATGTATACTTCTTCCTAAATGAATCCATTGAGAAACATAGTTTTCACATCCATCAGATGAATGTGCCACCCCATCTACACTGAAAGTGCAAGGATAGATCTAATGGAAGAGTACCTCACGACTGGTGCAAAATTCTCTTCATAGTCAATCACCTTAACTTGTGAGAATCCCTAGGCCACAAATCTAGATTTTTACTTCTCCACACTCCCATCCGCTATTTTCTTCACCTTATATATCCATCTACATCCAACCACTGATTTTCTGACTGGTCTTGGGACAACCTCCCATGCATTTTTCTTGAAGATGGAGTCATACTCCTCTACCATAGCGTCAACCCAAATTGGTTGTTGCACTGATTCCTCAAAGGAATATGGTTTTGTCACAATAAAATTTCTCATAAGAGCCATGTATCCAGTGAACATGTCTGGAGACTATCTCTGTCTTCGTAGTGAAGTACAGGCTCCTACATTCTCTATTGCATCAAGTCTCAATCTATCAGCTTCTGTGGTGCACCTTCTACCATTTCTGGTGGATGGCTCTGCATGAGTGTTTTCTTCCACTCCATGATCCTCCGCATGTGGCTACTCCACATCTTGAGGTTCATTATTTGTAACCAAGAGTTCCTCCTCTGAATGCAAATCCATCTCCCTCTCAAGGGAAAATCGCATGGCTTTCTACTCATCAAATTGTATATCTCATCACACAACATTCTTTCTGTTGTTTGGAAAATACACCCGATAGTTGTGGGGATTTTTAGTGTACCCCACAAATATCCCAATCTCATATGTTGGTTCAATCTTCTTCCTGGTGTATTTTCTCACATGCACATAAACAGATGAGCCAAAAATCCTAAAATATGAAACATCATATTTCTTACCAGTTAAAGCCTCTTCTGGTGCACTCATGCCAAGTATCCGATGAGGACAACAGTTTTGCACAAATACTGTTTTGTTGCATGCCTCCACCCACAGAAGCAACAATATGCCCTGATCATGCAACATCACTCATGAAGCACCCACAATTTTTCTATTATTTCTTTCTGTGACCCCATTCTCCTGTGGGTTATGAGGCGAAATAAACTCTCTCTAAATTCCTTCTTTTCTGCAGAAGTTCTTGAATTCATTGGATATTTACTCACCACCATTTTCACTCCTAAGAGCCTTCACATGCTTCCCCATGTCTTTCTCCACGATTTCTTTGAACTCAAGAAATTTTGAGAACGTCTAATCTTTCTTATGCATAAAGTATATCCAACACTTTCTAGAAAATTCATCAACAAATATCACATAGTACTTATGTTTTGTTGTTGAAGCAGTAGAGAATGGTCCACACACGTCTGAGTGAACCCTCTCAAGGATTTCCCAAGCTCGGTTCTCCTTCTCATGAAATGTGGCCTTTGAATACTTCCCCATATTGCATCCCTTGCATGTGTTTGACTGCGCAAGAGTACCTTTGGGAAGACCCATAGAAATCTGTTGTATGACCTTCAAGGCTCCATGGTGTAGATGGCCCAATCTCCTGTGCCGTAACTCACCCTCATCCCGGCTCACCATTTATTCTGCCTTACCTATCAATGTTGTGCAACCATCTACATCATTTTTATAGATATTCTTCACATGAATCCCAATCTTCTTGGCTTGTCCTATTGTTTTGTGTTGCAGGAAATATTTTCCTTCATTGAAAAACAACATCATAGCCTCTATCCTCCAACATTACGACTGAGACCAAATTTTTCTTCAAGCTTGGTACATGAATTACATATTTTAATTGAAAGGGTTTACTTGACTGTCTCTAGAAGGTAATTATACTAATCCCGGTAGCACTGTACTTCCCATCATCACCCATTTCGATATGCATCTGGAGGTCCTTCTCCTCCAAGCTACTGAAAAGTTCTTTGTCTCCCATCATGTGAAAGGATGCACCACTATCCAAGTACCACACCTATCCCATTGCACTTGAAACCATGCATAAAATGAGTGAGAATTCAAGCTCAAATTACGAGGCAAAAGCCTCACCAGCTGCAGATCCTGAAGCCTTCTTGTTCTCCTTCTTTTGTGGACAATTAATGGCATAATGTCCATGCTCGTGACAGTGAAAACACTTCACTCTGGACATGTCGCACTTTTTCCATATTTGTCGGACTCAAATTTGAAATTAAATTTCTTTCCTTTCCCCTTCTTTGCCTTGGCAGCCAAAGCTCAATTTTCTTCATCATCATTCTTAGATGAAGATCCATCATTGGTATTCTGCCTAAATTCTTCTTGCACCAAATCCGACCAAAGTCGTTCACAATCTGGCAGATTTTCCCTTCCATTGACAGAGTCCTGATAAATATGCCAACTCTTGGGAAGTCCTAGAAGAGCTAGGCTCACCAAGTCATCATCTGTGACAATAATTTCGATGCTCCCAAGCTCATCTCGACATTGGACAAACTTTTTTAAATATTTCAGCATGGTGTTTCCTTTTTCCATTTTTATTTTCCTGAGCTTGTACTTTAGTACCATATTTATATGATCACTTATTTTATAAAATAGATATGTCAAAGATTTCCACATTGCATATGGTGTTGCTTTTCCATACAGACTTGAGACAATGTGGTCTCGTACTCCCTCCAATAAGATACTCCTCACCTTTGCAACCTTCTTTTATCAAGCATCAAGATTTGTAGCATCTGCTACAATAGGTTTGGGAACATCATTGGCAATGAATTATTTCAACCCATTGTCCTCCAGTACTGCCTCCATCCTTTCTTTGCACGCAATATAGTTAGAGCTACCTTCGAGTGCATACTCCAATCTCAAGCCATTGAAATCCATTTCGATCTTGAATTGCCTATCCCACCAAGAATACCCTTTGCAAATTCAAATTCTATTCAGTCACAAACTCAGCTTCTCCTCCACTATAGTGATTTCCTATGATCTAATACCATGTAGAAATTATACAAACATATTTATATCAATGAATACAATCTGATCTAACAATGTACTAAAGCTATATAATGAATCCTTCTACAAATCAATTGCGGAAATCAAACACAATCGCCAATCACATTAAGCAAAGAAAGAATCAAATCAAACCACAACACATAATTTCCCTGGGAAAAATTGTTGCTCAAAACCCCTCTATCTTCTATTGTATATTAACCATGGAATCATGAAACAATTACAATGCACTCTTCTCACAAGAGTCTCCGGCACTCTCACAACTGTCTCACACTGTCCTGGACAAAACTGGCCAACACTTAGCCAATTCTCAGCCTCTAAATAGCATGCCTTTCTTGCGCAATTCCTGATGAATGCAATCCATATTCTTTAGGAATTTTGGTCTTCCAAAACTGTGCAACAATCATGGGAACTCCAATAGATGTCTGGTTTCATGTGAGCAACCTACTAATCACACAATTGATTGTTAACATCCCTTTAACCTTTGTCTCGACTGGGTCTCCACTAGAACTGACATGTATGTAGCTATTAATAGTAAATCATCAGTTGCATGGCATATCACTGATTTTCAATTAAATAATATTTAATTCAATTGATCTCTCACTAGTGCAGCAAACAATTACAACTAGTTCAACTGACTCTAACTCACCTAACTGAGTTAACTGATTACTCATGCATTAAACTAATACACCAAATGCAATTCGAACTCCATAACTAATATAATTACTCGCCATGCATCACGAACCACCCTCAACTCGAAATACATGAGCTAACTGAGTTTATTACACTCAATTAACTGTTACAAGTGATTATGAGATAAGATTACATTTTATTGTCCAATTTAATTAAGGGAAAATTAAATTAGACACTGCACCAAATTAATTAATTAATTTGGCCTTCACACTAATGTATCGCTAGGAACTATTGGTCCCACACTAGTGTGTGTGCTGCAATTTCTTGTTGGACTTCAACAAAAATTTCAAAAAAAAAAAAGGCTGCTACCAAAATTTCTAGCACCTGTTTTAGTATTTTTATACAGTCTGTTATATTCTTGTTTCTGTCTGTTTTTATTTTATTTCAATGTTGCCTGAAGTTTCGGTAACATCCTCTGTTTTTAAAAATAAACGAAAAAGTGCATCCGCTTTTGTCAAGCCACGTGTTATAATGTGAATACATTTCAAATATTTTTTTTAATGATTTATATCATGTGATAGGAGTCGTAGGCGATCAGTTATGTTTAAGTCAAGTCATGGTATATGGGTAATGCTTAGGTGTCTACCCATTGTAATACACCCAACCGTTAATCTTGTCCTATCATTCAGCCAAGTCAGTTAATCTCATGTCAAGGTACGTGTTTTTTGAACGGAGGAGATCATGGATCATCAAAATTAACGCAGTGACCATTTGGTTGGTCGAACAACAACGCTGCTAGAAATTTAGGCCAATAATAAAAAAGACAACAGAGTTTACTGCCAGTCATAGATCCACTTGCCTCAAGCCATCTGTAGCATTCCATACGAAGTACGCAGCCAAATGAAGATGATGATGGACATCACATGGTGCACAGTATGGTTAAGGAGATTTTACATAATGAAAGTGGATTTGCATGGGGTGATGAACCATGGTTGTTGTTTTAAAACCACTGAAAAAGTAGGAGCACTATCAATTGTGAGCCTAACTGTTGGAGATCGAGTTTCATAGAGTTTCAGTTTGAGGAGGAGTCTAGATTTCAGACAGGATTTCAAAGGAAAACACAAGCAACACTTGTAAGGTGAATTTATTCTAGCTCTTCCACCTATCAGTTTCACAGACAGGGTCATTAATTTTTGAAGATGACTAAAAGAGGAGGAAAAATAAAATGAATTGAGCCATAGGGTGCTAACCCAGTGGATGCAAATTCGAAGGTGAGATGATTTTTTATCCAGGCAGGGTGGTATTCTTTGTGCAACAGGTTAGGAAGCTCTCACTTAGGAGTAGCTCAAGAGTTTGCAAACTCTTTTAATGGACAAGAAGCCAAAATCTATGGTATTACATTTCAGGTTTCAACAAACTCAATTGTTGAGGTATTTAACATTCCACAGGAAGGAGAGAGGTGGTTTAAAGTTTAGGTTATAACCAGACGAGACCTCAACAGTTTCCTCAAATATGCACATAGAGATCCAAATTGGTCCAAGGTAATTCCAAGCAACTATCTCAAAATGACTGGGTAGAAGCTGTTAAACTCATCAAGATTTACCTCACTTGTGAAAGGAGGTATATAGTTGTGTTTCTTTATCATATGAGATTTCCTCTTCATGTTACAATGATGAAGACCTTAAATCTGCCATACTTCCTGTTGAAGAGTCTGGAAAATATGTCAGCAAGGATCCAAACTCACACTGTTGTTTCAAAATATAGTTTGTATCATCAACCTCTCATCAAGGTTATAGTTGAAGAAGAGTTAAGGAAAAGAAATCAAACCTGGGACCATTTCTTGTTTTATAGGGCAGGCCAACCTACACCTTGGTAGGGTCCTATAATCTATAGGATCTAAAGGTGATTGATTATTTCATCTCAGATCTTTCATATTGTAAATAATATTCCATGATTGTAAATTATTTCCAAAACGGTTAAAACCTTAGGAAAAATATTATTGCACGTCCAAATGCGGCATTAGGAGATAATTAAGTACGATTTGATTGAATTAATCACATCATTTAAATGTGATTAAATAATTTGTAATAAGGTTAGGTACTACAGGTTTTAATTATGTCAAAATGGTCAAAAATGGCAAAGAATGGCTTATCCAAGGTTTCAGAGACCCATTATAAGTTAAAGGTGCTCAAAGGAGTTACTTTAAAAACCTTTGGAACTCATCCTAAAAACCTCACCACATTACCATGTTTCATTATTGGACCCACCTTTCCTTTTCACATCAGCCTATCGCAAACTTCGTTGCCAAACATTTTTGTTACATCTTTCGGCCTTTGATTGCGGTCTGCAATTAATTCTCCATCCTCAATACAATTTCGTATGGCCCCACCAATCATCATGCTTACGTCACGTTAACTTCCATACACTTATCCATCCATCCATTTCACTCTTCTCATATCCAATGGTCAATATATGTTTTCAGCCCCCCCTCTCCATCTGAGCTTTACCATCGGGGGGGGTGGGTGGGCCGAAATGGGTAGTTTTATGTTTTGACCCCATTGCAACATGTCCTCTTTCTGTCATTTCACACCCCCCTCCACTTATACTGCCTACCACTTCACTACCCCTCTCAAAATTGTTTCCCTCTGAAAATAAAACTGCTCACTACCGCCAACCATACCACCATTAGCCCCACTCCATGTCGCCTCCTGCCTCCACGTCGTATGTTCATTTCATGGCCAATCAAAACTATGCTTTTTCCCTATACGACACAGTATTTTCAAACATGGTTTACCAACAGCTGAGAATGAATTTTTAAAATATGAAAAAGGTTTTTTTAATAACATCCTCATATACAAAAACCTCTCTCATATTTCTAACAGTTGTTATGGTTTGGGAGATTTGGAGAAATATTTGCGGGCATATTTTCCCAATTTTTCCTATTTTTAGTCAGCATTTTCAAATATGGCTTCCTTGAAAGATTCTTTTGTTCCTAACCTCTGTATGAACAAAAACCTCTCTCCATTTTTACACAAACATTATGGTTTGGGAAATTTTAAAGAATACTTGAAGGCACATTTTCGAAAAAATTCCTATTTAGTCATCTTTTTGCAGAGAAGTTTTTTTCCAATCAGAGATGAATATTGAGAAACTGAAGGAGTTTTATGTTCCTAAGATTCCAAAATACCAAAAATTATCTCACTTTTTACACAGGTACATAATGAGATATACATGCACACCTTCACAACTTAGTTTTATGGTTGTGCAAAGTCATGTTTTAGACATATTTTTGCAGAAAATATTGTGAACCACTGGAGAAGAATTTTGGGAAACTGAGAAAGTTTTATCTCAAAAACATCTTCATATAAAATTACCTATTTCACTTTTTACATATCTATCTCATATTGATATATACAAAGGTATTACTGGACCCTAATTTTCATAAATTCAGGAGGAAAAAGCTCAAAGACAGTTAGTGACTTGGAGGCTGCCTCATCAATAAGAGTTGCTATCGAATTCGAATTGCTCTTCTTTGTCACCAAAAAAACACAAATATAGTGCCAAGTAGATTCATTATTTTTGAATGTCTTATGTTTCATTTCTATTTGTGTAACATAGTTAGAGATATTTGTAATAAATCTTGATATTTTTTCAAGATATTTTAGTTTAGAATTTGTATAAATACTTCATCATTTGAAGTAATAGATGTTGGGATTTGCAATGAGGAAAAATCACATTCTTTAAAGATGCTCACCGAGTTTCAAGTGACTGTTCACAAAGTAATACAAGATCAGTTGTTCAGGATTCATGTGGTGGATGAAGTGGTGAATTTTTCTTCTGTTTAATGTGTTTATCCACTGTTTTCCTTTCTTTATAATTCTGAATTTATAATTGTAAAACAGACAATGTGAAGAATAGGATATGTTATTCAGAGCACTCTATTCTGGTTTTTTGCAATCTATATGTTTTCCACTGAAGTCAAATCGGAGAATTATTAATTTCTCCTCGGTTTCTACTAAATCTTACACTCTCTTCTTTTCCATAATCCATTTAAATTCTAAAAGATCCATAGTAGTTCTACCTAGCTTGCCATGTTTCACTTAAGCTTGATACTTATGAAAATTAATCACCCAAGCCTCTCTGACTCCATTGCCCAATGGCCTTCCCTTTCTTTTCCCACCAAAAAAATTAAAAATAAAACAATTACCAAGCACAATCATAACTAGGCTAATATCAATTCAAAACAAAGTTAAAACTTAAAGAGAGATCCCTCTCTAAGTTTAGAAGGGCCAGCTTCTAGACTCCAAAGCAGTTTTGATGTTACCTCCTCAGTTTTGTCTTCAGTCTTGGAATTATAGAGTGCTAACACACCTACTCCTCCACTCTCACAACCACACCCTCAGCCTGCAAAAAGAACCAAGAGGAAGGCTAAAAAATAAAACGTTTATAAAACCAAGAACAAGAAAGAAAAGGTTTCTACAGTCAAGGCTGATAGAAAGTTGGAGAAAGGAGAGAGCTCCTCAGAAAATAGACCCAAGTATATGAAAATGGTGCCCCCCATTTCTAATTTTCCTAAAGTCTACACCAGAGCCCAAAGAGGAAGGTCTGCAACTACAGAGAAATCTAAAGCACAGATGCTAATGGTATTTCTGGAAGAAAATATTCAGCAGAAGATGCAGAAAGAGTATCATCCTACAAAATATGATGAATAACTCCTCAAAGATGCTGGATATGAGATCAATAGTAAGGAGAAAAAAGAAGAAGCCAAACCTGTTGTTGGTACCAAAAAAAGGCATACCAAAGAAAGCAACAAGTTTAGGCTTAAGTCCAAGGCTTTGCACAATCCAAGCTTAATGACAGAGGGCATTGATATAAAAGGTAAATATGAAGGGTTAAAGATAGAGAAAACCAAGAAAAAATATAAAACAAAAAAAAAAAACCCCTTCAGAGTAGCACTCATAACCCTCAAAATGAAAAAAGGTCCAAAAGGGTTCTAAGGAGAAGACAGCCATTGTCAAGGAAGCAACCACAAGAACAACAAGATCAATATCAGTTGCTGACAGCAAGATAGACTTGGATAAGCTTGTTGAAGTTGTAACCCACATGGAAGGAAGGTAAAAAGGTTTGTTTTGATACAAATACCTTTTTTCTTATCAATCACAATTTTGAATAGCAGCTTAAATGTCAAAGAATATAAGTCTGCACAGGTTTTTTCAGCATTTTCTATGAATTTTTGAAAAAGAAATAGAGTGCTACCAGAAATTATGATAGAATTCTGGTTTTTTCATAGTTACAGGTTTTTACTGGAATTTCCAGTAGTGCCTGTTTTAACTTAATTTTGACACCTGTCAGCAAATTTTCTGAGCCAGTTAAGGAAGGATAAGGACCCATAACCAAATGGATAGAATAATTGATGGTGAAAGGTGGTTATGAGGTTGTTGGAGGTCTTATTAAATGAAGATACATGGTTATTTAAAGACCAAAGACACAAGGAGACAAATCAACATAAAAAGGGGCAACATGACAGCACACTCAATAGTTCAACCCAAATTTCTACTATTCTTTCTTCTACATTTGTCCTTTCAGTTAGATTTCTATGGGATATGGTTTTAATGTCCTATGACACCTATGTAATGTTAGGAGTAGTGTTTCCGTCTTTCTAGAGGAGATGGAGTTGGTGCCTCTATTTCTATATATACCATTTGTAAACACTATTTCCAGGTTGGATTTTGGTCTACCTGAAGACCAAATATAATAAAAAGCATTTCTAATTCATGCTGGAGAATTTTGTAACTCAAGGACCATCTAATGTATGGTGTGTCTTCTTTCTTTGTTATTTTCTTCTAAATTATGAGTTGTAGCAACTAGTAAGGTGTGAGTGAGAAACTATTAAAGGATTTAATAGTAAATTATCTTCTTTCAGTTTTATGCAAATGATATATGTGTTGTAGAACATGTTAGTGAAGAATTCATAAAGGATTTGTGGAATAGTTTATACATGAAATCTACTTTTTGAATGTTGTTTACTTTGCATAAATAGAGTTTTTGTAAAGAGCCATCATCATAATTGTGTAACTAATTTAGGATAGGAATATTTCCTAGAATAGGTACTAGCTATCCATCTTCTCCATTTGTTACACTTTGCTCCCTATACTACCAATTTACCCAAACAATTGAGACTTTCCATGACTTTCCAAATGCATGAAAGTTTTAAATAATATAAAAAAATCATTTCAAAATCTTTGAGAAGCCATCCCACCACTCAAACAACCCTTTAAAAATTTAAATGAATTATGATGTGTAAGGCTTACTCCTTTTGCAATAAAGGAGTAACTCCTTGCGCTAACATCTTTGGCGTCGTTGCCAGGGAGGCGAATTTAAGTTTAACCCTAGGTGAATGACAAAGTTATAAGTCTGGTTCTTAGGTGTACAATTCCAACTATCTTTTTAGACTTCTTTACACCTGGCGACTCCATTGTTGAAGTTATGGCTCCTAGAAGGAATAGAAATAGGGCTAACCCTTATTTCCCTTTGATAATCCTAGTTTCTGACCCTAAAAATCTAATCAAGAAAAAGAGTAAACGAAAGTTTTTTTCCTCTACTACTGTTTTCTCAAAAGATATCCCTAAAGAAGTCCTGCAAACTTTATCCCCTAATTCTGGAGAAGATCATGTACCTCCATTTTTTTCCAACCAAAAAAGAGTCTCTAATTCACAAGTTGGTTCTTCATCATCGGTTGTTCACAGTCCACTAATTGTTGTTCCACAAATCCCAGCAACTCACACCATGGCTTGTCCAAACCCACCCCCTAACCGAATGGATGCAATTGTTACTACTAGGAATGCCCCTTTGGTTTTATCTCAGCCTAAGTATGCTTTACCTGTAGGAGATTATCTCAAATACATGCCTAAGTGAGGGAGAGGTAACAACTAAAGAACACCTTGCTGATTTTTATGCCTATGCTGCCAATATGAGTCTTGAGCATGAAGATGTCTAGATGAAATTTTTTCTTCAGAGTTAGGAAATGGTTCAGATCTTTGAAATATGGTAGCATCACTGGAATTGAAACCCTACATGATACATTTCTAAGGCAATGGGGTGATAATAAATATTTTCTTTATTATATCATTGAATTTGGTGCAATAAAAAGAAAAGAAGGAGAATCAGTTTCTGATTTTTCTAAGAGATTCAATAATATGCATAGAAAAATACCTATTGGAATCAAGCCTACTAAAGTTTCAGCCAAAATCACTTATGCTGGTGCATTTGATCCTGAATTTTGTTTATTATTGAGAGAAAGAATATCTACAACACTAACACAAATGCAGGACAATGTACTGGAGGTAGAATCTAATGTGTTAGCAGCTGATAAACTCATAGGAGGGATTGACAGAGAAAAAAGAAAGAAAAACGCTAAAGTTTCAACTTCAAGATCTTCAAACATATATCCTAAGTTAGATGAGCTGACAAAGATGGTTAAGTCATTGACTACTGATATTTCCAAGCTTAATATGGAAGCAAGACGAGCTACTACTAGAATTTTTTCATTCGATCAACCTAATAGGTAGCAATTTAGAAGACCTATTTCTCCTCAAATTTTGCAACAAGAAAGGAGAGATGTTGATGATCCAAAATTTTAGCCTCATTTGCAGAATTCTATATTTGAAGATGAAGAGGAAGCTGAAAGGTTGGAGAAAGCTGCTGATATCAACTGTCTAAGAGATAAAGAAGGGTTGATCCATCTTATACAAGCAGAGTATGAAGATTTCATGTCATATACTCAAAATAATGAAGTGGTTCCTGATCATTCCATGATTGCAACTGATAATAAAAGCAGATATAATCTCAGATCAAATAATATTGATGATAATTCATAATCTGTTGCACATCCCAAGAAGAATAAGGACGCAGTTAAAATTCCAGCGAAAAAACAAGTCATTTAACCAAGAAGACTAGAAATTCCGGTAGCAGTTAATATTCCTTCACTTGAGGTAAAAATTTCTCACAAGATGCCCCCTGTTTTCAATTTTGAGAATGAGATACAAAAGATAAAGATTCATGTTCCTCTTGTAGAGCTCATGAAAAATGATGATTTCAAAAAGACCTTTATGAAAGCTCTTCAAACTACACCTACTGAAGTAGCTTTTGATTTTTTTAACCTTTGGGATGACAAGCCCACTATTATTTTAGGTCCATTGGTAGAATACAGAGATGACTCTACCCCTCCTTTCTATCTATCTCTAAATAGTGATGATAAAATCTTGCATAATTTCCTAATGAACTCTGCAACCTCTCATAATTTAATGCCCAAGGTAGTCATGGATGAACTAGGTCTTGGAGTAACTAGAGAGTACCAAGATCTCTACTCCTTTGATTCCTGGAAATTTCAATGCCTTGGTGTCATGAAAGACCTTGCAGTAAGCCTTTTTCAGTTACCCATGAGTGGAATGGTGATGGACATTGTTGTAGAAGACATTCCTCCTAGGTTTGGCATGTTACTTTCTAGGTCATGGATTCAAAGGTTAGGAGGAACTTTGAAAATGGATTTCACTTATGCTATTGTCCCTATTTTTGGAGGAGAACAAAGGAAACTTTATAGAGAAGCTCAGCTGGAATATATCATTAGTGACATCAAATACCCCACTAATCATCCAATTTATGCTATAACAACTGATGTTGGTTCAAACATTTTACACATGGATAATGTTGTTCTATCTACTGAAAATTTTCAGATTTTGAAGCCTGCTGAAAAACCGATTAGTCATGAGGGTTCCCAACTATGAAAAATGTATTTTGATGGTTCATGTTCTAAAGAAGGAGCTAGTACAGGAATATTTCTTATTTCTCCTTTAAAAGAGAGTTCCATTTTTTATTTCAAACTTGAATTTGAAGCAACTAACAATGTGGTTGAGTATGAAGCTCTGAAGATTGGTTTAAAAACAACAAAATATATGAATATTTTAGAAATTTCTATTTTTGGAGATGTTGAACTTATTATTCAGCAAATCAGAAATTTTTATCAAACTAAGCATCCCAGACTCGAACATTACCATAATGAAGTATGGAGTATTGTAGAAGACTCATTCCTGGCTTTTAACATTTCTTTTGTTCTAAGAGAAAGTAATATTTTGGCTAACTCACTTTATATTTCATCAAGATCATTCAAGATTCCAATACCTATAAAGCTGAAATACGAATTGGAAGTTAGGTTCAGACCTAGCATTCCTGATAATGTCAAGCATTGGAATTTTTTTAAATATGATCAGGAGATTAGAAGATTCATTGAAGCTGCTGATGAGTTTGTTTTCCTAAACATTGATCAAGATTTTGAACCTATAAACAACATGGAAGTGGATGTAAATCTTTCTGAATGCGGCTGGTATAAGGATATCATCTATTTTCTGCAGCATTTTAAACCTCCTCCAAATTATGATAAAATCGGAGTAAGATCTTTGAAGTTGAAAACTGTTAAATTCTACATTAAAGATAATTGTTTATATTGGAAATATCCTACAGGAGTTTTGCTAAGATGCATTGATCCAAATGAGTCCAATAAATTTACCTTTGATATGCATAGTAGTGTGTGTGGATGTCATCATTATTGGAGAAAAACTACATACAAAATATTAAGAGCTAGCTATTTTTTTCCTAGCTTATTTTCTGATGTATGTGTTGAGGTGAGAGCATGTGAAAAATGTCAAAAGTTCATCGGTAAGAAACATTTGAAGTATTTTCCTCTTAAGCCCATAGTTTTTCTTACACCTTTTCAACAATGGAGCTTATATTTCATTGGCGAAATTCATCCACCATCAAGTGTACAACATCTTTGGATTCTTGTTGCAGCGGATTACTTCACCAAATGGATTGAAGCAATACCTACTAGGAATGCTACTTGTAAATTTATCATTAATTTTCTGGAGGGGAATCATAACCAGATTTGGATGTCCATCAAGGTTAGTAGTAGATAATGCAACTACTTTTAAAGCTACTCCCTTGGTAAATTTATGTGAATATTATGGTATTCAACTCAATCTCTCTACATCTTACTATCCCCAAGGGAATGGTTTAGCATAATCATCAAACAAAAGTTTGGTAAGAATCATCACCAAGTTTTTGGAGCAAAACAAGAAATTCTGGGATTCAAAACCGAAGTTTGCTTTATGGGCGGACAGGGTGACAATCAAAAAGTCTATTAATACATCACCTTTTCCAATGGTTTATGGAATTGATGATGTTTTTCCAGTTCAATTTTCCACTCCTGTAGCTAAATTTATGCAAGATCATGAAGTTGAGCCAAATGACATAACCAGGAGAATTTATCAGATCATATAAGTACAAAAAAAAAAAAGAACAACAATATGATTCGGTGAGAAAATATCAGCAAGCCGTAAAGCAAGTTTTTGATAGAGGAACCAAAAAATAAGATTTCTAGATTGGAGATCTAGGGTTTAAATGGGATGCACAGCTTCAAGATCCATGTCAGCATTCCAAATTTGATGATTTATGTCTTGGTCCTTTCAAAATCTCAAATATTCTGCAGAAAAATACTTTTTAGTTGCAACATCTTGATGGGACAGAGCTGTTTGGAGGCCAATTCAATGACCGATTTCTCAAAAAATTCCTTTACTAAGGGTGTTGGTGGCCTAAGTTCACTATAAATACCGGTGTGTTTCATAATAAGAATTCATAGCCCAATAACAAGGCACTGAAACTACAAAAGATTCTTAGAGCCTCACAGGGAGAGCTCTATCCCATGTGGAGCCAATGTTAGCACAATTCTATGCTAAGTCATGAGTCCATTTTAATTTTTTTGTTTTTAGGATTAAACTTTGAAAATTTAAAAAGAAAAAAATTTGGTCGCTACCGAAATTTTTGGTAGCGCCTATTTTAGCCTTTTCGGGCAGTCTGTTATATTCCTATTTCTATCTATTTTTCTTTTATTTTGATGTTGTCGGAAATTCGAATAACACCCTCTGTTTTTAAAAATAAACGAAAAAGTGCATCCGCTTTTGTCAATACACGTGCTATGATGTGAATACATTTCAAATATTTTTTTTAATGATTTATATCATGTGATAGGAGTCGTAGGCGGTCAATTATGTTTAAGTCAAGTCATGGTATACGTGTAATGCTTAGGTTTCAAACCCCAGTAATACACCCAACCATTAATCCCATCCTGTCTGTCAACCAGGTCAATTAATATCATGTCAAGGTACATATTTCTTGAATCGAGGAGATCGTGGATCATCAAACTTAACATAATGACCATTTGGTTGGTCGCAAAGCAGCACTGCCGGAAATTTAGGCCAATAATCAGCAAGACAATGGAGGTGACTGCCAGTCACAAATCCGCTTGCCTCAATCCATATGTATAACTCCATACAAAGTACGCAGCCAACTGAATATGATGATGGCCATCACATGGTTCACATTACGGTTAAGGATATTTTCCATAATGAAAGTGGATTTTCATGGGGTGATGAACCATGGTTGTTGTTTTAAAACCACCGAAAAAGTAGGAGCACTATCAGTTGTGAGCCTAGTTGTTGGAGATCGAGTTTCATAGGGTTGCAGTTTGAGGAGGAGTCTACATTTCGGACATGATTTTAGAGGAAAACACAAGAAACACTTGCAAGGTGAAGCTCTTCTAGCTCTGCCACCTATTAGTTTCAGATACAGAGTCATTATTTCTGAAGATGACTAAAAAAGGAGGAAAAATAAAATGAATTGAGCCATAGGGTGTTGACCTAGTGGATGAATATTCGAAGGTGAGAAGCTTGTTTATCCAGGCAGGGTGGTATTCTTTGTGTACCAGGTTAGGAAGTTCTCACTTAGGAGTAGCTCAAGAGTTTGCAAACTATTTTAATGGACAAGAAGCCACAATCTACGGTATTACATTTTAGGTTTCAACAGACTCAATTGATTAGGCATTTAACCTTCCACAGGAAGAAGAGAAGTGGTTTAAAGGTCAAGTTATCACTGCAGGAGACCTCAAAAGTTTCCTTAAGGATGCACACAATAGGCCAAGGGAATTCCAAGAAGCTATCTCAAAAATGATTGGGCAGAAGTTGTTAAACTCATCAATATTTACCTCACTCATGAAAGGAGATATACAGTTGTGTTTATTTATCATATGATATTTATTTTTCATGTTGCACGTATGAAGACCTTAAATCTGCCATAATTCTTGTTGAAGAGTCTAACAAATATGTCAGCAAGGATCCAAACTCGCACTGTTGTTTCAGAATATAGCTTGTATCATCAAGCTCTGATCAAGGTTCTAGTTGAAGAAGATTTAAGGAAAAGAAATCAAAACTGAGACCATTTATTATTTTACAGTGCAGGCCAACCTGCACCTATTCCTCCACTCTCACAACCACACCCTCAACCTGAAAAAAGAACCAAGAGGAAGGCTAAACAAGAAAACATCCATAAAGACAAGAGCAGGAAAGAAAATGTTTCTGTAGTCAAGGCTGAGAGAAGGTTGGAGAAAGGAGAGAGCTCCTCAGCAAATAGACCCAAGTCTATGAAAATGGTGCCCCCCATTCCTCCTTTTCCTAATGTCTACACCAAATCTTGAAGAGGAAGGTCTGCAACTATAGAGAAATCTAAAGTGCACATGCTGCCGGAAATTTCGGAAGCAGATATTTAGTAGAAGATGTAGAAAGAGTATCAGCCTACAAAATTTGATGAAGAACTCCTCAAATATGTTGGGTATGAGGTCAGTAGTAATAAGAATAAAGAAGAAGCCAAACCTATTTCTAGTACCAGAAAAAGGCATACCAGAGATAGAAACAAGTTTAGCCTTAAGTCTAAGGCTCTGCATAGTCCAAACTTAATGACAGAGGTCATTGATATAGAAGGTAAATCTGAAGGGTTAAAGATAGAGAAAACCAAGAGGAAAGATAAAAAAAGAAGGGTTTTAAGGAGGAGAGGGCCATTGTCAAGGAAGCAACCACAAGAACAACCAGATCAAGATCAACTATTGACAGCAAGATAGACTTGGATAAGCTTGTTGAAGTTGTAGCCCAAATGGAAGGAAGGTAAAAAAAAAAATTTATACAAATACCATTTTTCTTATCAATCACAATTTTGAACAACAGCTTAGATGTCAAAGAATATAAGTCTGCACAGGTTTTTCCAATATCTTCTTTTCATTTTTTAAAAAGAAACAGAGTGCTACCAGAAATTCCGGTAGCATTCCAATTTTTACATAGTTACAGGTTTTTACCGGAATTTCTGGTAGCGCCTATTTTAACATAATTTTGACACATGTCAGCAAATTTTTCGAGCCAGCTAAGGAAGGATAAGGACCCATAACAACATGGATATAACTAGTGATGGTGAAAGGTGGTTATGAGGTTGTTGGAGGTCTTATTAAATGAAGATACATGGTTATTTAAATACCAAAGACACAAGTAGATAAATCAATAGAAAAAGGGAAAGCATGACAACACACTCAGCAGTTCAGCCCAAATTTCTTCTCTTCTTTCTTCTACATATGTCCTTTCAGTTATATTTCGATGGGATATGGTTGTAATTTTCTATGACACCTATGTAATGTTAGGAGTAGTGTTTCCTTATTTTTGAGTAGATGGAGTTGGTGCCTCTCTTTCTATATATACCATTTGTAAACACTATTTCCAGGTTGGATGTTGGTCTACCTGAAGACTAAATATAATAAAAAGCCTTTTTACTTCATTTTGGAGGATTTTGTGACTCAAGGACCATCTAATGTATGGTGTTTATTCTTTCTTTGTTAATTTCTTCTAAATTATGAGTTGTAGCAACTAGTAAGGTGTGAGTGAGAAACTATTAAAGGATTTAATAGTAAATTAGTTGCTTTCAGTTTTCTACAAATCATATATGTGTGTAGAACATGTTAGTGAAGATTTAATAAAGGATTTGTGGAATACTTTATACATGCAGTATACTTTCTGAATGTTGTTTACTTTGCATAAACAGAGCTTGTATAAAGAGGCATCATCATAGTTGTGTGATTGATTTAGGAAAGGAATATTTCCTAGAATAGGTACCATCTATCGCTCTTCTCCATTTGTTACACCCTTCTCCCTATACTACCAATTACCCATACAATTTATACTTGCCACAGCTTTCCAAATGCATGAAAGTTTTAAAGAATATAAAAAAAATCATTTCAAAAGCTTTGAGAAGCCATCCCACCACTCAAACAACCCTTTAAAATTTGAAATGAACTATGATGTGTAAGGCTTACTCCTTTTGCAGTCAAAGAGTGACTCTTTGTGCTAACACTTAGCACACCTACAACTTTCTAACACTCCCTATCACACACTCTTATTCATTAATTTCCATGTAATTGAAACTAGTCCTCCCTTCTATTTCCCTGTCACTCCCTAGCATGTGTTGGTGCCACACCCTAGCACCCAGCACATATTGGAATGCCTAAAATTCCTTGTAACTTTTTAGCATGTGTTAGCACTTCCTGGGGATCCCTACACACCTTGGCACTCCCTAGTTTTCATGCCCTTATAGATAGCCTTACTTTTTTTGCGACTTGGGAAACCAACCAAGTCATTTAAAAATAGTGTTGTGTCTATCCCAAAGTATCCCTTTGTCTGAAACTTATTTGTCCATCCCCTTATTGCAATTGCAAGCTTGCCTCCTGCAAGTCCTATTATGAAATTCTCCTAACACACTTTTTCCATGGGAGACCTAGAATTAACTGACATTATCTGGCAGACAATCTTATTCGTTCGTTTCCATGCACTTTGAACTAGTTCTCCTTTGTGATGCTCTGACACTCCCCAACACTCCTCGACATGCATTGATAATATATGGCATGTGTTAGCACAACTTTTCATTCATTGGCACACCCTAGCACTCCTTAATATCATGTCCTCATAACTACCCTTATTTTTTTTTTAGACTTGGGAACCCAACCAAGTCCTACCTCAACTATAAAAACTTGACCAAGTTTCATTTACTACAACTAGACTATGCCTTATTCACCTAAGAATAGCTTATAACTCATATTAGTCTATTCATTTCCAATCTTAACTCATCCCACTTAACGATTTACTAAGTCAAGGCTCACTTCCAAACGTGGCCATAAAAAAACTAAGCACCATAGTTTACATCTTGAAATTCCATAACACCTCGAATGTCTAAAAATCCCTTGGAACTATGTGGCACACGTTAGCATTCCCTGCATTCCTTGGCATGCTTTGGAACTCCCTAACACACCCTAACATTTCCTAACATGCCATAGCACTCTAGCATGCCTTGGAATTTCCTATCATATAACCTTGTCACTCCCTCCTTAGCACAAGTGGAACTCACTGACACTCCCTATCACACACTCTTATCTGCTCATTTCCATGCATTTTGAACTAGTTCTCCCTTTTTTTTTCCTGGAACTCCCTAACACTCCTTGGCACACATTGGCACACCCTGGCACTTGGAAAATCTGGACATGTTTCCCTAGCACTCTAGCATTCCTTGGAACTAACTAACATACCTTGTCACTCCCTCCTTAGCACACCTAGAAATCGCTAACAATCCTTGTCACACACTCTTATTCATTCATTTCCATGCATTTGAAACTAGTGCTCCCTTTTTTTCCCTGGCACCCCATAACACTCCCTGACATGCATTAGCACACCCTAGCACCTAGCACATCTTGGCATGTTTCCTTGGCCTCTAACATGCCTTAGAATTTCCTAGCATACCTTTTCACTCCCTCTTTAATACACTTGGAACTCACTGAAACTTCCTGTCACAATATCTTAATGATTCATTTGCATGTATTATTTTCGCCTAGTGCTCCCTTGTGTCTCCCTAGGACTCCATAACACTTCCTATCATGTGTTGGCACACCCTCACACCTTGCACATCTTGGCCGCATTCCACTCTCGCACACTAGCATGACTTATCATTTCCTAGCATACCATGTCACTCCCTCCTTAACAAGCCTGGAACTTGCTGAAACTCCTTGTAATACACTCTTATTCATTCATTTCCATCCATTTTGACATAGTGTTCCCTTGTGTTTCCCTGGCACTTGCTAACACTTAACACACATTTGCACTTGGCACATCTTGGTATGCTTCCCTAACACTCTAGCATGCCTTGTAACTATCTAGCATATCTTGTCACTCGCTCCTTAGCGAACCTTGAACTCCATAGGATGGCCTATAACTCCCTGGCACATATTGGCTCTTGGCACTTGGTGGCATTTGAAAATTCTTGGCATGTGTTTGGATGCCCTGGAATGCCTTGACATGGTGTAAGATAAAATTTATTTGAGATCCCTTATTCACAATTAATAGAAAAGTAATAGAGGATGATTTCGCACTTAAGACACACTAGCACTTGGCCCTTGGCATGTATTTGCACTAGTATTGGTAGGCCTAGTATGCCCCTCTTGAAAAGGTAATATCCTGAAATATTAACTCTCATATGTGTTCATTTATTTGAATTTTAGCTTGGTGTGCCCTTTTCTCACCTGAAACTCCTTGACACACATTCACATACCCTAACACCTAGCACATATTGTCATGAATTAACATGCTTGGAATGAATTGGCATGCCTTGGAACTATCTGGCACATGTTAGTATACCCTGAAACTTCTTGACATTCCCTAACATTCCCTAGCATGCCTTGTCACTCCCCACTTGGTAGACCTGACACTCACTGACAATCCCAGTTATCACTCTCCCCAACTTCCCAAGGCTGACAATAGGATCGTAGAAAGGTAGCCACATACCAAAATTTAGGTTAGATAGATAGCCCTACGAGGACCAAAGAGGGCTCTCTCGTTGTCACTTTTACAGTCAAAGGAATGACTCAGTATATAATGATTTTATTCTAGGTATTTTAGGTTTGAACTCCAAGGTGAATCTGCAGAGAATGTGTGAGGCAAGATAGGTAGTTTGAAATCATTTTAATAATTCATTGAGAATAAGATGAAATGGAAGAAGTTTTGAATAAGCACTAAGGTGAATTCATTCATTTTAGAAGAAAATAAACACAATATTGTGAACCTTGTCTAAAAAAGAGAATGCATAAACATGATTTCAAATCATAAACTTACAATATAAACATATATGAATAAGAATACATGGTATTAAGCATGAAATGATAAACATACATCATAAAATCATATGCTTCAAAGCATACCACAAGTATCTCAACACAATTCCTACAAATCTGTCTCTGATTTAATTCCAAATATAGATTACAAGAGCTCCACTGCAATATGTGACTATCCAACCCAAAAAAAAACTAAAGAGAGTTTAATTATAGAAAATATGGACTATCACACCTCATCAGGTCGAATTCCAATCCAAAATGGATCATAAATACAAAATATGAATTATTTCCTAGTTTCTAGGGAGGTTAGAAACCATTCTGTGAATTTTAGTTGTGAACTAGGAGTGTTTGTCCCTTAAATTAATTACATATTACCTCATGATAGAAGGCAAAAACCAACCCAATAACTCTAATGACAACTCATAGGACATAAAAACCTTGAATTTGTGACATTTTCTGAGCTTTACAAGTGTCCTAAGGAATCCATTGTTGATTTGTAACATTTCTGATAGAAGGGTAATAGAAATTTGCAGAAGCATAACATAAGTTTGCAGGCAATTTGGAGGCACTTTTACGAGTCCAAATTCACTTTTGAAATAATTCTCAACTAGCCATGTGTGTCTAGTTTCTAGAATATATTTAATTTTGAAAAATAAACCTTGGCAAGGGCTTCAAATAACCATTCTCCCAAGGTTACTCCAAAAGCGTAACACAGGCTCCAAAAAGGTGGAAAAAACATGAAAAATGAGTGATTTTTTAGCTTTTTCTCCAAAATTACAGCTTTTCATGCCATAGGGGTTCATGATCTGTGATGTAATCATCAAAATACATTTATCCATGTAAATAAATCATCATTTGGATGCCCCCAAAATAAGAGTAACAAAAGTTTGTTACCCTTCTACAATGAGGAATTTCCAGAATTGTGAAAAAATCACAAAAAATACCAAAATTGATCAAAACTTCTCAAAATTGGTTCTATGTAACCTGGAAGTGATGGGCTAAATATCCAAATAATCTTCTGCCAATAATTCCAAGCTGTCCTTCTCTTTCAACTTCATGTGTGCTTCTTTTAGCCTTTTCTTCAATTGTTTCAGATTTATTTGAGAAATTGTGTTCCTAGTGCGATAGTGGTTTTCCATGTGTATTTTCACCTTATTGTCCCTCTTAGCGCTACTCAATAGCTTCTCCAAATGCTCATTTACTCTTGAAAACCAAATCTCTTTGTCTTCATTAAGCTCCATGTCTATAAGCTCATCAAAGGTCAACTCTTCAGGTGGATGAGTTGATTGCCTTTCTTGCTCAAGTGCCCTTTTGAGGCCTCTTATTTTTGGCCTTCTTGATTTTGTCTCCGCCTCCCTGTCCTGCATTTGGTTAGCAACAATAACCTCCTTACCTTTACCTTTGACTACCTCTAGGTCTGACTTGGAATTTCTTTGTAGGAGGTGATTCACTTTCAATTGAAAATTTTCTTGTTGTAATAAAGTGATTTGAGAGTTAGTAATAGAAAACATCTTCTTCAATTCTTTTATTTCCTCATTTTTTTCTTGGATGATCTCTTCATCTGATCTGACCTCCACCTGCTATGCTACCTCAACCTCCAATGGCGCTGATTCACTATTTTGATGCCAAAGAGGCTTCTCCTCTATCTCACATTGTCCCACAATGGTGTCAAGTGTAAGAAAACTTTTGGTAGACTTAGGCACAAAAATTTGTCTCTTCCCCTTCTCATATGTGTGAGTAAACTCAACAACCATAGGAGCATGTGAAAGCTAAGTTGGAATACTAGAAGAGACAACCTCCATTAGTTGTCTTTATGATGTACTAGGCAAGGTAGAAGGGCTAATGGTAAGTGTTGCTGACAATCTCTCCAAGAAATTTTCCCAAGTCATGTTAATGGAGGACAGGTGATGCAACACAATGAGCTTGATTAGACGATGATGAAAAATACTAGTGTGATGATCTTGTCTTATACTCTGAACCTTCTCAGTCATCTTAATCAAACTCCTGTACAAATAATATGGCAAATCAAGTGTTTTGACAGAGGTGAAATGAATCAACAGCCTGATGTGATATCTATATAACCTAGATAATCTTCCTTCACATGTGAAGTACTTCATTATGAACATCATCAAAGGAGCATACTTTTTTCTGAGGTGTCTGAAAAGAAAAAGGTAGTATGTCTCCTCTCTAGCATGAGGTTTGAGAAATTTTTTGTAGTTTTCAATGTCAAACTCCATGCCTTTGAACCACTACTCTCCATGACAAGGGGTACCTGTTGCTGAATAAATTAGGTCTGTTGGTAGGCTTATCTCCATACCTGCAATAGTTACCTTCCCATACTGAAGCTTGTTGCAAATAGGCTAGTCAATTGAAGATGATACCCCTCTTCCATAAGCCTTTCACCAAATCTCAAACAATGATCTCTCTTAAAGCATCTTCTGGCCAATGGCGAAGCATTTATTTCATGCATTATGAAGGTTTCTAGCCTGAGGTGGTGCCTTCCCTTGAATCTCTTCTTGTCACTTTCCATTTTGTTTGTCACTTTTATGAAGGCTTCACAAGGCAATGGAGACAAGTTTCAAGCTTGTTTGGAAGCTTTTGGAGCCCACAACCAAAATCTCCTTCTCCTCCAGAAGCACAACATACACCTACAGAAGCGTAACAATCATGTATAGAAGTGTAACAAGGGAGGAAAAAGCATAACACCACTTCCTAGAAGTGTAACAACACTTCCCATAAGCGTAACAATTGATTCCAAAAACGTAACAAAGGAATTACCAAAAATATGAAAAAATAGGGCTTAAAGATAGATCAATATCTCTATAACCATAACTTTTTTTTAAAAACTGAGAGTTTTTTTGTTATTTGGCATATTATGAACAATAACCTCCTCCATTTTTCCAAACTACTTTTCTATTAGCTCATAATCCAATCTTGAAGTTCATCACTCAAAATTTGCAGAAGCATAGCACACTTTGAGCAGAAGCGTAGCGCCTACTTTGAGAGGAGTTTGGAGGCCTTCCCAGAGGTTTTTTAGGATGAAAGTGGTATGGTTGGAAATATTAGGATGTCTTCCACAAAATTGAGTCATCAAGCACTACAAAAACCTTGCTCCAAACACCTGAAAATTTGACTTGAATACAACAAGTTCAAAAGTGAAGAAAATAACTTGGAGCAACTATATTTTTTTCATTTCTCTCAAACCATAACACCTGTGCATAAAATAAAGGACATTTTTGTTATTTTTCCTATGTTTGACAAAAAACTCTTTCAATTTTGTAAAATGCATCTCCATTACTTCAGAAACTGATTTTGAAACCAAATTGTCCCTGTGTGCAATGTAAACCCTCGCTCGATCATAAAGCTCTAAAAATGATGCCATGGGACTGAGTTGACTCAAACCTGGAATGGTGACCTCCCTTATGGACATTCTTCTCACCCTCCATTATTTTCTTCAACAAGGAAATCCCTAGCTTGATGTAGTGGATAGGGAAGATGGAAAATTAGGAAAACATGGGATAGTGGTAGAGTGGTTTTAGGGACATAAATGAAGTGGAAGGAAGTTAGGGAAATATCCCTAAAAATTTGGGGAGTTAGGGTGATGAGTTGGCTATAGGATGCAAGTGTAATTTTTGGGAATGGGCACGTGAAAGGTACCCAAAAGGTCAAAACACGGGGTATCACTAGTTTTTTTGCCAAAATGTAGTTAAAATTAAGGTTTAATGTAATTGATGGAAAAGAGGGTTATGAGTGATAGCATATGTTAGGTTATGGTGTATTAATGTTATATGAAGGTTTTAGATGTTTATATTAGGGTTTTATCAGTTGAAACAAACAAAATATGAAAAACACAAAAAACGTAGTGGAGGTAACCTAATGAAGGAAACCACTCATTTGCTAAAAAATTTTGAATTGAGAGAGGTATGGAGGGTTTAAACTTATTGTTTATGAAGTGTATGAACCTTTTTGCAGTGGTTTTTAACCTTGGAGAACTTATTTGGAGCTCAAACACCAAAAGCGCAGCGCCTACGCAACACACCCAGAAGCGTAGCACAGGTACTGTTAGCACAAATTTGTTTATTTTTCTTCAACCCATGACAGTTGTGGAGTATGATGGTGGGAATAGAGGAGATCTTTACTTATTTCCATATATTTTATAACTCTCTATGCAAATGACTTGTATGGTGAAAATGAGATTTTTTCGCTTTCTTTTATAACATAATTGACTCTTATGGTGGTGAAACAAATGAGAACTAGACTCTGACCTAAATGAAGGTGTGGTGAATGACCTCAGACCCTAGATTATTGATGGATGAAATGACCTCTGAAATGATGATGGAGTATCATTTCAAACCTAAACATATTTAGTGAACAAAATCTTATTTGAAAATTGACTTGAAAAATGAAATTTTTACCTAGGACCACTATTAAGTAAACATGAAAGAGTACATTTGATCACTAAATATTTGGACACTAACAGTCCCCAAAACACCCTATTTTTCATTCATTTCATTTTATTTTGGCTCGATGATTTATTTTTGATGGGGTGCATGTCTAGAAAGAGTCTGTTTAAGAGAATAAAAAAATGATCGCACCATTGTAGACATAGGTTATTGCGAGATTATACTTGAATGACATTAGGAAACTACACAAGAGATTTTAAGAATGACATTTTTAGGAATTTTTTTATGGTGCGGGAATGGTAAGAAATGAGTAGTAAATATTGTGATTTTATTTCTCATTAAAGCGTTGATCCTTATGAGAGAATTTTCTTGAGAAAATGACACCCTCGTCATGCTTACCCTCCAAGTCATAATATTCTCAAAATAAAGGAAAATTTGCATAGTGAGGGAGGGCATTTTGGTTTATGGTGTTTTGATTGATTGAGTGAAGTGTTAATGTACTATGAGAGGTACTAAACGATTTACTTTGTGTCCTCTATGGGTGACATGTTTTCGGTGTGTGTCATGGAGCCACAGGGCCACTAGAAAGATTGTGTAAGATATAACCCAACATAATCAATTCCTTGAGAGAAATCCATGGCGAGGGATAAAAATAAATTATATTGGTGAGTCAACCAAAAAATATTTACTAGAGAGTGACACCATGGTGATTACTGATACACATGGAGTCTTTTGAGCTAGGCATTTGTTTTCTCTAAAAACTTGTTTAGAGTGTCATTGAATTGGTGGAATTATCAAATTCATGACGTTGTAAATTATGTAGGAACTTTGTTTCTTTTGTTATAGAGACTAATATTTGCAAGGAGAATATAGGGTTTGTACGGTCTTAGGGGAAAAGAAGAATCAATTTATAGCTCTTTGATATATTAAATTTTGAGTTGTGTAGCTTGGGAGGTACTCCAAGCCCGAGGGTTCAGGGTTTGGAGGGCAAAGCACCACAGGGGCAACTTGTGGGCTTGGAACCCAAGTGTGTGGCTTTGCACCCATCAATGTTTGGACAAAATTGTGATGAGAAATCAACATGTGATGGATGAGGATGATATTTGTCGACGCGGTGATTCCAACGCAATGATAATCATTCGATTCGAAGTTGTCGTTAGGGAGAAATGAATTTTTGAAGTTGACAAAATAATTATTGGTTGTCAAGTCATGTAGGCTTGAGGTAAATCACTCCAATATATGTGTCTCTTCATGATTCATTGGAGCCCCTTTTTTGGCTATAAATAAAGGGTGAAGGAAAAAATTTTTATCATCCATTTTGTGAGCAACACTCATACAAAGGAGCTCTGAATTTTCAAGGAGGTTGCAGCTAGAAAAGGACTTGGGACTGCGTGGGAGAAAATTTGCCTTACGCAGCATGGGTTAGGTCGAGTTGCTGTAGGGAGTGTGGATAATCTAGAGGGACTATTTTTGGTTAAAACAAGGTTATTTCAAAGCCGAGTTTCTGTAGGGAGTGCAGATCATCTAGAGGAACTTTTTTTGGGTAAAACAAGGTTATTTCAGGGCCGAGTTGATGGGCAGTCAAGGCCAAGGAAAGAAGGAGCATGCCAATTTTTTTTAAGGGTTCTTTGGGCAGTGTTTGAAGGAGGCAAAAGGCTTACAAATGTTGTTGGGCTAGGTCGTAGGCCATAACCAACAGTTAGGTTGTTTCAAGGGTAGCATAAGCCTAGATTAGGACAATGTAGGTGTGGAGAAGTCTATCCTTAGAGGACCGCAACCCTTGAAGAGTTTAGGTTGTTGCCAACATGGAGAGTTAAGGGTTGCATTGTGCCCTAACCATAATTATAGGAGAAATAAACTAACAATGTGGACAACAACGTTTTGTGGAGGTGTGTTGGATAAAATTATTTGACCGGATTGGATCATGACTTTGCAGCCTATGGGAGCCATGTTGGAGGATTGATTGGGTGATCGAGAGCTTCCTTAGGAGCATATATTGCAAATTTTGGAATGTGATGCATTCAAAGACATCTGAGAAACTTATGAAAATATGTTAGCATTTATTTCTTGGCATTGTATTTTCAGCTAGGAGACTGTTGGAAGGTTGGGTCAACTAATCATAAATTTGAATAAGAAAAGGGTTGAATTGCAAAAGGCCAAAAACAATGAAATAATGATCCCATAGACTATTTTTAATCTCGTGGACGTTAAAATTTCATTTCATTTCGTAATTAAAACCAACTTGTACAATGGTCTATATCTTCCAGCATTTCCATGCCATTATTTGTTTGAAAAGTCTTATTTTTTCACAGGTCCTTGACATTACACTGAAGGTGTTCCTCTACGAGCTTTGTCTAGATATATTTGGTCAATCAGATACTTTGGTTTTCATCCTCCTCCCTTGAATCAAAATTATTACCACATGCAAGATCTCACGACTACCATATTTCCAGAAATGACTCGAGCGATCTGGTTTTCCCTGTATGAGGGAAGATCTCCAAGAGATTTTCGACCATCTAATACATAGCCTCTGCTTCTCCAATTCCAATAGGATTTTGATTGTGCATGACTGGTTACTGAGGTGGGTTCAAATTGGCGACAAAACATTAAGTCCCTGCCTACAGTTTCAATTGTGTCAACGCCTATTTCTCAGCAATATGGACGAATTCTACTCGAATTTTGGAATGCATTGTATCATACAAACAGTGCTTCCTGGATATATTTATTACTTCCATAGCTGGATGCAAAGCATAAATTATAGCATTGATGACAAGACATCTCGTGAGAAAAATTTTCAGCCTGGAATCTCAATTCATCAATGACAACAAATACGCTGAGAACATTACGGTGAGAAGCCTCTGTTTCCCATCGATCATCTTCTTCCTCAATCAATTTGGATGACTAAGAAGGGTAATTCAAAATTTGGAAGTTGCTTGAGATGGTTGGATGACCAAGCTCCAACTTCAATTGTTTATGTTTATTTTGATACAACGTGTTCCCTATCATGCCAACAAATCCAGAAATTCTTGAGGGCTTGAGGCAAGCCAACAACCCTTCATTTGGGTAGTCAAGGTTGTAGATACCCCTCTTTTAGTAGTGTTGGATGAAGCACATGTTGATTAGATAAGAAAGATGCTTCGAGAAGGGTACGAGCATCAAATTGTAGGATGTGACTTCATGGCGAGTAATTGGGCGCCTCAGCTTGATTTTTTATTGCATGAGTCTACTAACATTTTCTTAACACACTACGTGTGGAATTTGACTTTGGAGAGCATCAACATGAGTGTTCACATGGTGGCTTGGCCACAAAATTCAGGCCAATTGTCCAACTCGATACTAGTGGCGAAAGAGTTGAAGGTGGGAATGGAAGTGAATAAGTGGAAAAAGGCAGACGAGAATGAATTCTTCACGACGGAGGAGATTGAGAAAGCATAATTTGAAGCCTCATGGCCAGAAATTGATATGGAAGATAAGAAACTTAGTAGTACACTCCATTTTTTGCGCAGGGACGAATGGGAAACTATTGTCTGTTCGATGGATTGAGATTGAAAGAGAGGACTCAGCTCAGTGATTCTCTTCATCCTCTTGGGTAAATGCATGGTCATTATTTGAAGCCTAATTTGGCACCTTTTCTCTATCCTGGGGAAATGCATGGTCATCATTTTAAAGGAAGAGGAATGATTCATATCGCTTGCCTAATGGTAGCACCCATATTTAAGAAGAACAAACATATAGATTGTTGTGTTTATTTCCCCAAAAGTTATAAAGGTTATACCCATGAATTTATAGAATTTTCCATAGACTAAACAAATTCAGGAACATGGGGACACCATAGAATTTTGTTCCCAAACCATACTGAAAAAATATTCTGAGTGTTTGAAATTGAGTTTCGTATGTGTAGAACTATTTGAAATTTCAGTATGTAAAACTACTTGAAATTTACGGTTAAAATATTGGGAAATAAATTTCGTACTACTTTTTTTCATCGTGACTCAGTGAAGTGCTTAATTTTTTTGGTATCTAATCAACTTTACACAATGATTCACCAAGAGATCGGTTGTCTTTCACCTTTACTAAACTAGAAATTACCCCTAACCTCTTCTAAAATGAAACTCATGAAGATGAAATTACCTAGGTTGATTGAAGTTGAGAAAACAACATCAAAACATTAAAAAAAAACCTTTAAAATAAATGATTCTAGATGAAAATTCAATGTATATCCTTGAAAATAAGTTTTCGAATCAAATTAACATGTTGTGGAACTATGTAAATAAAACTAAAGAATAGAGCAAATCAGTAACAATATCATGTCATATTACTTTTAAGTACACTAAAATACTTTCAACTTTTTTTGAAATCAAGATAGAAATTGATATCAATATTTATATAAGAATTTTCATATCATTTATATAATAGTTATATAAAAACTTAAATATTTATATAAGAATTTTCATATTATTTATATAATATTTATATAAGAATTTGAATATTTATATAATAATTTTCATATTTAATGATTTATTTTTTCAAGATGATCTTCTATTGCTTGGATATCTTTTCACTCCTTGCATATCTTTGCACTTTAGAGATCATTGCTAGAGTGTCGTTTCCATCATGCCTTCCTATTGGCGTCAAAGGTCCGGCACAGTGTTTAAAACTCATATTTCTTTGAGATCCTGCTTTCTGAACGAATTCGCTCTTGAAACTCACGGCCAGGGTTCACTGCGTCATCTGATATATCTCAAGTATGGTGAAATTGGATTCCTCGTCGCAATTAAGTTCAGACCAGATTTTTCTTAGAAAAATGTTGTGAAATGGAGGTTTTACTGAGAAAATCTATGCAAGATGGGGGTTTTGTGGGAAAATTACATGCAACATTTGACGGTACAGTGTCAAATCGATACCCCTATATCAGCGCAGAAACTTTGAAGGGTAGCCAGTGGGAGAATTTTGGTAGACATGACTCGACATGACCCTCCCATTCTTCCTTATACTAATTTCTACGTGGGTGAGTCATCTGCGTCCAAGCCCCATCACTCAACAGGTCCCCACTCAACTGTAGATATTTCTTCCGAGCCCGATGACCCCATCTATTGTCCGGACTCTCCGCGGAACTCTGTTGGCAGTGACCTGGAGTCTATTTTAGCTAATCCCAATAATGATTTCGCTGCCCTCACGGTCTTTGATAGACCACCTACAGTGTCTGTGTCGGGATCTTCTGCTCCTTCTCCGAATCTACATGCTGGTAGTCGTATCTCCAGACCAGCTTATAAGCATTCAAGAGGTAAATTCAAAGTCGTTGCCTTGTTTACAGAGGATGAGGACAATCTTACTGACATTCCCATTTCTATCAGTCATAGCACTAGGGATGATATTCGGGCACTTAGAGCATGCCACCCGCAGCCGGATTCATCATGAATCACATCATTTCATTGAATATACAGGGGTTGGGCGATGCCTCCAAAGCTCATTGCCTCAGGGATATGATATCTTCCGCAAATCCTTTTATTATTTTGGGCCAAGAGACGATGTGTGTTCGTGATAAAGCTATCAATCTTTTTTTGTCTATCAAAGCAGGTTGGAAGGCTGTTGCTGTGGATGCTTTGGGTCATTCAGGGGGCCTAATAGCGATTTGGAATCCGGATTTTGCCTCTTTTAAGGCATATAGGTTTTTTGGGGGGATTTTATTATCTGGCTCTCTCAGAGGTACGAATGACTCTGTTAATATTATTAATATATATGCCCCATATAGCAATAGACAGTCATTTTGGCAGCGCATGAAGGATTCTGGTGTTCTTTCTCTGCACAATTTAATTCTCATGGGTGATTTTAATGCTACTCTTCATCCGGATGAAGTTTGGGGTATTTCAGCCAGATTCGACCCTCTTTCATCTTTCCTTAGTGATATGTTTTATGATCACCAGCTAGTCGACATTCGTCCGTCTCCTCTCTTGCCAACATGGACGAACCGGCAAGCAGATTCTCAATACATTGCCAAGAGACTTGATCGGGCCCTCGTTCATGATAACCTTGTTGACAAATGGAGCCTGCTTCGCTCCGATATTATTGTATCTGACTTTTCAGATCATATGCCCATTCGGCTTTCTTGGCAAGCTGATGTAAATCTCAAGGGGCGTCCTTTTAAGTTTAATCGCATTTGGTTGGAGGATAAAGATTACATAAATTTGATCTATGGCATTTGGCGTCATGAGAGTTCGAATGATTGCATTGCTGATTGGGAGCGCTTTCATTTTAAGCTGCAGAAGATTAAGAAGGCGTCAAAGGAATGGGAGATGAGGAAAACGGCTACCCTGCGTAAAGAATTTCTTGAGATCTCATCTACTATGGCGGCTCTATTCGCTTCGTTCGCTTCTTCTCCCCCTATTGCTGCTGATATTAATCATATGAAGGAATTGGCTGCCAGAAAAAAGGAAATCCTCAGGATTGAGGAGGTTACCTGGAGGTTGAAGAGTCGCATGTTATGGCTCAAGGAGGGGGATTTTAATACTCGGTTTTTTCATAAATCTGCAAACGCCCGCCGGAACTGGAACACCATCTGGCGCATTAAAAAAGAGGATGATACCTTCGCATTCTCTTGTTCCGAGATTCAAGAGGAAGCTGTTGCATATTTTTCAAAGTTTTACATGGCTGACCAATCTATCAGTGCAGAGAATCAATCGTGGGTATTAGAACACATCCCCAGATTCTTTGATGATGATGCGGTTGCTGCTATTGATCAATGCATTTCTGGGAATGAGGTATTATCGGTCCTTAAGTCTTTTCCAAAAGATAAGTGTCCCGGTCCAGATGGCTGGTCGGCTGAGTTCTTCATTTTCTTTTTTGATCTTATGGGGTCTGAACTCACGGAGTTAATAGAATTATTTCGCAGGAAGGGCATCATGCCTGCAAATCTAAATTCATCATTTATTGCTCTTATTCCTAAAGTAACCGACCCCCAACTTTTTTCTGATTTTAGGCCCATTTCTCTTTGTAATCTGATTTACAAAGTTTCATCTAAGATTATCGCCAATCGGATTAAAGTTGTTTTATCTGCTAACATATCTTTGGAACAGTTTGGGTTTCTTAGTGGCAGGTCCATTCACGATGCCATAGCCATCGCACAAGAGGTTGTTCATTCAATGCATTCCCTAAAATAGGAGGCGCTGGTAATGAAGGTCGACTTACATAAGGCATATGATTCACTCGACTGGTCTTTTATTAGGGTCATTTTACTTAAAGTTGGATTGCCCATTCGCATCATCCGCTGGATTATGTCTTGCATATCAAATGTTAGATATGCGGTGATTGTTAATGGTTTTCCTTCCCGCTTCTTCAAGGCAGGCCGTGGACTTCGGCAGGGCTGTGCCCTTTCTCCCCTAATTTTTATATTAGTCATGGAAGGCTTCAGCAGACTGATGCATTCGGCTGAGCAGAGGGGTTTCATCAAGGGCTTTGCATTTTCACAATCTGTATCTACATCGCACTCTCTTTTTGTGGATGACTTCTTATTATTTGGCTATCTGAACAGAAACCACTGGTTCTATTTACATATTATGTTCCTGAGGTTTAAATCTGCTACTGGACTGGGGATGAATGGTTTCAAATCTGTCCTCTTATTTGAATTTGGGGACATACAGGAAATTAACTTTATTGCAGATTTCTTGGGTGTTGGTACTCGTCACGTATCTATGGGCTTCAAATATTTGGGATATTTTATCAAACCCTGTGGTTATAAAAACAGTGATTGGGTGTGGATTATCGATAGATTTCGGGACAGGATTCAGAGATGGACTCATCGATGGTTATCCATGGGTGGCCGTCTCATACTGATTCAATCGGTATTATCTCAAATGGTTGTTTTCTGGGCTCACTTACTTTATATTCCATCTGTTGTCATCTCCAAAATTAATAGCATTATTACACAATTTCTTTGGGGTGGTGCAAACTTTTGCAGAAAATTTCCCCTTTGCAAGTTATCTGCAATTTCTATCCCTAAGAACAGAGATGGTTGGGGTATTCTTAGTACCAGGGACTTCAATTGTGCTCTTCTTGTTAAATATTTTTGGAGGGCTGTTAACTGCACAGGTATATGGAACAGCATCAACAAGGCCAAGTATTACAGTGGTGATGCGTTGTTGAAGATCAGCTGTAATGATTTTTCTTTTCCTTCAAAAATTTCATGTATTTGGCGAAGTTTAAGATGATTCTGCATATCATGGCGCCACGCTTATGCTGGTCATTTAGGAATGGAAGCGACATTCCAATTGGATCACAAAATTTCTTGCCATTAAATTCTCAATCGGCTCCTTCCCAGCGATTGATTTTGGCATTGGCCCGCAACGGCATTATGTTTTATTCCCAACTGATTCATCATTGGTCTTATAGCGCGCCCATATTCAAATCAGCCGAGCAACTTCATCTGCAGGACCAGGTCGCCGATGAATGGGTTATGCTACGTGATCATCTTCACTCTGTTGGACTGTGCTACGCTATCGGAGGTGACAAAATTATCTGGAACGGTGATCCAGGTGGATATTGGTGGCCACCCACCTATTCCACTTGGCCCCCCACCATTGTCTCTTTCAGTTTTTCAGTTTCGGCATAACTTACTATTTTTAGCAGTTTTTCGGGTCCTGAACTTCCGGAGCCGTTTTGAGGCCCTAAACGACGTTTTTTGGGTACGAAAGCGCCAGCGAATTTTCTGATAAAATTCGTCTCGACAGCTGTAGTCCTCGGATAGAGCTTTCTAATGATGTATCATATGCGTCAAACGGAGATAGTATGCCAAAGTTACGTCCCTGGGAAGTTGAAACACCAATTTACCCAAACGGGGCCCATAGTTTTGGCGCTTCATCTCCTAGGGTTAGGTTTTTGGAATGTTTAGGGTTCGCCATTGTTTCTCAATAATAAATAGGCCCTCGCGCCTCATTGTAAAGCAGTTCAGAGGTCTGTAGCCACCACATCTCTTCTCAGAGATTCGCTACCAGCACCCTAGCTATTTTATTTCCATTATGTCTGTAAGCATCTTTCTGTTATTTGATATTAATGAAATGAAGTGTTATTTCCGCTGCATCTCTGTATTTATGGTTATGTGTTTATTCTGTTGCGTTCCTGCATAAATCCGGATCAAACGGCCCCCTCAAGAACAATATGATAGTTGTGCAGGACGTCTACAGAGGGATTGTATCTGATCTACAATTGCAACCGACTAATATCTTCCTACCCTTTTGGAAGAGGAATATCCCTACTAAAATCATATTATTCGGTTGGCTGGTTTGGAAACGCAAAGTACTGACTTGGGACAATTTGAGAAAGCGCGATTTCCACGGGCCCAGCCGATGTGTCCTCTGTCACAATGCTATTGAGACCGTAGATCATTTATTTTTTTCATGCCCGTCTGTCATCAGTCTGTGGAATTTATTCAGCTCTTTTATGTTGGGACCAGCCTGGAGGCCGACAGATTTCATTTCTGTTGTATATCAATGGGATCATTTAAATGGTTCTTTCAGATCCCTTCCCTTTTATCTCATCTGGGAAGTCTGGATCACGAGGAACAAAATCATATTCGATCAAGGCTCATTTCAGATCCAGTGATCTTTTCTGGCCATTAAAGCTTGGTTGACTGTCAACCCTCCTCCGATTATTAAAGATTCTGATGCTTCCCATCATCTCAGACCTCATGAAATATCTCTCCCAGCGTTATATTTTGATGGTGCTTCTGCAGATGGTAATACTGGTTGCGGCGCTTGGATAAAGATCTCGGATCGGGATCGCATTCTCATTTATTGGAATGGTGGCCCTGGGTCAAACAACAAAGCAGAGATTATGTCTCTTTGGGGTGGCCTTCTCATTGCAGTCGATTATCAAATTCGGTTGGCCGGTATTTATGGAGATTCTCTGCTGGTTATTGGTTGGATGTCTCATAGGTTGAATATGAATAATATCCATATACAGGGATGGATTGATCGAGCTCAGAATATTTGGTGCAGAATGAACTCTCCCCCTATGTCTCATATTTTCCGAGAGATTAATACCCGGGTGGATAGCTTATCTAAAAAGGGACTCGCAGCTGAGTTTGGTCTGATGTTTATTTCTTGTTTTCATGATGGCAGACAGTACCCTGAATTTTCCATTCCGCTTTCATGAGTCCTTCGGCATATAGTTTTGGTATAATTTTGATTGTAGTGGAGCAGATCCGATTCATTATCTCTTGATGCTCTTCTTCAAGCGAGCGGGTCTTATCAAGCGAGCCTGGTTTTCATCTACAAGCGAGAGTGATTAAGTGTTACAAGCGAGCGTGTTAATATTTTCTTTTTGCGGGGAGATCTTACAAGCGTGCTGTTCATTAGTATTTATAATGGTATTTCATTCAAACAACACGCTACTTCTGGTTTTCAAGCGAGCGTGACAACATATCAAGCGAGCGGGCTTACAGTTCTTATTGTGTGATCATCTAAGTGATCTGTTGCATGCCAATTTTGTAAATACCAGAATCTTGATCTCTTGAGACATTTCGTCCATCGTATACCAAGCTATTGACAATTTCTCTTCAATTTCAATTTATGAAGCATAATCTATTGTAACCCGAATTTTGATGCTTCATCACCGTCTTTAATATTATTATGTTTTATTCCTCCTTGTAACCCACTCGTTTCTGAGTAAGACCTGAGATGAAAACTTTCATCTCTGTTTTACTTTGACTGTACTTCTCTCTCTATCAGACTCAGATATTGTAAGGGAGGAATCGATCCCTGTTATGTGGATTCCATCCTTCATTCTCTGCTCCTTTAGCATGAGCATCTCTATTTGGCAATTATGTAGTAATCTCGCTGCTGTTCTATCGCAGCTGAGTCTATGGGGATCATGTACTGGTTATATCTAATATAATACAGTGTTTTTTTCTCTCTGAAAAAGTGGAAAGGTTATAAGTGTCACAGATTTGTTCCGCAGATAGCCATTGACTATTGATACCGTGTATGCCAAAGATGCTTCACATTCTCCTAGTCCTTCTATGATGACAAACAAGAGTCCATTTTATGTGCAAAACAGTAAGGGCAAAAGATACCTCTGAAACATGTAAATGCTTAGTTGGCGTGGACTCTTTATCAACAAGGAGTGGAAAAGTGGTTGATGTAAGAGAGTTAAATTCTTTACTGGAGAAATGATTATAAATAATTCTAATGGAAATATGGGACCAAAATTTTACTAAATAATTTTCATGCAACAACTTATACAACTACTTGAAGTTTGAGTTTTCATAAGAGATGTCAAATAATTTGTTTTTGCTAATTCTCGAAGATGATTTTTTGCAAGCACACTAGAATATTTGTGGCCTTGTTTTGCTGGAAAAATTGGGAAAAATTCTTATGAAATCGATTTTTTTTCCTATTTTGTTCAATTTGGTTGTGATTGTTCTCATAAGGTTGCATAACTTACATAATATGAGATTATTTTTTCATGTCCTCATTATGTAAAAATCTCACTTTGACATCATATACTGGCTTACATATCCATAAACTTAATTTTGAATATTATTTGTAGTTGAATTGACCTTGTCCAACAACTCCAGTAAAAATTGACTCTTATAGTATATAAATGTTGGTAGTGTAGATTCAAACATTATAAAACTTCTAATACAGAATTTTAGCAATGAAAGGCCAAACTAGATCACCTAGTTGAGTCTTTGGGAATATTTTTCATCAAAAAAATTTTGAATCATTTGATAGTATATTCAAAATTAGTTTGCTCACTTACATGCTGGGACTTGGCATTGCAGAGTGAAAGAAAAATAAAATTACACAGTTTAAATCTGAATCGGACAAAGCAGAAGCTTTGGTATGCCAATACTTTAACTATTTGCATTTCATTTTCTTGTTTATGATGGTTATTTTGGTTTAAAGGTTGTGATGTAAGAAAATATGTGTAATTGATTATGCATGGATATCTGTAACATTTTCAGACTATTATTAAATTTTGTGCAACTAGATCTGGAAAATGGACCTTGAAGCAAGAAGCTCGTCGCCAAGTCTGACGGCTATTTTGAAGCCTTGTCTCTATATTGATATATGAGGTGAATATTTGATTGATTTTAAATAAGATCCTCTGCCTTGGTTGATGCAAGTTTGTTTCTCTTCACTAAATGGATGAACCCGTAAGTGCTCCATGGTATTTTTGCTACTAAGAAGTTGGGAAGTGAAAAAACTTGAGGTGCAAGCATCTGCAATTTCAAAGTTTCAGAACCAGAATATGATCAGCATGCAATAAGCTTCATAATACTCATATCAATGAGTGCATTTACATCTTCAAATGCATTAATCCTTTTGATAAATGTAGTAAATTAGTTCTTTAGAGCTCCCTTAGTTTAGGAAAAATGATAGAAAATGTTGCTTTGAATCTATCAACTACTTCGTTGTCTTTGTTTGGAGCTTTCCTTTCATTTCCAAATTTTTCCAAGTAAGCCTTGTTGTATACTTTGGATTCTGTGATAACTTGCATGAAGTTTGAAGCATAGTCACCATACAACCTTGTTTGGGCTCGGGGTATGTATTTTTTTGCACATTTTTTGTATTTTATATATACAATATGCTCAACACATGATTTATTTTATTGTATCTATATCTGTATTGAAAGTTACAACCAAAAATATTTCCTATACAAATTCAAGGAAAATCTCCCCTAAAATCATTGTTAAAAAAATATAAAAAAGGCCTTAAAAATCTCGATTTAATAGGTATTTATGGCTTAAAATTTGTATATTCTTAAAGCACATCTTTAATTTTGTCTACTTATTTTTTAAATTTTCTATAATTTTGGAAAATTCACATGTTTTCAATTTTGTGAGATGTAGACACCTACATCTGGTTGTGTGGGATTTGTTTAGGTGCACATTTTTGTTGTATAGCATCAGTGTCCATATTCATATATTGTAGCCATGATTTGAAATCTCAATTACTTTGTAATTCTCATCCATGCATTCAATTCTCTTCTCCTCATTTGAAGAATTTATTTCTCTCAAGAAGTATGGGCCTAAAGGATACATACTGTCAAATTTATTGATGATTGGTTTGTTGTATTAGTCCACAACAACTTCTCCTTTTGTATAACGGTGGTGCTTACATTTGAAATTTTGTCTCTTTTAACCCATGGGTGCTTCATTCACCAGCTAAACATGACTTTCCAATATAGAGACAAAATACTCTATAAGGGAATACCACATGCATGCATGGAAGGGGAAACTCCACTATTTGTTTCTTCCCTCCTGCCACAATCAAACATTATTTCCAAGAGTCTAGAGTTCAATCTCTTGCATGCTTCGTCAACTGTTGAGGTAACTTGTTGCCTCTTTCTTTAACCTATGAGAACATGCTTGCTACCCCTCCTTTCTTCCTCAGTTAATGATTTGTCATGCTTATTTTGATATTGGGCCTCAATATTTTTGGTGATATATTACAAAACTCAACCCCATTGTTAGGAATCCAAAGCAAAAGGGCTTTACCCCTTAAGTATGAATCCAAAATTTTCCTTGCACTTAATTTAATTCCATAAGTAGTTTCCTCCTTATTTTTTTCCTTTTTCTCTATATTTTTGTGACACAATTCCTCGGAGGGGAATCAATGGGAAATTTTTGTTATTTTTTTCACCATCTCCTCTCCCTTCACCACTTCTTCCACCATGATTTATATGATCATACCCTCCCCAAGATTATGAATGATATTCCATCATAAAAATATAGGAGAGTAAGAAATAGACCAAATAAAATTTTTGAGTGTTGTTGTGCTACCAAAAACTTTGTTTTGAGTTCCTCCCTTCTAATCTACTTGCCAAAGTTACTTTTCAGTGTTGTTCTACCAAACATGTCCACCCTAAGTTGTTTTCATTTATGTTGTTCAAATCTGCTTTCCAAAGTATGAAATTTAAAAACAGGATGAATTGGGGTTTAAAGTACTTTTGTAGAGAGGCAGGGGGGATTTGATAAATAGGGGGGCCAACCCTCCTCAAATGTCAGTTGGTGTGGGGAGGCCATGTGGACACACTCTACCTGTTCCCTCCAAAATCAGCAAGGTATTTTACAACTTTACTTTTGATTTTATGATAAAATGTTTCTCTTGTTGATCAATGCTCTAACCTACAGATTCTGATGTGAATCAATAAATCTGCATTTCTAATACAAACTGGAAACATGTTTTCCATCCTAGGATGGTGATTCCAAGGGTGGAAAATTGTCTGGGACTTGGTCTGCTTGTGTTCATAGGTTTTGCTTATGGGCGCAAGTCATGATCAGTTGAAGAAATTTAAACACGGTGTTCAATATGCAGTGTTTGCAACTTACCATCTAACCCTTGAGACATGTTTCCTTGTATATGAAGGTGCCACCTTGACTGAAATTCCCTTGAAATTACCAATAATTTCTGCATTTCCAGACAAACAATTAAGTTTAGATAGATCTATTTCTATGATACCCAGTTCTGTTGTTCCTATTCCAGAACAAAACCAATCGGGAGAAATGAAAAACTTGAAAATAAACAAGACAATGTCAACTATCTTTGTCGTAGTAGATGACCCTCTGATTGATAACAATAAATGAGATTCCAAACCACCTCTTACTAGTGGAGGGATTGGGCTACCTATGTCACATGTTACTATTAAAACTAGTCCTGATGGAACCAGTCTTGTTCAAACGTACTTTTTTATATGAAATCTTCCGTAGGAGATACATGTGCTCAAGTTACAGGGGTACAACGGGATACATATCCATGTGAACAAAGACCTCCGCTACCAACTACTCCTTCAGGTGATTTATCTATATTTTCAGCTTCACTAAAGGCATATTCAAATGACATTATTTCTAGCAATGAGACACTTCTTTACTACAACTTGAAGAGCGATAAAGGCGTAGATAGCAGTGTTGATAACTAGAGAAACTTGGGTGGAATTGAAAGTGAGGGTAGCAGGGTGTGGAGCATGCGTCCTTGTTGCAACAATTCTGCTAATCACACTTCTCATCAAGCCATCGAAATCAGCAATGATAGCGGTTCAAAGATGGTGTCTAGCAGTAATAAATTAGTGAACTTGTATTCCTTAATTTTGAATCTTGATACCTTAAAAATTCTTAGCAAAGGTCTTGGAATTTTTTGTTTCCCCCAAGAAAATTCCAAAGGAAAACATCATATACAACATTGAGGATGGAATTCAGGGTTTGTCTGTGGATGATAAAGAAGCATTAAGATAAGAATTCTCCCTTATAATGAGGAAGGAAAAATTCCCTAAGAGAAATCTAAACAAATATGAGCTTATTGCTCTCGAGTCTCTTCGCAATAACGACAAAATTTTGTTCCTCAAAGCAAATAAAGGAGGATTTATTGTGGTTCTGGATAAGGATGATTACGTAAAAAAACGTATGAGCATATAAACTACAGTAGTTATAAAAAACTTAGCTCCAATCCAATGCCCAGGGTTATTAAAGAAGTCAAGAAGGCAGTCATAGAATCTGGTTTTGATGACAAGTTGAAGAAGAAGTTAATCCCTTCTTGTGAAATTATCCCTATAATTGAAATTATCCATATAATCTATGGATTACCTAAAATTCATAAGGATGGTGCTCCCCTCGCACCAATTGTTAATACCATAGGGTCACCCACCTATGAATTGGCTAAGTATGTTTCCACAATTCTTAAACCCTTAGTTGGCAACACTAGCTCATTTATAAAAGATTCCAATGATTTCATTAAGTTTATTAAAAATGAGAGGGTAGAGGATAATGAAATTTTGGTGAGCTTCAACGTTGTGTCAATATATACCAAAATTCCCTTGGATGAGGTTTTTCATGTTATTAATGGAGGAAATTATGCTCAAACATCTAAGCTTGCGGAAATCTGTTTACATTCCATGTTTTCCAGCTTTCAAGATGGTTTCTATGAGCAGGTTTCGGGTGTCGCGATGGGGTCACCGCTATCACCCATTATCGCTAACATGTTCATGGAATACTTTGAAAATAAAGCCCTTGATTCATGTCCCTTAAAACCAGGCTTGGTGGAATAGGTTTATTGACGACACCAACATAAAGTGGACTCATGGAAAGGATAAACTTGAGAGATTTTTTAATCACCTAAACCCTATTTCAAAATAAATTAAGTTTACTATGGAAGTTGAAGAAAATAAGAGCATTCCATTTTTGGATGTCCTTGTTACTAGGAAAGAGGATGGGACATTAGGGCATTAGGTATTTAGAAAGAAAACTCACACATAGAGCTATCTTCATGCTAATTCATACCATCACCCAGCTTAGAAATTTGGTGTCCTAAATACTCTTGTTGTTAGGGCCCTCAGAATATCAGACGTCGAACACCTTAAAGATGAAATCAAGTACTTGACCTCTGTATTTAAAGGGATTGGATATAAGGAGATGCATATTAAGAAGGTCGTAAAAAGATCTGAGAGGGTATGGTTATTTCCAATGAACACCAAGAACCTCAAGTGTCATGTAGTAGGGCTTTCCTACCATACATTCAAGGTGTCACGGATAAAATCGCTAAGTTTTTAATAAAGAAGGGCGTAGTCGTGAAATTTACTGCCTCAGGAACTATATGACAAATAATGCATTCAGTTAAGGCTAATATCAATCACGAGCAACGTAAAAGAGTTTATAAGATCGACTGTTCATGTGGGAATAACTATATTTGGGAAACCATGTGCTTCTTGCAAAAGAGATTAAAATAGCATGGAGCTAATATTAAGAATGGGAGATCGCATACCTCAGCCCTTGTCAAACATTCCTCAAAAACTAAGCATCATACAAGATTATCGCAAGGGAGAATCACTATCGAAAAGGAAGATCAGAAAAGCTCTTGAGATCATTAAGCATCCTCATAATCTCAACAGGGATGGAGGGAGCGAAATAAGTGGAATTTGGCTTCCTCTGATCAAGAAGATTAGTTCTTCCGACTCATTCCAGGTATAGTATCTCAGGTATATTTTCTTTCCTTCTCATCATTAAGGTTTAATAATATAATATTTGCATAATTATAACTAATTTATAAAATTAAATTAATAACTAATTAATAATTAATCAAATATATTTATTAAATTAATCAGATTAATTAATAATTAAATAAATTAGCCCTATATACATTTCAATTAACTATTATTAAAATAATTTTAATTAAATTAAATTTGTGATTATTAACACATAAACTTTAATAATTAAAATTAAAATATTAAAATTCATTATTAATGAAAATAACATTAATAATCATTATTAATGACTTTGGTAAATAGTAATTATTAGTAATAAAATAATAATAACTATTATTGTTATTATTATTGCTATTATTATTAATTATTAATGAGTGTCTCTTATTAACGAAGTAACCCCTATAGGACATTCAAAAATAATTATTAAAATGATTATTATTAAAATAAATTTAATTTAATTAAAATTAAAATTGTGATTATTAACACATAACCCCTATTAAAACTTTAATAATTAAAATTAAGTTCACAACATTAATAATAATAATTATTATTATTATTATTATTATTAATTATTAATAATTATCTCTTATTAATAAATTAAAATTCAATAATTATTATTAAAATTAAATTTTAAAATCATTTTTATTGAAAGTAACATTTATTTATTAATGGTGAATAACATTTATCACTAAGAATTTTAAAAGTAATAATATTTATTAATAAGAATTAAAACCTCATGATGATGAACTACATTCTGTAGTTCGAAACGCGTCGGTTCAAAAAATTTCTCATGTGATTTCCTGGAAGATTTATTTTAATAAGAATTAAAATAATTATAAATAAAATAATATAATTCAAAAATGAAAATAGCTAAATCAATTAATTTAGGTTTTAGTCAGCTCTTTCTTTTGTTCGCTCTCCCCTATTTATCACTGGTATGGTTCTTCTTTCAATCTTTCATTCAGAAATTAGTCCTGAAAATGGATCCCCATTAGGATTTGAAACGTCGACATGATTCTTATTACACTGTGGATAATCTGAGAACTTTTCTTACAAATGATAACCACATAAGCCTATAAATTAACGACATTATATCTCCTGTGGGTCCAGGTTCATATGGGGTAGTCACGTCATATTTGGAACTTCAAGATAAGGAATCAAAAGATTCAGATCTAGCAAATGGTTTCACTGTTTATGTTTCATCCAAGATTAATCTTAATTATCAAATAACAACATAGGAGCTATCTCAGAAGATGGCATGGGAGAATCAAGGAGTACTAGAAAAGGAAATGAAGTCCAAGGTTTTTCTGGATGAGCAACTTTTAGGGTACAAAAACCAAGAACAAGTTTTCTCTAAAGAAGACTTTCCACCTTCTCCTTCTAATCATCAAAGTATATTGGTTTTGTTATCGAGTCACTATGTGTTGATGGAGACAGTCTGTGGGCGTTCACAACTCTTTCACATCAAGTATTATGACAATTTTGACAAGCCACAAGGAAGGTACCTCCGGGATTATTTGTTTCACCAGGAAGATTTTTTCTTCATGTTTTTTTCTTCTTCTATAGCTTTCAAGAAGTTTTTTTCTTCATGTCTATTTCTTCTTACGTAGTTTTCTCTTTCTATCTTGTAGAATTTGCATTTACATAGTAATAATTGGAAATTTTTTATGTAACAAAATACCAAAAACATGCGTAATTCCTGATGTCATTTCTGTAATGAACCCTTAGAAGCACATGTTCTTTGATACACACATCATCAGGGAAATTTCATGATATTGGTACAATAGTTACATTTATTGTTGACATTACCTAGTGAACATGAAGGAAAAGTATGGATGTGGCATAGGTGCTTAAAATGTGCATGAAAATATGGAGTTCCAGAAGCAACCTAATAAACCCCACCTTGCATGTCTGATGCTGCATGGGGTTTATCCTTTGGAGAAATCCTAGAGCTTAGCTTTTCTAATGATGTTGTAGCAAGTAGAGTTTTCAATTGTGGTCATTCATTATATTGAGGTTGTAGGCTACCATAAAAACCAAGGTTCCAACCCAACAACTATGATGCTCCAGGGCTCCAAACACCCTCCAGACCATAACCATTTTAGTTTGTCGGTTGGTCCAAAACCCAAGTGGCACACCCTTCTCTGAGATGTCAAATCCCTCTGCAATGGCCACCTTCCATGGTTCACCAACGGGTTGCTAGAATTGTTTCTGATTCCATATTCCTAGCACGAGACTAACCAACAATAATCCCCAGTCAGTCTAGAACCCAAATATAGGGTTCACCGACTGGTTTCCATAACCATGAATCACTGAATAATCCACTTGCCTTCCTCACTAGGTAACCAACTCCCCCCTTTTATAAACATATCTCTCCTTTATTTAATATTATAATATAATATTATAACATTACTTTCATCAAGACACCTTTACTAGTCATGGAGTCATCAACCCCACATACTCTTTTTTCTAGGTCATCTTATAGCCATTATGTATTTATTAATATGCATAAATTAAAATAATTTATCATATCAGGCTTGCTAGTCTCATAGCATAAAAATCGCATACACACATTGTCCCTAACACTTAAATACACATACACATGGGCATATTTCACTAGAAGCAACTCCCGGCTTACCAGCCTAATTAATTATGGCTCAGCTCACCAACCTAATAATCTCACATGTACATGGTGAATATAACATAGGGATTGAATAGGGGATGTTACATCCTCCCCCCCTTATTTATGCACTATCCTCAATGCATTTATTATATACATAATCCAGAATTGCTGCTGCATAGTGACATTCTCCCATGCCTTCATCCTCACAGTCGGTATCTTTCAGGTCCACTGTTCATATTCTACAGTGGTCTCTTTATTCAAGGACATCCTCAATTCCCTGTGCACGAACAGGGTCCAAAGATCTTTGTCACACCCCACATGGATGGGTGTGAAACCTAGCACAAATTCCATCATACTTCAGAACTAAGATAACTTCTCAGGTGCATATTTTTGTAAATGGCCATTATAAAGACTTCCAACCCATGAATATCTCTCCAAAACTGAATGCCTCCCTTGCAACTATATGGGAGCATACAGTACCATTTTTTCTGCCTCAAATTTAATTCAAGTGTTGTAGTATAGGGTCGAGGCTCTGTCATAGGAAGAAACTCATCCTCATGACTTTTGTCTCTACATGAAAACATAGTGTTGGAAACCTCAATTCAAGGACATCCTCAATTCCATGTGCACGAATAGGGTCTAGCGATCTTTGTCACACCCCACATTTATGGGTGTGAAACCAAGTACAAATTCCATCATACTTCAAAACTGAGATAACTTTTGAGTGCACATTTTTGCAAATGGCCATCATGAAGACTTCCAGCCCATGAATATCTCTCCAAAATCAAAATTATTCCCTTGCAACTATATGGGAGCATACAATATTGGTTCTATTGCCTCAAATTTAATTCAAGTGTTGTAGGATAAGGTCGAGCCTTTTTCATAGGAAGAAACTCATCCTCATAAATTTTGTCTCTGCATGAAAATGTAGTGCTAGAATCCTCATTTCAAGGACATCCTTAATTACCTGCGCACAAACAGGGTCCAGAGATATTTGTCACACCCCACATTGATGGGTGTGCAACCCAACACAAATTCCATCATACTAAAAAACTAAGATAACTTTTGAGTGCATGTTTTTACTAGAATCCTCAATTCAAGGACATCCTCAATTCCATGTGCACGAACAGGGTCCAGAGATCTTTGTCACACCCCACATTGATGGGTGTGCAGCCCAACACGAATTCCATCATACTTCAAAAATGAGATAAATTATGAGTGCACATAGTGCTGGAATCCTCGATTCAAGGACATCCTCAATTCTTTGTGCACGACCAAGGTTTAGAGATCTTTGTCACACCCCACATTGATGGGTGTGAAACCCAGCACAAATTCCATCATACTTCAAAACTGAGATAAATTCTTAGGGAAATTTTTTTCAAATGACCATCATAAAGACTTTCAACCCATGAATAACGCTCCAAAACTGAAATGCTTCCCTTGCAACTATCTGGGAGCATACAATACTGGTTCTGCTACATCAAATTTAATTCAAGTGTTGTAGGATAAGATTGAGCCTTTGCCATAAGAAGAAACTCATCCTCATATCTTTTGTCTCTGCATGAAAACATAGTGTTGGAATCCTCAATTCCTTGTGCACAAATAGGGTCCAGATATCATTGTCACACCCCACATTGATGGGTGTGCAACCCAACACAAACTCCATCCTACCTAAAAACTGAGATAACTTATGAGTGAACATTTTTTCAAATGGCTGTAATAAAGACTTCTAGCACATGAATGTCTATCCAAAACTGAAATACTTATTTTTATCCCTTTCAACTATCTAGGAGCATACATTATTGGTTTTTTTTCCTCAAATTTAATTCAGGTGTTGTAGGATAAGATCGATCCTTTGTCATAGGAAGAAACTCATCCTAATAACTTTTATCTCTACATGAAAACATAGTGCTAGAATGAATATCATCGGCCTCACCATCATCTGATAGTCCCTCACTAATGATGTCATTATTTATCTCCCCATTATTATTGAAATTCAAATTGGATTTCTTGTCTACTACTCCCTCAGAGATGCTGAGATGATTTAACCACAATATTTTTCTTCAGTCCTTCCAGAAAATTCGACTATATTGTTTCTATCTGACTATTCTCCCTTTTTTCTAACATTCACTTGTTCACTGTTGAGTTCACTAAATATTTAACTTTACAAGAGTAACCTCAAGCTGAAGTGGTGTATGAATGTGGACCTGGACATAAGGCAATGACTCACTTTTCAATGATCAAACTGAATTATCCAGGACAGGGCCATTCACCAAAATTTTTGACCCGCATTTTTATTCTGCTTTATTTTTCCATGAACTTATTTATCATAATAGTTGTAGGTTTTATAAATAGGAGAACCATTGAAACATGCCACATATGATTTCAGATTGTTTTTCTTGAAAAAAGCGTCTAGATCTCATTCTACATCTGAGCTGCCATGGTATCTTCCCTCTGGATCTGCATTACCCTCTCCAAATGTACTAGTAGTTTTGTCTCTTTCCAATTATATGCTTCCTTCTCCATCTAAGATAGAAGAAACTGTTTCAAATTATGGCCTCAAATTTTACTCTGTGAGCTTGTAAAAAAAAATTGATTTTTTTTTTTTAATTTCATCAAATGTACCATGCAGTGTTGACTCCTCTCTCCACTTACCCTTTGCTAGCCCTTTCAACCACCATGCTTTAAGAAATATGCTAAGCCATTATGTAAACTTTAAAGCTACACCAAAAGAATTGCCACAATGTTCTCTCTTATTATGCCATTGAATTTAGCTGCTTAATATTTTGGAAGAATTTTTCATATTATTTTTTTGTTTTGACATTGTGAAATCTTACATAATTTATGTAACTCATGAAATTTCAGGAGTACCCATAATTTTGTATGAAAACTAATTATGGGTACTCTAGAAAAATCATGAGTACATAAATTATTGAGATTATTGAGTGCCATTTTTAGCTCCCCACTCTTATTGAAATTCAAAATGGATTTCTTGTCTACTACTCCCTCAAAGATGCTGAGATGATTTAACCACAAGAGTTTGCTTCACTCCTGCCAAAAAATTCAACTATATTGTTTATATCTGACCATTCTCCCTTTTTTCTAAAATTCACTTGTTCACTGCTAAGTTCACTATTAAACTTTACAAGAGTGACCTCAAGCTGTAATGGTGTCTGAATGTGGAACTAGACAAAAGGCAGTGACTCATTTTTAAATGATAAAACTGAATTTATACCAAAAGATGTCTAGGATAGGGCCATTCACCATAATTCTTGATCCTCATTTTTAGCCTGATTTATTTTTCCATGAACTTATTTATCATAATATTTGTAGGCGTCATAAATGGGAGAACCATTGAAACACACCACATATGCTTTTAAACTTTTTTTCTTGAGAAAAGCATCTAGATCTCATTCTACATCAGGGATTTCATAGTATCTTCCCTCTAGATCTACAATACCCTCTCCAAATGTACTAGCAGTGTTGTCTCTTTACAATTACATATTTCCTTTTCCATCTAAGATAGCAACAACTTCTTCAAATTATGGCCTCAAAGCTTCCTCTATGAGCTTGTAAAATAAATTTATTATTTTTGCTTTCATTAAATGTACCATGCAATGTTGACTCCTCTCTCCACTTACCCTTTTCCAGCCATATTAACCACCATGCTTTAAGAAATATGCTAAACCATGATTTAAACTTTAAAGCTAAACCTAAAACATTGCCACAATGTTCTCTCTTCTTATGCCACTGAATTCAAATGCTTTATATTTTGAAAGTATTTTTCATATTATTTTTTTTATTTTGACCTTGTGACATCTTACATAATTTATGTAAGTCATGATTTTTCTGGAGCACCCATAATTGTGTATGAAAACTAATTATGGTTACTCTAGAAAAATCATGAGTTACATAAATTATTGAGTGTCATTTTTATCTCCCCACTTTTATTGAAATTCAAAATGGATTTCTTGTCTACCACTCCCTCAAAGATGTTGAGATGATTTAACCACAAGATTTTGCTTCAGTCCTACTAGAAAACTCAACTATATTGTTTCTATTTGACCAGTCTCCATTTTTTCTAACATTCACTTGTTCACTGTTGAGTTCACTATTTAACTTTACAAGAGTAACCTCAAGCTGGAGTGGTGTCTAAATGTGGACCTAGACATAAGGTGAGAACTCATTTTTCAATGGTCAAACTAAATTTCTACCAAAATATGTCCTGGACAGGGCCATTCACCACAATTCTTGGCTCTCATTTTTAGCTTGATTTATTTTTCCATGAACTTCTTTATCATAATATTTGTAGGTGTTATAAATGGGAGGACCACTGAAACACACCACATATGATTTGAGACTGTTTTGAAAGAGAAAAGCATCTAGATCTAATTCTACATATGGGATGCTCCCTTAGGATCTACAGTACCCTCTCCAAATGTACCAACAACGTTATCTCTTTAAAATTATATATTTCCTTTTCATCTAAGATAGTAGCAACTTCTTCAAATTATGGCCTCAAAGCTTCATCTGTGAGCTTGTAAAAAAAATTGAATTTTCTTTTTTTTCCATCAAATGTACCATGCAGTGTTGACTCCTCTCTCTACTTACCCTTTGCCAACCCTTTCAACCACCACGCTTTAAGAAATATGCTAAACAATGAAGTAAAATTTAAAATTATAACTAAAGCATTGCCATAATGTTCTCTCTTCTAATGCCCCTGAATTCGGTTACTTTATATTTTGGAAGCAGATTTCATATTATTTCTTTATTTTGACCTTGTGATATCTTACATAATTGATGTAACTCATGAATTTTCTAAATTACCCCTATTTGTGTATGACAGTTAATGGATATTCTATACTAATATAATTGACCTACATTCTTCCCAAATTCAATGTGAAAGGTTTGGCAGTATGATTGCATGTTTTTTATATTCCTCCATATATGTTTTGTCTCTGCATTTCCTACCTTTGAAATTAGAGTTCCATGATCCACATCAACAATATTGGTTCAGAAAGGAAGTTGCAGAGGTACTTTATGATACAGATTATACATATGGGTAGATTTTTGCCAATTAATTTATATGCCTATCATACCTATGGCATGGGACCCCCGAGATCCAATCTAATGTGCATTTTAATGCAAATGTACAGGTTGCGGCAGATAAAGTGGAAATGTTGTTTAGAGAGGTTTTTAATTTTCTCTGTCAGATAGGACAGAAAATTGCCACATCTAGATCCTTTTATTCTGGTATTAAGGTTACTAAATCAAGGAGAAAAATTGCAGAGCTTGAAGGAATGTTGCATAAAGAGAGTTGAATTTGAGGTGATATTATAGATGCATATAAAGGATGTTTAATATACTTTAGGTTTTCTAACATGATATTATGCTAGAATAATCTTTCTACTTAATGAATATTTCCATATTTTTTTATAGAAATTTCTTAGTTGGAAATAATTTCTTCATAGAGTAATTCATTCTTTTAATGCAATCTATCACATTCAAACAGGATTTGTTGCAAGAGGCCATCAGTAGTGACAGACAATTTGGAAGCCATGTTGCTGATATTTCAAAGCTAAACAGTATAAGGCGTCTTCTTTTTTATGAATCCTATGAATGGGATCGTCATCTTTGCCATTATTCATAATTGTGTCATATATAGTCATTTTGTTTTACATTTTAGCATGCAAATCAGCCTTTTAGAGGTAAATTTTTATGTTGTCACAACAAATTTACATGATTCACAAGGTGAGAAATCAATCTTTAGTGTAATTGCAGATTTTAGGTTTTATAATTATAGGTTATTTATATGTTTTAATTGTCTTCAAAGTTTCACTTTTAATTTACTATCCAACTGAAAATATTGAGTATATTATACATAACTATGTGTGATTTAGTATCAACTCTTTGCTTCATTAGAATTAAGTCCATTTTGCATTGGCAGACAATTGAACACATTGTTTTTTTCCAATGTTTTGCAATCGTAAAGTGAACTAATTACTGTGTTATTGTTTAGTATCCACTGCTAAGAAAAGAGAGGCTCTAACTGTGATAAGTTTCATTTTTTTTTATTTGTTGGTTGCTGTCATGTTTTGAGTGTGGACTTGTGAAATTACAAATCCCATGTCGCTTTATGTGAAGGGGATATATATATATATATATATATATATATATATATATATATATATATATATATATATATATATATATATATATATATATATTATTATTATTTTATTTTATTTTTCCATGTCGTTCCCTGGAGATCCGTGTTACATTTTCACAGAATTTTAGATATCATTTAGATATCTAAACTTTTTTCATTTTTAATTTTGCTCTTCTTCCATATGCTATCCACTTATGACATTTCCTTTGCAATATTTGGTGCATTTACGAGTTATAGATTATTTGTAGGCTATAAATGTCTTCAGAGTTTCGATTCTAATTGAGTATTCAACTGAACATATTGAGTCTCTTATACGTAACTATTTTTCCATCCACCCAATTTTCATAACTTCCATAGCCATTAGGTAGGGACCTGCAACTTCTATGATGTTTTTCTTGTTTAGTAAAAGATTGTCGAGACTTTAATTTATTTAAAGTTGTAGAATTTATAATCTATAAAGTTTCAAGATGTAATTTTTAAAAGTGTTATTCTTTAAAGGGTGTTGTCTCAATGGAAGAGCACCTGCTTTACAAGAAGAGGGTTGGTGGTTTGATTCCATCGTGCCCTGATATTGATCTGGAATGGTGGAGATCATTTTTTGGTGATGGAGACTCTTTTGACCATCACCAATGAGCTTATGGTGACATTTTTTGACCCTCACCAAAATATGAAATGGTGACGGTCAACGAACACCACCATATATACGCATCAATAGTGACGACCATGAAAGTTTCATCACCATAAATCATTGTTGTTGATATTAAATGGTGAGGTTCATTGTTTTTCATTATAGTCATTACTCGTGATGGACCTTGAAGTCGCCAATGAGCTTATCATGACATTTTTTTACCCTCACCAAATATTAAATGGTGACGATAAACGAACGTAACCATATATATGCACCAATAGTGATGACCATGAAAGGTCCATCACAATAAATCATTGTTGTTCATATGAAATGGTGATAGTCACTATCCGTCATTATAATAAATATTCATGATGGACCTTGAATGTCACCACAACACAGACTTTTGGCGACGCCACCTTGGGTGACGTTTAGTTTTTTGGTGACCGAGACTATTGTCCGTCACCATTGCTCATATGAAATGGTGATGGTCACTATCCATCATTATAAATAATTATTGGCGAAAAATCTTAAATTTCACCACAACACCTATACTTTCGGTGACGCCACCTTTGGCGACGTTCAATTTTTGGTGACGAAGACTCTTTTGATCGTCACCAATGAGCTTATGGTGACATTTTCGCCCCTCACCAATGTCATTTTTTCTTGTAGTGGGAGTCTCTTACCATATTACCACATGGTTGTCAGCAGCACTGCACAGGACAAATAAGGCACCATGGCCCACTCTTCCTTTGAAAATCAGATTATACGATATTAAGAATCTCAAAGATGCAGATACTGAAAATAAATACATAGTGAATTTTGAATTCGGTACAAAGGACTTCAATCTGTATCATCCGAGGGGAATTTGCAAGGACCATTATGCGTGGATCTACTACAACTGGGTTAGTGGGGCATACCGGTGGTCGGACGAGGAATCATGGAAGAATGTTTGTAACTCCTCCATACCCCGTGAGTCGATTAGTATAGTCATGACTTCTCAAAATTCCCCTCAGACGGCAGCAGTTCTGGAAGAAATATCAGCAAAATACAATAACCAGATACATGATTAGGGAAAGAGGAAGGTTTTCGATAGTGAAGAGGAGGAACAAAGCTAGAATATGAAAGCATATATTATCATTCAACAAGGAACTTTGGAAATAGAAGCGAATATGAGGAAGAGGAAGCAAAGAGAAGAGCAAAGAAAGAAAGAAAATAAAAGCTTGGAGTAATTTGAACTAAGAGCACAAAAATCAGAACAAAAGATAAGGGAAGAATGAGAGTTAAGAAGAAGAGAATGGGAGCAGAAGCAGAAGCAGGAAGAAGAAGGAAGGCAAGGTGCCACATCAGAAGAAATGACCCCCATACATGTTGAAGAGAAAGAACATGATAATACAACAACTTAATGAGTAAGTGAAAAAATGCAGGATTGAGAGCTTTCTCAGGATATTGAGAAATTGTTTGAAGTTGCGGACATTGATTTGGGACCGTAGTTGCGAGATGAATATGTGTACCTCATCCCTAATGCACCAGAGGCCACCGTTCAGACTCCACCACCTCCAGCCGAAGATCTAGCCCCGAGCAAGGAAGGGTAGATAGTTCCCCTTGATGATGATATGGTGATGGATGTTTACAATCTATCATTTGATTAACTCCAGAAAATATTGTACAAGCATAGAGAAAGCACTTCCTGGATGATTGTTGAACCTCAAAAATATTCCTATTTTGACATATTTTTCCACCATCTTTCCTTCCTTTTTCGCAAAATCCATAAACTCAATCATTGATAATTGACATATTTTACATCTGAGAAGGAATTAGATGATATTTATTTTATATTATAATGTTTATTATTATTTAGATGTATTTATGTAATTAGCTACAGAATTCGTGCAATTTTGTAGCTAACCTTTGTTTCTGTAGCCACTGTTATTGTTTGACAGGTTTCGAGAAGTAAATGAAGAAGCAAGCCATATGGGTAGCTTTGAAATGGTCCACATATGGATCGTATCCTACTTGCTTGTTCAATTTTGAGAAGGATCATGCCTAAACTCGCATTCAAAGATAAATCAAGAGAAGGAACAAGATCAACGGGCGAAGATTCTTGATTTGCTCTTACATAGAAAATCGAGAAAGAGCCATGAATACTTTGCTTCTAAATAGACTTCTAATCTTAGCTTTATTTTTCTTTCCATAAGTGAAATTGTCTCAGGAAATTAATTTAAAAAATTGTATAAATATCAGTTTGTTGAAACCGGGAATAAGCTTGATTTTATGATAATACTGTGATATGTTTTTAAAATATATTTTATTAATGAAGAAGACCAGTTCTAGACCATTTATGGGCATATAACTTAAGTAGATTCACACTTGTTCTGTTGCAGAGGGCCCATGCACGGAAAGGAGGTTTTTATAGTCATTTTGTAGTTTATTTTATATTAATTTCATAGCTTAATTTATTGTTGATTCGTAGTTAATTTCTTTTCATTTCGTAGTTTAAATTCTTGTCGATGCGTAGTTTAATTTCTCATCGTTTCATAGTTTAATTTCATGTCAGTTAGTTCCTAAATGTTTTCTGAATCAATTGTTTACATTTACGCACAATTGATTGTATCTTATGCTCACCTAAATTATTTCATGATCGTGAATCTATCTTCTTCCAATTGAAATATATTCTTGCATTTGATTACATAACAACCATAGGATTTAGATTAAACATTTCGTTTACGCAATAGATACTTTGTCATTCTTTGCTTGCCTTAGTTAAATTTGAATTCAATTAGCACAGTCAGTTCAATTTCATAGTAATAGATTTCAAGCTTTCATTCCATGGAATGCACAATAGAGTTAGATTAGAGTTATATTTTGATAATTTTTGGATATATTTAAAACTAGGACAGAATTAGATTAGAATTACATTTTGATCATTTCAGATAGATTTAAAATCAAATCAGATGCTATGTTTTCATAGAATTAATGTTCTCAATTGATAAAGTAGGATATGGTTTTATTCTTATTATGTTGATAGATAGAACATCATTAGAGATCAGTAGAATTCAACAAGATTTAGAACAGTTCTTTGTTTAAATGCATAATTAGTTTAATTACATGTTTTCTATAGAAATTATATATAACTGATATGTTATACATCCGATATTCTCCTAATCACACACTATTTGACTTCATGCACAATAAATAATCTCTTCTACTATTGATCATTACTTGCGGAAATAAAATCAATTGCATGCACACATTAAAACCATAAAAATTCACACATATGAACACAGTAATTTATGGGAAAGCTTAAAGATGAAAACCCCCAACTATTTTTATATTATATGTCATATATATCATGTAACAATCATCATACAAAGCTCCTCACAAGCTCTCAGTACAATCTCCAATTGCTACACACTAATCAGGTCCGATCTAGCAAATCCCATGCACCGATCTCTGCCACCTGCTAGCCTGCCTCTACTGTGCAATCACTGCTGAATAATCGCTCTGAATGAACTAGAATTGGTCCAGCCTTGCTCATGCAATCCTCATTGGCATCTCCAACCACTGTGTGTTGCAAATCATGCAACACGATAGTCACAACTGATAGTCACACTGCTCTTTCACCTACCTCTCCACTGGTCTCGACTGAAATTGTCCATGCACTGTAGTTAACTGATGTATTCTTCAGTTGATTAATGAGTTAATAATTATTGAATTAATTAATAATTAATTCACACCACTCTCATTAGTGTATCAATCAGTTAGACTAGATACAACTAGCTCAACTATGTTTAACTAAGTTAAACTGAACACAACTCCACCAACTACCTCAATAACTCCACCAAACTCTGTCACATGAGTTCTAACTGAAGTCTCCATGAAATATCTCCACTTAACCCTTAGGAATAGCGTAATTCCTTCTGTCAGCTCTTGTGCCACATCTTTGCACTTAACTGAAGTGCTCCAAGAGAATAATATAATGTTTATAGTCCAAATATTATTAAGAGCTAATAATATTCGACATATCTATTTTTAGACTGGCAATCTAAAAATAGATTCCGCCCAATATGTCTAAAAGTAGAAGTCCATCTATTTTTTCCAACTTGACCAACCATCCACAAATAGCATCCTACAACTCATAGAATATGATCAACATGTCTAAAAATAGACTTGCGCCAAAAATAGCCTGTGGGCCCACTTAGTGAAGGCGACTCTTTTCACTAAGCTCATCATCTTGTTGCAATCTCAACATTTTCCATAGATATTTTTTTGGCATAGAATAGTGTAACATAGCTCAGATTTAAACCATCCAAAAATTAATTTATTTTTATGCAAAACAGATTAGTTAAATAACATTTCATTTTCTTCCTTCCTTTAGATTTTATATTTCATTCATTGTATTAAGAGCAATTTGTAATTCAATTTATTTTCTTAGAGTAAAAATAACATTTCCTTTTCTTCCTTCTTAAATATTAAGTTTTCATCATTAAATTTCTTTCAGATTTAGTTGTTTCTTAGAATTTAAATAATTCATTTAAAAGCTTAGATTTCATTCCTTACATCAATTTTAGTTCTTAACATTAGGCATAAAATACAAACCCCCAAAAAAAAATATAAAAATACACAACGAAGTAAGAAATAAGGGCATCTAAACATATATAATGCACCACACTTCATCATATTACTAACCTCGGTCGATAATTTATGATAGCAATTTAAGACATTAAATTGACTAAACAATGATCATGCATCACCTGCATTTACAAGAGAAAGGGTGATAGTGGCGGACACCAGCAATAATAAAACGCTATTTTCGATTCCAACTTGACCTTCACAGGTGTAGAGAGATCTAAAACTCAGTATTTCTTGTCCAAGAATAAGTAGTTGGCACAGAATATACAAGTAGTCTGGAAAGAGAATGAAAAACTCTGTGCAGCAACGCAGAATACACCTTCCACATAGGTCTACCTAGAGGAGATGAGAGAAGTGATACTTGCTGAAGTATCCACACGTTGAGACACTAAGTAGGACCTTTATGAGGAGTTTATGACAATACATAAGGAATTTTTTTGCTTAAATGACATGCAATGGAAGAGCAGAGAGTTTTTCAAGATCCTTAAGAATGTACAAGTTGTCATCACCGTCGTGCATGAGTGGACAATGGGATACAAGGCGACACTGCTTACACTAGTGACGAAGATGAAGTCGCAGACGGAGCTAAAGAAATAAAGAGTTTATATGTTGATCCATAACAAAAAGTAGCTTGCCTCATTCATCAAAAACATTCAGGCCTCATATGTACATATATATAACAATTTTTATTTCATGGTGAGAACCCACACGATCCCATTATTTGGTACACTCACCGAGACTAAATGAAAATGGAAAGTCTGATAGGAGATTGATCAGTACTTGGAGTAGTTGAAGAAGATGGCCACCCGGGATGACTTGGAGCTAAATAGAAATAACATTCATACCTACATCAGTGGCCCGGTTCAAATCAAAATAATTTTTCTCCTCATTGAGAAAGAGGTTCAAACCGGTTCCAAGACATTGTACCTAAATGCTATGGAGGAAAGAGATTGCTTCCATCCTGACACTATCTCGCAGTTTGGGGAGACCATTGAAAAGTAACAAGCTTGGCATCAATATGTGACCAAGAGACACCAAGTCGAAGTTTCCCAGCTTGAGTTCACCCCAACTCTAGCATCATAGTGTTTTTTGTTGTTAGGTTGTGAAGTTGTCTCTACCCTATTTTGTCTTATATGGGTACAAGTGGAAAATCTAATATTATTTGTAATTATTGTAAAAGTGAAATTCAAATTTTCCTTGATGTAGTGTGAAGAGTCATATGTAATGTAATGAGTTATTTTGATAGAAATTGAAGATTCATGAGGGGTGTCCAAGAGTCACAAAGGGGCAATGCCAAGAGTCAGCCCCCTTTGTTATAAATATATCCTCGTAACTCTTGTAAATGGATTTTGGGATCCAAGATTTTGGCTAGGATTAGGCTTAGAGAGAGTTTGGGAGTTTTGTGTGATCCTTGGCTTCTCCATAGTGTAGAGGGAGTATACTTTTTTGGAGGAGCAAGTGTTGTAGACTTCGCATTCCACTATTGGGGCTAGTGGCTTGTCAAATGTTGTATGTATGATTGGCACTATCACTTTTAATAAAACTCAGAATCGACATGCTTTCATGCATATATTGTGAATATAGTAGGACTACTCTTTTTGTATTTTTGATGTATTTTTTTTAACTTATGCATATTCTTATGAACTATTCCGTTTGAATTTATATGTATCTTATTAGATGTGTGTTGATGTGTTAATTTGTCACCTTAACTTGTGGACTATTCTTCTTGTTAGATCGTGTGATGTATTTTCGCTTGTGTGTTGGAACCATCATACGTTGTAATTAACTCTTCGCATGGTCACACACTTGTTCTCACCAAATACACCGTGCACCACTCTATGCATTTTGCAAACCAAGGAAGATCATTAACACCCCACTACTGGGACTCCTACTCCAAACCATTTGAGGTATAGTTGGGACTTCATATCAGGGAGATCCCCTGAATTCTAGTAGGTCCCGAAACTTTGGAATTTCTGGCACTAGAAGGAGGGATAGATGACAACCTGAGCTCTTGAATTCTATTTTGAATTTCCACTCTCATTTTATGACTTCTTCCAAAATCATACTCCCGACATGTTTTTTCGAAGATCTAAAATTTCAAGTGCAGGTGAATGTCATTGTTGACTTGTCGCATTTTAAATTTGATAACGAGGGTGAAACAACCATACTTGAGCATATTGAATGTTTTCTTCAATTTTTCATAGAGCGAGACATCTGCATTGAGGATGTTGGTTGTTGGTAGTTCATTCTCACATCCGAAGGGTGTGTAAGTAAATGGTGTCACACATTTACTGATGCCTCCATTCACTCTTTTGAACATCTTGGCATAAAATTGTTTCGTGCTTTTGACAATTATGATTATAAACATATTTTCAAAAAGATTTTATAATTGTGAAAAACACTTGATGAATCACTACATCATGTTCACAATTGTTTTATGAATTTTTGTTTTTAATTTCTAGAAGATGAAATTGATTGGGAATTCTTGTCTGGAATATTTCTATATCTTGTTTGCATTTCAATTACTCCGCATGAGTTAGAATCTCTTAAATAACACATGGCATACCTCACTCGTAAATCTTATAAAACTGCGATGGACAACATTGTTGTTCCAAGTAACCCTCTGTCTGCTTCTCATCAAACGACTCTACTTCCACAGGTTTAGGTGGGAGAGATTCATAATTCATCCATTTATGTACCACCATCTCCTCCCACCCGATATGCTCAGGATTCCTACGCAAATTTGGATTGCAAACTTGATGGTTGTGATGAAGTGTTATCTCCTCATCCTCCATCCTTTGGTTCCACTGATCCTTCGAATTGTGATTCTTTGTGTTCACTTGTTTCAAATATCTCTTTTTATGTTCACAAGGATCAAGTGTTGGATGGAGTTGGAATTCCATAGCCAACTTATGATATCATTTACGATGAATATGTGTCAAAGCCCATTTTTTAACAAGAATCTGTGATTGAGGATGACTTCCTTCCTTCCGCATATCCTCCGCATCATCCCGACATTTTCCACTATTTTTTCATTATGTTTGAACCTTGCAAGAATCTAATTTTTTATCATGTTGATACTTTTTATCATTCACAAAACTCGTGGAATGTCACTTTCATGTATATATGTGTAGAGGATGAGTATTCTACTAATGATCCTCCCAATCTCTCCTCTTTTATTTCTGAAAATGCAAAGGGTAAAATTGTTCGTTCTTCATCTCTCCCTCTATACGATTCATCAGATCATGAGGATACCTTTGTTCGCAATCTCAAATTTTCTGATCATGGTTGTCGTGGCCTTTTCATTAATTCAGTTGGTCTCAATTTTGATTTTCCCATTGTTGATTTTTCCGAGCCACTGATCTTTGATGATATACCTTCCAGTGAGTTGGAACTTCCTTAAGTTGTCGAGGCACTTCAACCTGAGCTGGTGGTTATGTCAGGTTCTCATAGCCTTGAGGTTATTTCCACCTCCGATCAAAAGAGTGTTGAATCTTTTGAGGATCCTCATCACTCCATTACACACATTGAAGGTCAATTAGTTTTACAAATTTAGCATCCTCCACTTGTGTTACACAATCCTATCGCTCAATCATTGGAGGAGTCATATGTAGCGAGCACTATGGAAAAAGGAAAAATTTCCTCTTTTATTTATGTTTGTTCGCCTTTGTTCTTTGAAAGTTTGTGTTTGAATGTCTTCGACTCGTGATGTTTCGCGACACCATTTTACATCGGTAGAATTATTTTTGTGCAATTTTCACCTTTAATTTTCTACATATGCATTCAAACTCTGAATGTTTTGGTTTGCATTTTCTGATATTTCTTTCTTATTCATATGCATGTATATATTTATTGAATTGCATTCCCTCACCCACATAGGGCAATCAATGTGCCAATGGCTGCATTGGAAGTATCACTTCACATGAGTTGGCCTATACTCTACTTAGGTTAGGAGTAGGATTAGTGTTTTTCTTTCTTTGTTCTTTTGCTTTGATTTTCTTTATGTTCATTTGTTTTTGTTTCACTTCTTTCCTTTTCTTTTTTCAGCTATAGGTTAGTTTTCACATGAGACCATGTTTGGCTTCTAACGCAAGCATGGTGAAATTCAAGAGGAATTTGTTCTACCATCAACTCTTGGTTTGCTATTTCTTCTATCTCTTTGTGTGAATCTTGCATTCTTTTAAGTTGATGATACTCTGATGTAAAATGCATTCCATGTCGAAGAAAAAATCACAGTGAAATCTCGATGTTTGGATTTTAACTGGTACCACCTACTCTAATTAGCTTTATCTTTTTGGTTAATACTTTTCAACCTAGTCGAGTAGAGTAAGGAGGGAAGGAAAACCTTAACAAGTATGTTAGAGGTTTAAATAAACACTAGAAAATTTGGCAGAAATTCCGACGGCGAATTCGCCGCTATTCCGACAGATAGTCGTCGCAAGAGTGACAGTTCGAGGGCGGGCAAAATGTGGTTTACCATACTGTCGCAGTTCCGACGCAATTAAAAAGTGTCGCACTATCGACACTTTTTCCGTCGCTTCCAAACAAGCGTCACTCTTCCGACGTTTCCCAATCTGTCGCACTTCCGACCTTTGTAAACTATCGCACTTCCGACGAAATGTGGTCCGATGTTTTGAACATCACTCTTCCGACGTTCGTAAACTGTCACAATTACGACGAAATGTGGTCCGACGTTTTGAACGTCGCTCTTTCGACGTTTGTAAACTTTCGCAATTCCGACGCAATGTGGTCTGACGTTTTTTACGTCGCTCTTCTGACGGTTGTAAACTGTCACAATTCCGACGAAATGTGGTCCGACGTTTTGGACGTCGCTCTTCCGACGTTTGTAAACTGTCGCAATTCCGACGAAATGTGGTCTAACGTTTTGAACGTCGCTCGTCCGACGTTTTTATACTGTCACTCTTCCAACGTTTCTAATCTGTCACAATTCCGATGCTTACAAGGCGTCGGTATAGCGACGGCAGGTTCAATTTTTTAAAAAAAATGAAACTTTAAAAGAGGAAAAACGTTGTTTTGAATATATTATATGAAGTAAAACAGTCCATGAAGTCATTACATTTTCACATCTGAAGATTGGAACCCAAATATCCATCCAGAAAAGTGGAAGTCCCACCCCAGACAGTGATAGAAAAATACCTCATGTCACATACAGGGACTTGATATAAAACCCAGTAACGGTCCACATGGAGATTATCGACAAATCTGAGAAAGCATCCAAATATGCCCGAGGCATCTATAAGAAAGTGAAATAGCAGTATGTAGAATAGTAAAACAACAGATAGAGTACCGACCTCCATTGTTCCAAATACAAATTAAAGTACCCAAAATCCTTGAACAGAGAAAAACGCTAATCATGTGAGGAGTGTGATATGTCCAAAATATAAAAAGACCATCAGACCATATCAATAAACCAACAACATAGACCAGCATCTCTAGTTTTGAAGGCAGAGTGATAAACATTAATCATTTTTTTTTCACAAGAGAAAAAACGCTGTTTTGAATATATTATATGAAGTAAAACAGTCCATGAAGTTATTACATTTTCACATCTGAAGATTGGAACCCAAATATCCATCCAGAAATGTGGAAGTCCCACCCCAGATAGTGATAGAAAAATACCCCATGTCACATACAGGGACTTGATATAAAACCCAGTAACGGTCCACATGGAGATTATCGACAATCTGATAAAGCATCCAAATATGCCCGAGGCATCTATAAGAAAGTGAAATAGCAGTATGTAGAATAGTAAAGCAACAGATAGAGTACCGACGTCCATTGTTCCAAATACAAATTAAAGTACCCAAAATCCTTGAACAGAGAAAAACGCTAATCATGTGAGGAGTGTGATATGTCCAAAATATAAAAAGACCATCAGACTATATCAATAAACCAACAACATAGACCAGCATCGCTAGTTTTGAAGGCAGAGTGATAAACATTAATCATTTTTTTTTCACAAGAGAAAAAATGTTGTTTTGAATATATTATATGAAGTAAAACAGTCCATGAAGTTATTACATTTTCACATCTGAAGATTGGAACCCAAATATCCATCCAGAAAAGTGGAATTCCCACCCCAGACAGTGATAGAAAAATACCCCATGTCACATACAGGGACTTGATATAAAACCCAGTAACGGTCCACATGGAGATTATCGACAATCTAAGAAAGCATCCAAATATTCCCGAGGCATCTATAAGAAAGTGAAATAGCATTATGTAGAATAGTAAAGCAACAAATAGAGTACCGACGTCCATTGTTCCAAATACAAATTAAAGTACCCAAAATCATTGAACAGAGAAAAACGCTAATCATGTGAGGAGTGTGATATGTCCAAAATATAAAAAGACCATCAGACCATATCAATAAACCAGCAACATAGACCAGCATCGCTAGTTTTGAAGGCAGAGTGATAAACATTAATCATTTTTTTCACAAGAGAAAAAATGTTGTTTTGAATATATTATATGAAGTAAAACAGTCCATGAAGTCATTACATTTTCACATCTGAAGATTGGAACCCAAATATCCATCCAGAAAAGTGGAAGTCCCACCCCAGACAATGATATAAAAATACCCCATGTCACATATAGGGACATGATATAAAACCCAGTAACGGTCCACATGGAGATTATCGACAAATCTGAGAAAGCATCCAAATATGCCTGAGGCATCTATAAGAAAGTGAAATAGCAATATGTATAATAGTAAAGCAATAGATAGAGTACCGACGTCCATTGTTCCAAATACAAATTAAAGTACCCAAAATCCTTGAACAGAGAAAAACGCTAATCATGTGAGGACTGTGATAACCATCTGCAGAAACCCAGGCTCGCTTGTAAGATCAGGCTCGCTTGATTCCAAAATTGGTAACCATCTGTTGCATCCGAGATGTAAGGTTCAAGCTCGCTTGTTTCCATTAGTAGCCTACTACAGCATCCACCTTGTTCATAGCAAAAAGTTTCTTGTAGATATACAGAGAAAGAGTATAATATGTAGACCATATAAACATGGCTCTGTATTTCAAAAAACAGGTTTAAAATAGAAACAGGGCAACGTTTTTTTTCTAAGTAAATTTAATCTATTAACAGTGGGAATAAAATTACACCGAAGTCAAAATCATTGCCCAGACTCGTGGCAAATTTTTCATCAAAAAATCAAAAAATTAAGAAGACTGCCCTCATACGGGGAAACCAGTCTTGACCGTTTAATTTACAGAATTCAAAAATATTACAAAGGTCCAACATAGTAAAATAATCTAAAAGCAGCCCAATTAAGTGGGCTGCGAAGCAAGAAAAACAAATTAACCAAACTACTCCTCCGGCTTCTCGACGATTCGGCACCATCCTTCGGAAGGTCCAGGATCGCTAGGTGCTACCTCCACATTCATGCCACGGCTCCCCTCCTGAAGGCCCGAATGCTGGCCGGCTTTTTCCGAGCTTAGACCCGCCGGACGGGTGCATTCTTCCTCCGTTTGGGCCTCCTCACGGAAAACCACAGTGACTGAAGCTGTAATTCATGGGCGATTGAGAGAGAAATTAAAGGAAAATTGCGTAGTGCACATCGTGGGAGAAGGTGAACTAGCGGTGGGGAAACGAGGAGCAGGGGAATCCATACGGTGGCCAGATCCTACAACCCGACCCTGCCCACTCCTAGTATTTGGATAGCGACCTGCATAATAATCACTGGACTGGCCAGAAGACAACTCGGTTGAGGGGTTGGAGGGAGTGCGCAAGAGTTGACCTCTAGTGCTCCCCCTGCGGCAACGCATCCTTTGACGCACGCGAGGCATGGGTGCAGTCTCACTAGCAGTGGGCACAAGAGGAGACAGAGAAGCAGAATTCCAAGAAACAGAGGAAGACAGACAAGGACCAGACCGAGAGAAATGAAGATATGCAGCAAGGTCTACGCAGCAGTTCAGCTGGCCACTTCTCCTTCTCGTCACAGTGAGCAGGCAGTGTAACCCAGCAACTGGCTCATCTGAAAAACCATAGCGAAATGCCATTTTATCGACCCGACTGCAATGCAATCGAAGGAAGCCCATCATATTTAATCTCTGATCATTAACGAGATCCGAAGGCCGGATCATATTCGAGCATGCGGAATCGCTCACAGGAGTGGAGGTCTGATCTTGAACAGTGTTAAAACTTAATGCGATTAGATGTGAAAACCTTGGAACTTAATTGAACAACATTAAAACTTAATGCGATTGATATGAAATCACCACATCCATGTCCCATCACCTTAAACACCATCAAATGCACCCGCAGCCGGGAGCAGGGCAAGTTCTGATTGAGGGCACATGGCAGAAATTGATTGGAGCGGATCTTTGTTTGGGCCGCTCGCGCAGTGGAAATCCAGACTCGAAAAAGATTAGGGAAAATTTGATAAGAAATTCACGTCACAACTCTCCCTCCGTACGCCAGCCCAACTTCGGACTCGGAAAATATTAGGGTGGAATTCATTTGGTTTTCGTGTCACAAAATTGGCTGACGTCAGCAGGATATTTTGGAACATGAATTTGGTTTGAATTATGGTTTATCGTCGTTTGAAGTCCGGCGGGCTCGACTTAAGAACAATTTTGTTTGATCCCATCTTATAAAATTTGTGTTGGTTTTCTTTGATAATACACATATTTATAATAAATCATGGGAATACCATACTATTAAACATGTGGGAAAGTTATATAAATTATTGAGAACAATCATTTTTATGTAAAAATATCCAAATGTGCTTTTGGGAAATAATAATTCGAGTATTTGGTTCATATTGTTTTAAAGGAAGGAGTGAAGTTGGAGCCTCAAAATATGCAAGCTATTACAAAATGACCTATTCCTAAGAAAATCAAGGTTCTTAGAAGATTTTTTAGACTTACATGATATTATTGATCATTTGTTAAGAATTATGCATGTATTTCAAGTCCACTCACATATCTCTTGAAGAAAATATCATTTATATGGAATGATGAGGCTACTTTGGCATTCTCTCTTTTAATGGATGCCATGTCTTCTACACCAACATCGGTTGCACCTAATTTTGGTAAAACATTCATAGTAGAGTGTGAGGCACTAGGACAAGGAATTTACGTAACATTAACATAATAAGGGATATCATTGGCTTTTAAAATCAAGGAATTCAAAGAAAATATTTGGTGAAATCTACGTATGAAAAATAAATGGAAGCAATATTACATGCAATAAAAAATGGGGATAGTATATCACTGGGAGGTACTTTAAAGTCAAGATATACCATGATAGCATAAATTATTTTTTGAAGCTATGGATTTCATTGGAAGATTAACAAAAATGAGGAGAAAAATGCAAAGTTTTAATTTTGAGATAATCTGCAAAAAGGGTAAGGAAAATTTAGTACATGATTCTCTTTCTAAAATAGAAGAGGCCTCAAATTTATATCCAATTACATTTTCTATTCCTAGGTGGCTAGAAGAAGCTTGCCATAATGGAAAAATGACAATAGTGCTAAACAAAAACTAAAACTTATAAAGGATGGGATGAACTCTATGGAGCATTGGGAGTGAAAGAGAAATATACTTTGGTGCAAATGTAGAATATTTTTATGCACGCAAGCATATTTGAATAAACAAATATTAAGGGGGTCCCATGTCTCTCTGATGGTAGGACGCAGGGTTCCTTAAAACATCTCAAAGGATCAAAAAATATATTTTGGAAGGAATGAAGAAATATAATCAAAATTTTGTAAGAGAAGGTCAGGTTTGCATAATAAATAAAATAGAGATAGTAAAATCTCTAGGGTTACTTCAACCATTCCACATACATATTCAAAGACTAGAAGATATATCAATAGACTTTATTACAGGGTTACTGAAATATAAAGGTAAGTATTACATTTTTGTGGTCATTTATATAGACAAATTTTGTACATTTTTTTTGTAGAGCTCAAAGTACATAAACAAAAAGCCAAGTGGCAGAAGTGTCCGTGAAAGAAATTCATAGTCTTCATGGTTTTCCTAAAGTAATAGTAACAAGAAACTTTTGGAAATAATTATTTAATATGAGTGGATAAACACTAGCTGCCATGAGTTCTACATATCAAACAAAATCAAATGGTCAAACAAAAATAGTTAAAAAATGTTTTTAAGGTTATCTACAATGTTACTCTTTAAATTGTAATTCCTCGGATGAATAAAAGTAGAGAGGGAAGAGGAGAGTAGAGAGGGGATTTCTGCAATAAACCTCTGTGTGTGAACAATTGTTTCCAGCTAAATGATTTCCAAGCTTAGTTGCCATTGAATTATCTCGAACTGCTAATTGTGAAGAATTGTTTAACTGTGAGGCGATTGGGTACTGATAATTCCATTCTTCTGTCTTTGAATTCCCGTAAATTGTTGGATAACCCTGTGAACTCACCCCACCCGAAGGCGAGGTCTGTGTAGAGAACCGGGGTCGTGAACACTGTTCAAATATAAAAATCTCGCTTAATAAAGAGACAAAATTGTTGTGCTTTCGGAACCTGACCCGAGGATTGGACATGAGTTAACAAACAAAAGGATAGTGGAACTAGACTTGCACCCGTGGTCAAGCCCTGTACCAAAACCACGAGCGGAATCACAAAAGCGGGTTGCCCATATCGCACCGCTTTTGCGGAGTAGGTGGTATTTCCTATTCGCGAGTGATTCCATAGGGAATGCGACACGTGGCGAAGTGACCCCCAGAAAACCACCGTTTAACCCGCGCCATCGCACGTTAAAGCCCAACGTTGGAAGCCGAGCGAAATTGCCAAGAGTCGTTGATTTGGAGAAGGGCCATCAGACGGTGGTCGCACGTTGAACTTGCCCGGAAGTTAACTAAGGTGTGCAGAGGATATCCAGGTACGATACGAGTGTTTGATTGGTTATTGATATATATAGGTGGGGCCGGAGTATAATGAAATTGTTTAACTAAACGATTGGCGGATAATTAGCATAAGTCTGGAGCGTGATTGTTGTAAGGCTGGGTGGTGAAATATAGAGCCGAAATTTCATTACAAGTTATTTATTTAAAAAGAAATGTGGAGTATAAATACAAAGTGTTGAAAGTTAAACATTGGTTATAAGGCTTGGAGATAATATAAAGTCGGGAATATAAATTAAATTCCAACCATTGTGGATAGTATTTATTTATCAAATTCTACAAATTTGATAAATAAACCCGAAGAAAGAAGAAGTCAATTAATACTTAGGCTGGAGGAAAATAACGGGGTAAACCAAGGGAAAATGCTGAAAGAGCGATTGTAGACACACCAGCTCTCCTTAGGGGTCCAATTTCAGTTTTGTTGCGTCAAACGATGATCTCTCTTTTCTGGCATTTACTTGTATTGAAGATCACTATTCTAGGAATAAGGAGTTATTTTCTCCAAAAATAACCCTAGCCAAACATTGACAATGCATCAAGGATATATTTCTATGCTTCATAAGTACATATGTTCTACTTCTAAATCATGTCTTGGAAGTGGTTGTTTTGTTGGAAATTATTCACCAGTTGGTTTCATACCAAAGTCTTTTTCACATTTTCAGCATCCAATACATGAAAAATATAATGGTTTAAAACAACATAAATATTTGAAATTTTGCAAGAATTGTCTGGCACACTTTGAATATGAATTTTGAAGTCAAGTGAATGATGTTGTATAGGATAAAGTGTCATTTTGAATACCAAATGTTTCACAAGAAACTTCTCAACATGCTACCCTGCAGGAAGGATTAAATGACAATATTGCATCAACTATTTCCATAATAAAAGTGCACCTCGGCCATAAGACTAAACAACTATAAATGTTGTAGATCTAACAAGACCACACAATCAAATGTATTTCACAAGGCCAATACTGTATGAAAAATGAAAAGGAGTTTGCAACCAAAAATACCTTAGGCAACTAATTCAATTAGATACACTAAACCATCAGCAAAAAGGAAAACTGGCCTACTTGGCCCCAATATTTTCAATTGGGTCCTCTAATTCAACCAATAAAAAGGCCAAAACCATAGCATTGAGATACATTTCATTACACTGTCAACAACAATAAAATTTGACTCAGCCATAACCCTTTCCTTTTATTGTTGTGAAAAGCTTTATGCATTACTCTAATGTGGCTAGTCCATAGGCCAAGTAGACCACTGGGTAAAAAATATGTTTCCTTTCACCTTTGAGTTTTCAAATTATGCCTACCAAATCTAAGACATTTAAGAGGGGGAACTAATACAACGTTAAAAATAAAACCAGAGCACACATATAAAAATTACCTCCTTAGTTACTGTCACACCATCATTAACTATTTTCGGAGAACCATGCTTGCTCTCCAAGACAAAAATTTTCCCTTCACCCCAAGGGTGACTCCAACAAGATCAGCAAGTTTTTTCACACCGCCTGCAAGACAAATTGACAATGATTTCAGTAAGTGTGCAATTGAATGCCAGACCATATGCCAAAACAACCCTCCATGAAAAATTAAAATAACACATTAAAATCGAATATAAGTGGACAATGAAAGATCCACCGCAGTGAAGTTTCACATGCAGGTGACCTTCCTTTAAACATAATTTTTTCTCTGACCTGCAATTTTTTTGTCACTGAGCCATCCTTGTTGAAGTACAACTCCTTTTCCATAGCTCTTGTATTAACTACCTTCTCTCCGTCGCGTAATCTCAGAGTCCCTCTTCTGCTTGAGCGATTAAAGGAAATGGGTGAAAAAACTGAAAGAGAAGACAATTGTCTGCCATAATTATCAAACATTGCACCCAACTTCTTCCCCTTTCCATTGTTACCCAATGAGGTAGATGTGGCAATTGTTGTCATACTGCCCAAAGCAGAGGCCATCTTCTCTTATGCTGAATATAGAATTACAAGATCTTCATATTAGTATGAACCTTAAAAAACATGACTCCCATTGCTAAAAACCACTTTTAAGTTGTAACAGGCAAACTAAACAACCATCGCAACTTTTGGCAACTTTGGGAGCATTAAGAGAGAAACAACCAAAGAGAAATACAACCACAATCCTCATTTTAATGAGACCAGACTATATATTTGCATTAAGATAATAGAAAGAAATCACAACTATATTAAGGCCAACACAAAACAATCTTTAACCAGTGTCTCTCGCGGCCTTCAGGTTTCCATGCTAGAGGTTGCATATTTTTAATTTAAATTCTTGACCTCTCGTGCCCATCTATGAATGCATCCAATGGGATATCTACATCAAATGCTCCTTTATATCCCCAAAAAAAAATTCCCTACTACAAGAGCACCAGTATTGATGGATCACCCCACACCATCCCACCCACTAGAAACGGTGAAAAAGGAAGCCCGAGAAAACTTCTGAAATATCTCAAGATGACTATATGGGTGGTTCTTATGAATCAACCAACCATTCATAACATGCTCATCAATCCAAACCATGAGTATTATGTGACGATATTCAAGCAAGCACTGAATTGGATTTCTGAAGCTATGTTAGAGAAACCCTAAACTCTCACTGAAAATAGGTGAAATGTGGCACCACTCAGAGATTGACATGTGCCAATTGGTACAAGTGGTAGACAATTGGCATGTTCAAACAACGAGGTGATGCAGGAATGACATGAGGGAGAAAATATCAGAAAAGCCCCAAATCTGGAGAACTAAAGCTCATCACCAACCTGAGATTGACAACTTTACATGATGTAACCTATGAAATCGTAAATAGAGAAATCATGGTAACAATAAAGTAACCTATGTAACAATAAATTCGGATTCATCCTGGGAGTGGTAATGGGAGAAATCATAGTGCACAACAGGAAACATGCAGAGTTGCTTACAATCAAATAGATGAAAAAACACATACAAAAAACCTAGATAATAATCATGAACAAGCTTAATAATGAATTATGAACTGTAAAGGAACTTACAAAATGTGACATTACGAACCTATTCAAGCGCTCAAGCAAAAATATCCTGGGCATGACCCTAGTTGACAAGTTGTATTGCTCATGATGCAAGAGGATTTGTACCTGCACTGCCAAGTCAATCAAAATCCATCATTATCTATACAATAAATACAAGTAATTGATGTAGTATTTTTTACTCTAAGATGCATTCTTATGATAATGTTAGAACATATGTTGAAAATGTCAAAACATACCTGAATAATCTCCTCTTCGTTTCAATAACAATCTATTGGAGTCGCATGAACTTGGAACAAGCCTCCCACGATCTGAAAGAGTAGAAACTAAGTCAACAATGACTTTTTTGTTGCTACGCTGGATCGAGGGAGGTTTGCTCCAAGATTAAATCACTCCAATAAATTATTCTCTACTAAACAGGGCCAACCACGTGAAGGTGGAAGCTCTTATGGCCCCTCCCCCCGCTCACATCACTCTCAATTCCCCAATACCCAATCTATATTTCATTTTTTACTTTCATGAGCATAAAAAAAAATATTCAATAACTAATAAAAAAACAATTCAACAAAAAGTACGCAAGAAAACATTGCAATTAATGCTTGACATAAAAATAGTATGATAAATGAGTTTCTTATATAGCGCAAAAAACGTTCCAAGTATGGTAACGTTTGTCTTATAATAATACAATATTTTACATTATCGAATTTTCTTTTTCTTCTTCCTATTTCTAAAGCTCCTAATTACATCATCAATATCATCATGCTCTACTCATGTTTCGTGCCTTTCGACCCGCACTGCTGACCTAGTTGCGTAGTCATGATGTCTGGTCTCATCCAGTGACGGGGCATCGCCTACAAAAACAGATAATATTAAATTTTAATTGTCAGTTTTCAAATATCATTGAACTAGTTCGGTAATATTAATAAAAAAAATGCAATGAGATTATTTACCTGGTGCACCAGTTGTCGCCGTTGACCTAGTTGCGTAGTCACGATGTCTGGTCTCATCCAGTGACGGGGCATCGCCTACAAAAAAAAAATATATTAAATTTTAATTGTCAATTTTTAAATATCATTGAACTAGTTTGGTAATATTAATAAAAAAAATTGCAATGAGATTATTTACCTAGTGCACCAGTTGTCGCCGCTGACCTAGTTGCGTAGTCACGATGTCTGGTCTCATCCAGTGACGGGGCATCGCCTACAAAAACAGATAATATTAAATTTTAATTGTCGGTTTTTAAATATCATTGAACTAGTTCGGTAATATTAATAAAAAAAATTGCAATGAGATTATTTACCTGGTGCACCAGTTGTCGCCGCTGACCTAGTTGCGTAGTCACGATGTCTGGTCTCATCCAGTGACGGGGCATCACCTACAAAAGCATATAATATTAAATTTAATTTTTAGTTTTTAAATATCATTGAACTAGTTCGTAATATTAATAAAAAAATTTGCAATGAGATTATTTACCTGGTGCACCAGTTGTCGCCATTGGGACTGTTGCCCTGTCTTCCTCTCTGGTGGTAAGATCCTCAAGGGAAACATTCTCTGTCATTTAAACAAAAAACATTATAAGGACAACCATCAAGGTATAATTAGAAAAAATTATAAGTGGAAATTAATTACCGTCACGGCCCTCACTGATAGCAGCATTGTCGGCCTGGTCCCCACTACAATGATCAGGTTGCACGAGAGGATCATCTACATCTGGCTCTAAAACTGGGTTATTTACCTCGTCGGTAGTGTTGCTCCCCTGATTTAAACAAAGTTGTTAGACATTAAATTTATGGACGAAAACAAAAATATTGAAAGGTTAATGTTTTACCTTATCAAGCATTGTAGATCTTGGGACCTGCCCCAAGCTTCTGCGACGTTCAACTACAGCTTGATAGCCAAAACGGAAAGCAATATTTTTATCTTCCTCTGTAGTTATTGTTCCAAAGTCATCACCCTACATTATATATGATTGTGTATTTTTAATCATATCTGATAGGATTACAAAAAACGTTGGAAGGCGATACAATTAATTATAAGATGTTTAGCTACTTAATTACAATTCTTGCAGCTAATTTCAAGTAGCCACCCTGGCCGAGCTTGTGATGGCCCTTTTTCTCTATCCTAGATTTGGTTGCCTTTGAGGTGTCAGGCAACCTAGCATCAAAAGATTGAAGTCAGATATGACATAGCACACTTTTATTTTAGACATAAAGAAAATTAAAGCTATTGAATTAAAGTTGTAATTTACCTTGCGGGTCCAATTGGCATTTTTCCTTCTTTCTTTTCCCTTTTCTCTTTTCCGTCATGGATGAGTGCTCTCCACTCACTCTCTGGAACTGCGAGAGGATGCTCATATCTAGGGTTAAATTTCAATTGCGTCCTATAGGTGTCCCTGGTATATTTCAAATATTTGCCGGCTACTCGAGCCACCGTTGTTCTATCAAATGTGCCGACCCCAAAAAGGGCTTCTAGATAATCTAGAAGTTCTTTTTTCAGGTTGGAATTCTGGGAATTCCACCCTATGCGTATGGTTGGGCCAAAAATTACCAACGCATGGCTCTCCAGAAACCTGTAGAACTCATTGTTTCAAAAAAAAAAAAAAAAAAAGATAAAGATATTATCATTAATTTAAAAATAAAAATCATGATAAATATGTTTTAGATAAAGTACATGAAATAGTTAAAATATTAAAATTTACCTGGGAGTTGTACATGTTTTATAGGGACACCTTCATCGTTCACCAACAACATGCCATTAATGGTCCCTGTGGAGCTTACACGTGTAGCTCCAGGAAACGCAATAATTTAGTTGGCCATATCAGCCTCATCATTGCCAACACGTTTAGCGGTTGGCTGGGTGTCTGCTTGGGCAGGGTGTGTTTCTTGGCTGGCACCTAAAGGAGTAGAAGGTGTACGAGAGGGTTTTTGGGCAATCTCTTGCCCTTGTGTCCCACTACCACCAACACCGGGTTCAGCAAATGCCAGAAAACGCTACATACAAAAGAACTTTTTGTTAGTTTAGTCAATGTAAAAATTAAACTCAAACTATCACAATTCATCTCATGCAGAACAAAAAAAATATCCTTTTGACTTTTTATTATTACCTGATATCTTTCTAGCTGCCTCATAAGATGTTGTATCCTCTCTTCTGTTTCAGGTGTTTGAGGCTCGTCTATCAAAGTATTAAATTCCGACCTTGCATCTCGTGCCTTTTTTTGCAACAAGAACACTGGAGATAGGGATGAAGAAAGCTCTTCCTCAAAGAGGGAATCATCAAGCGTACCATGGCTAGGTGTCTGCATATTTGAACAAAATTAATATTATTTCAATTATTTAAATAACTAAAATACCTAAAGATAGAGCAATGCTGGCACTTTACATGTTCTTCCGCTGGCCTCTTTCCGCGATCATCCTGTCTCGGGGTTGTTCCTGCACTGCTCTGATCAGTCCGCCACATTGCAATAAAATTATAAATGTAAAAACTTGAAAACAATATCTAACTTGAAAACACAAAATGAAAACCGAAATAATTTCTAATAAGACACCAGAAGACAGAGTTAGAGTTTCAAATATGCCTTGCATTGAATTCAGTCCTGGAAACATGTCATTGCACATTAAGGCACCCAAACAAGGGACGAGTTGACAATGAAGACCTTATTGAATATATTGTTGGAGCAACTTCTAGTAAACTTGTTGTGAAGACCTTGAGGACATTTTTGGAGCAACATTGTTGAAGCTGATGGTATAGCATTGTTGGAGACGATCTTGAAGGGCCTTGAAGTGAAGTTTTTGGAGCAACTATTGAAAAATCCTTAGAGCATTTAAGTAAGGCACTTTCTATCTTCCATCACCTTTTTCCTTTCAATATCATTTAAACTATTTTGTTGATATTTACTGTTTGAAATCACGTTATAATTCCTTGATTATATGTGTTTGGGGACTTTCCCTTTGAAATTACCCAAAAATACCCTGGCAATTTTATCTTCAGGATGCATGTCTGACCCTATTGTTCAATATTTTGATTGATAGTAGTAAACATAGAGAGTTAGGGGGCTCTTGACTTGGTTTGGTTGGACCATTAGATCTCTAACATCTACTAGGGAGAACCCCCCTTGAGTTGGAGGAGAGCTAGCCCGAAGTGAAAAGAGGTTGGTGAGGTGACAATGGGGCTATTGAATTACACATGGTATCACACTTTAGCTTTAGGATTTTATCTTGAGAAGTGCGAGATTTTGCTATATCAATTCTCAAATTGTTTACAACACTATTGTTAATAACTAATAAGAAGTGATGTTGAGGGGTTTTTTAGTATAAGAAATAATACCATTTAAAAACTAGGGTTCTCAGTCCTTGGCATTCCTTCACCTGGGCCTAGGGGCACACTAGAATAATTTCACACTAAACCATGCAAACTTAAAAGTAACTTAACAAATCCATAAAGTAATAATAATCATAATTCCTAATTTCCTATTGTACGATATAATGCAAATTATTCAAACATGAAGCAATGAAGACATGCAACGTCTGAATTTCAAGATTGATGAACCAATACAAGAAGTTCGAAACTACAACTTTGATTCAATACTCTGTGTCCTAACTCCAGGAAGGAATCTAGTTTGTAGGAATGAAGAGGTTGTTATCTTTACAATCCCATCCCAACATCAAATTCAGTGATAAGTTTCTATGAGGTTCTGGGTCAAGGAAAAATTCACTCCACGAATGATATATTTAAGTAGGCTTCTCCTATTCTGGGAAAACACCATACCTATAATGCATTCACTTGCATGTATAAAGGGAAAGGAAAACATGTTTTCATACAACGGTGACAAAGGCATCTTGGGGAAAGGTATCTTCACTTTTATTTATGTTGTTCACCCACACCACTCTCGTGTTTTCACTAATCCTATTTTGTCATTTTTGGATTCAAATTAATTTAAGGCCTTAAGTATTTTTTGACCTTTTGGTGTAGTTTTTATAAGTGGCATGTATGGATTTTCCATTAATTCTGCACTTTTTCTCTTCATGCGCATGTTTCCCTAGAAATCAAATGCATGATTTAGTCCCATACATTTAACAAGTTGTTGGATCAACTCCATAGGAAATATCATGTTTTCTATTCAATCAAAATTTATCTCAGTTAGGGTAGGTAGGAAGGTTTTCCCTTTGTATTAATAGGGCACTTCTAGCTTGCATTTTTATTATATCTTTCAAATTTAGTGTTGTTTCAATTAGGGCATGAATTTTTGCAAATTTCAAGGTGAGAATGAACAAAGACAAATTTTTGTGATGGATGACTGTATATGACTCCATGGCCAGAGGAAAAGGCACTAATCTACTTCTTCAAATATCTATAGTTCTCATTCACCTCATACGGAGATGGTCCCCGATTTTGAGCCAAATGTTGCAGAAAAAAGTTCCCCCCCCCCATAATTTGATATTCAATGGAAATTTCTTAAATTGATGATGGGGCATGATTATGGAACATTGGCACATACATATGTAATGGAATTCCAAGATCATGATATATGTTTGCATATGTTTGTGGAGGTGGTGGAGCAAAAAAGAGCTCAAATAGAGATGAAATTTTTCACATAAAAAGGACTGTGGGCTTGACTAATGGTTCCATTTAAAAAATGATATCTAGACAGAGAATAAGTGTAGCATGCAAACATGCATTGAAAATCCATCTGAGTTTGCATTGTATTACTTATGATGGATTCAAATTTGGGTTTCAAAATGCCAGGTTATGGCATGATTTTTGTCGAGAAACCCTTAGTTGGATTCTCATGTTGGTTTAATTTATATTTTAAGTTTGTTTTGCAGTCTTTGGGTGATAGTAACTCATGAACTAGGTTACCAATGTGTAACAATCATATTTCTAGAATAAAGTTGTGATTTTTTTATATTATTATTATTATCTATTAGCTACGAGTATTGACGCCCAATGCCTGGAATTTTGACATCTTGATAGCATGGATAATTTCGAAAATGTTTCTAGTAATGCTAACATAATAACGATCATTACGTGTCTTCACTTTTGTCACCATAATAGACCTGTGATATGGACTCATCACACAACTTCATATGTTATGTCCCAATAAGTTCAAACTGGTTGAACCTACCTCATAGTGTGGTTATTAAGGACAAGTTGCTTGGTATATAACTCGATAGCATAGACCACGTTGCAGTTCTAAAAGGAATCCTCAAGTGTCAAAAAAACTTCACAATATGTTCTATTATAAAGCCTTTTGGGATACCTGAAATAATATATGTATCATTGATTACTTTTAAAGTATGACAAGATCCAGAGGGAAAGGAAATCAATGGAAGAGTGATCCACCAATGAGAACCTAGAATTTAGCATCAGATGAGTTAAGAGTCTAGGAAATTGAAACCCTATAATTTTAATTAGTGATGAAGGACATCACATAGGTAATTATATTTTCATGTAGAATAATCTATTAATTCAAATTTAAACTACCATAATATGAAAGGCATACCATAAATTTTTCCACGTAAGTCCAAACAACCTATAAAAAGGGAAAAACTTCTTTTTCCATGGGAAATAATTTACCTTTCCTTTTTCAAGATAATCTAAATCACAAAAAATATGAACTATACTGCACACATTCTTGGATAATGTGAAAGTGGAAAAGGAATACACTACACAAGTGATGCACACATGTACATTTGAACACTAATAGATTTTTGTAGTTGAAATGCAATGCTTGTTTTCATTTAAATGTAGGGTTTTTAAAGTAGGGAGAAATAATGGCTGCCAAACTAATAAGCGTTTCTTTGGGAAAAATTTAAATCTTGTATTGGGTGATGAAGATAATAGAGGGTATTTAATCTTGATTCTTGACATCTAGAGAGAACCCTACAGCCTAACACAATCCAATGGAATTGACCAAAAAAACCCAAATAGAGTCAACCCTACTATAGGAGGAAGGGCCTGCAATAAGAACTTACCATTTTGCAAGAGCTGAGGGCGAATGTTGTTCTACAAGAGCTGAGGGTGAATGCAGGGCGAATGTTGTTCTACAAGAGCTAAGGGCGAATGTTTTTCTGCAAGAGCTCAGGGAAAATGCTGAGGGTGAATGATGTTCTGCAAGAGCTAAGGGCGAATGCTATTCTGCAAGAGCTGAGGAAAAATGCTGTTCTGCAAGAGCGGAGGGCGAATGCGCACATGATATCAGACGTTAATGTAGCACACATGTACATTTGAACACTAATAGATTTTTGTAGTTGAAATGCAATGCTTGTTTTCATTTAAATGTAGGGTTTTTAAAGTAGGGAGAAATAATGGCTGCCAAATTAATAAGAATTTCTTTGGGAAAAATTTAAATCTTGTATTAGGTGATGAAGATAATAGAGGGTATTGAATCTTGATTCTTGACATCTAGAGAGAACCCTACAGCCTAACACAATCCAATGGAATTGACCAAAAAAACCCAAATAGAGTCAACCCTACTATAGGAGGTAGGGCATGCAGTAAGAACTTACCATTTTGCAAGAGCTGAGGGTGAATGTTGTTCTGCAAGAGCTGAGGGCGAACGCTAAGGGAGAATGTTGAGGAAAAATGCTTTTCTGCAAAAGCTGAGGGTGAATGCTGAGGGCGAATGCTATTCTGCAAGGGCGGAGGGCGAATGCGCGCGTGATATCAGACGTTAATGTAGCTATTGCGACGGATACGAAACAATAAAATCATTTTTATGTAGCGCGCATATAAGTTCCGTATTTTTATTTAGCGTGCATATAAGTGTCGTTATACCAACGGCAGAAAAAGCGTCGCCACTGCGACAACTACCTCCAAACGTCGCAATTGCGACACTTAGACGTTGTGCCGTACTTGCGACGTTTGGAGGCAGTCGTCGCAACAGCGATGCTTTGGGCCATAGTGTCGCAATTGTGACGTCTTCCTCCAAACGTCGCAATTGCGACACTTTGTCTAAGTGTCGGGATTGCGAAAATTTTCTATAAACGTTGGTATAGCGATGATTTCGGGCGGGATGGAAAAAATTTGGGGAAATTTCCGACATTTGGTCAAAAGCATCGGAACCAAGTGTCGGAATTTCTGCCAAATGTAGTAGTGAAATATCATTTTTAGAAGGGAAAACCTCTTCTGCTCTCAATAATTCGGGATTCCTCTTCCGCCCCATGAAATAAATAAGTGCCTATGCACAATTATTTGAACACACAAGTGAAAAAAATAAAATAAAGGGTGAAAGAAGAGAAAGGCTTCTTGCACAAAGAGGTGAAGCAGGCAGCTCCGCTGGGGTATTTTCCATCCTCGCTGGCAGCGACACAATGTTTGTGTTCCTGAAGTGACTCCATCAGGGTATTCTCCAGGCCAGTTGGCACCAGAGCAACATCAAATATGAAAAATAAGACTGAATTTTTTTTTTTACTTATGCACTTATATAATCCTCATCACCAATCGAAACAACTCAGTTTGACTTGGATCGGTTTGAGTGTCACCGATGAAGAGAAAGGATGGAACCATGTCTTTAACTCAGCCTAAGTGAGGAAACTATGATAATCAATGAATTAAAAAAATACTTTTGAAAGGGTGAGACCAGATTTTCATGAGACAAGATTCATTCATAGAGTTGGATTTCTACCAATGTGTCACTAGTGTTGTAGCAGCTACAACCACCCTCCAAAATTTTTCCTTTGCTTAGATTTTGGAGCCTAACCTTCTTTTCAGAGGAACTTGTCTTGCACTTCTATCAACTATTCATGCTTTGATTGGTGTTTATCCTTTATCTACTCTTGTGTTCAATTTCTTTTCACTTAGCTAATTTTTCTAAGTCACAAGCTAACCTCTTGTCTAAGTATTGCACAACAGTTCTGGGCTTGCCTCCAGAAACTTTGCAATCCATGAGGGTAGGAAGCCTTGATGACTTGAATTGCGTAGTCATGACTAGTAGAAGCTAGTCTTGAGCCTGAAAATTGCGCAGTCATGACAAGTAGTTGAGCACTGAGCCTAAAATTTTGCAACCCCTCACTGAGCTTAGAAACTACACAATGTACTGAGCCAAAAAATTTCCCAGTTCCAAAATTGTGCAATCTTTCCCGATGATGTGCATGGAAATTTTTTCCTGAAAAAAAGTTGAAAAGTTGAAAACACAAAAAACATCCCTAAAATTTAGGGCTCTATTTTTAGTAACCCAAAGGAGGGACACTTTCTATTTTTGGAAAAAATTTCCATGTGTCGCTTTTCCCTTTATCTTTGGCATGCACATCATACACCCTAATTTTCTAAAATATATTTAATAGACACCCCTAGGTATCATTTTCACACTCGATCTTGGAGCTCTATCATTATTGAGGAGATAAAGGAACCTTCGGTGCGATCGTCGTCACTTTTCCTGGTGAGTTTCACATTTATCGCTTTTGCCACTTTTTGTGTTGATTTTTGTCGTTTTCCTTGTGTGAGTGTTGTTTTTCTTTTTCTTTTTTGCATGGATGTTGGCGTTTCACCTTGATTTATCTTGTAGAATTATTTTTTTCAAGTTATCATTTTCCTTTCATAAGTGTTGCAATGATTTCTTTATTTTTTCACTGATGGTCGTCGTTGCGGCGACTCTCCTCACCGATTTGGTTTTATTCCTATTTACTTATCTTTTGCACTTGATTTATCTTTTTTCACTCGCACTTAGTCATATATGCACTCAATCCATCACTATCTCTAATATCTTCTCATCTTCCACACTTCCCTTGCATAAATATGCCATTTCGTTGGTTCGATTTCACTTTGCCCAGTTGGGCACTACGTAATGTGGAGGCTCAAGATGAGAGCTTGGCCTCTGGAACTACATAGTGCACTATACAGAATCGCCAAATTACATATTTCGTAGTTCCAGTGCTCATTCTACATCCCTGTCCACTGAGACTATGGAATGTGTAGTCTCTTCCAACTCACTGCCCAAGTTGAACTACGCATTGTGCAGTCTCAGTCCTCAAGCTTTGACCCTGACTCGTAGTACTACATAGTGTGTAGTTACCTCAGGCAGTCAGACCCTCTTCCTAGTGAAAATTGTGCAATCCATTCCGTCAGATGCCTGGTTTGTTTCTTGAAAATGCCTTAAAAGTGATTTTTCTAAAAATTGATGTTTTCTTGCCATGAGTGTATTTTCTGTCCCACAAGTACATCAGTTATTGAGCACCTCTCTAGTAATCATTATTATAATGGAACCCAAGAGATCTGCCTCAAAATAAACTACTGAAAGCAGTATTGGGGAAATAGTTAAGCAAGTTATGGTTAACTTTCTAGTATATGAGAACACTCAGTTGTTTATAGAAGAGAGATCCAAACTAACATGGAAGTAGATTAAATATGATTTTTCAAAGAACTTTAGGGTATATTTAGAGGACTGACAATTTTATCTCAGCATCAAGCATTCAGGACTATACAGGGTTGCATGCAGGTATCCAGCCTTCCCGTGTGCAAATGTGATCAGGTGGGTTGTCTCACACACTGATGAGAAAACTATGACATTGAGCAACACCAACGGACAAAATCTTGCTACATTTCTGGCAACAGATTTTCAGCGGATGTATCATCTTCGTGAGCAATGAAGATGATGGACTCATTTTTTTATGCCACCCATAGTTATGCGAACAAGAAGGATATCATCAAGAGTTGGTTGAAGGATCCATCAAATTTTATGTAGACACCCACCAACATGTACAAGACAAGGTCACTCAAGAAGGCCTAACAGCTTTTTGTCATCCTATATTGCAGAACATATGTCCAACCAAGTACAGAGACCTATCCACCAAGGATATATTATTGAACCAGGTGGTGAACAAGGGGAATTTTTTCAACTGGTCAGACCTTCTAGCTCATAAGCTAAGATCCCATGTAGTAAAATCTCAGTATCCTCCCAAGGGAGAGAAAGCTAGATTCTATATGTATGCATACGTGTTGGATGTGATCTATGCATATAATCAATTTCCTAGCATCAACTGGATGTGGACAATGAGATAAACTACCATGCATATCTACTGCAAGTTGCTTTCGGATTGTAGCCATAGAGGAGTAATGCAGCGGATAACTAATCACTTCATTATCCTAATTTACAGGATTATCTTTCAGGAGAACCCACCTTGCATGTCATGAAGAGCGATGGAGGTGATATCAGAGATCAAATATTGGTTCACATTACCATATGGCACATTGGTCAAAGTGTTCAGCGAGCAAAATCCACCACATATTTTTCCAAGATATGCCACCGACAAACCTGTCATGTAAGAAGTATCTTACCATATCACCATAGGGTTGTCCGTAGCACTGCATAGAATGAAGAAGGCACCATAGTCCACTCTTCCTTTTTAGATCAGATTATACGATAATAATAATCTCCAAGTTGCAGGTACCGAATTGAAAGCCATAGTGAAGTTTGAATTTGGTAAAAAATAATTCAATTTGTATGATCCGAGAGGAATTTTCAAGCACCATTGTGCGCTAAACTACTACAACTGGGTCAGCAGGGCATACTGGTGGCCGAAGGAGGAACCATGGAAGAATTGATATAACTCCTCCAGATCCTGTGAGCCAATCAGTATATTTGGGACTTCTCAAGTTGTCCCTTATATGGCAACAGTTCCGTGTTGAAAATTGGAAACAAGAAGAGACTTCTAATTTAATATTCCCTTAATTAAACTAGAAGGAAATTCTAATTCCACATCAAATGATAGCTTGTACAAGTTAACTAAGTCATAAATATATAGTTAGCTTTTTCAATTCAAGTTTAGGGTCAAACTAGAGGCATGTAGAGTGATCCCTAAATTTTAGGGGGTCCAGTTGCAATTTATTTTGAGTTGTAATTATTTAACTTAATTGTTTGAGTTGAAATAAGTTTAACTAGTTCTAACTAATGGAGGAACTAGTGAGAGGTCCAGTGAATTAAATTTGATTTAATTCACATGCAATGATCATTCAAATAATTGATAATTCGCTAAAAATAGTTCATGCATGTCATTTCTGAGGAATATCTGGTTGAGATTGGAGTTAAAGGGAAGTGTACTATCAGTTGTATAATTACAAAATTGTACAGGTGTTGCATGGAGTCAACAAAAGATAATTAATGTATTGCGCAATCATTATTGGTTAATTTCCTAATTAATAGGGGCTCAATTTCCCTATGGATTGTGCAAGAAAGTAGGGAAGCCTAAGGCAAAGAAATTGGTTAAGTATTGAACCAAAGCTAGCCTAGGAATCAGTGAGACAAACAGAGATAGTGCATAGAGCTCTCAATCTTGAGAGAATAATTGTATTGTTTCATATTCTTTGACTTATGCAATATATTGATAGCGGGGTTTTTAACTGAGGCTTTCCCCAAATAAATATTTGTGATGTGCGATTGAAATTATTTCTCTTTCATGTTCATGTGATTGTGTAGTTATAATTGGTTTCCGCAATTTGTATAATACATTCAATTATTTTATTTTAACATATTACAAGATCAGTTAAATCTATGTGGATTTTTTACATGGTATTGGAATAGGAATCACTATAGAAGAGAAGAATAAGAGTTTTTTTTGAACAGTTGAATTGAATTTGTAGATCTACTCTTTAGGACTAGTAGCGGGATCAAGATGTCTTTTTGTAGATTGACACTCAAACATTCCCTTGAGGGTAGTTCAAATTGTTGGGTGTGTGTTATATTCTTTCCATGACTAGCCCCACGCGCTGTACATTGTGCCGGGTGCAGCAAGGGGGTCAACTTTTGGGCTCCGGGGTAGCGCCCCAGCGAAAAAAAATTTGGTGTCCAGTCCCACTCATAGGCGGACCCACCCATGTTATGTGCATGAGTTTGAACATGGTTTTTGGGGTACGATGTTTTTAAATACAATTTTGTAGATACAATCAAGACTATCTGTATGATTCTAATCCGGGAGTTAATTTGTTGGGAGTTTATATGTTGCCCACAGCATGTATATATGTGTTAGCAGGTAAAAAAGGACTATAATGAAAAATCAGGCTAGTCGTCTGGTGGGATAGGGAAAATCTCTGTGTTTATCTGTTTTATGTTTTATGCTCTCGCTATTGTTTATTTTCTGTTATAAGATTTGTGTGTAGATAATTTCTGTTCAGGGTGAAAACCTACATTTGGTATCAGAGTTGTTTCGGATTCAAGGGGACGCCTTTGCAGCTAAGGGTTTTTTTCTCGGGCCTGAGGTAGACCCTGTTCAATGGGAGATTTGCGAGATCGATTCTTGCGGTGAAAGAAGATGGCAAGCGGTGGGAAGATAGAGATAGAGAAATTTAATGGTTAGAGCTTTGATTTATGGAAGCTCAAGATGGAGGATCTGCTGGTGGATAAAGATCAGTGGATCACGGTAGATCTAGGTACTAAACCAACGGCAATGTTAGATGAAGACTGGAAGAAACTGGATCAGAAGACTAAGAGCACAATACGGTTGTGTGTCTCAGATTCAGTATTGTTGAATGTATCTAGGGAAGCTACGATATGAAAAGATGGCATGGAAAAAACCTTGGACTTTATGCGATCAGTCTCTGGTGAATAAGTTTTCTTGTGGAAAAAGCAATATCTCATTTCAGGATGAAGGATGGAGGAACTCGAGTGATGAGAACATATATGACATCCTCTAATGATGTGTATTAATGATGAGTTGTCATGCGGCCAGTATTAAAATGAGATGAAGATAATTACATCGATTTGACATGTTGCTTTACGAGACAAGTGGGGCACAATCTGGTTATTGCAATAGGTAGCAATACAACTACCTTGAATTTTGATGACATTGTCTCAGCCTTGTTGTCGGAGGAAATGAGAAGGAGAAATATGGAGGGCCAGAATGGAGATGCCTTATCTGTACGAGGAAGGTCCCAAAACATAAACAAGAATAAGGTTTCGAGTGGGAGATCTAAATCTAAAGGGAGATCTAAATCTCCTGGAAAGTTTGTAAAGGTATGTTGGAAATGCAAAAAGGAAGGGCACTACAAAAAGGAGTGCAGATCTAAAGCTCCTGAGAAAGGAAAGGGATCTAATGATGCTCCTTTTGCAGAGGCAAAAACCACCTCGGATGAAGGTGGGGATGTGTATTTGGCTTCTTCTTCAAGTACACATGTAGATCATGAGTCATGGCTGATTGACTCAGGTGCATCCTTTCACTTCACTCCCCATAGGGAGTGGTTCTGTGAGTATGAGAAATATGATAGTGGTGATGTCTTCCTAGGGGATGATAGGAAGGCCAGAATCGTCGGATGTGGAAAGGTCAAGCTGAAGCTGCAAGGTGGGAGGATTAGAACACTTCCTGGTGTTCTGCATATTCCTACATTGACCAGAAATCTGATTTATTAAACGTATGTATGATGCAAGTGTAAAAAATGGTGTTAGAAATATGCACCAAGATGGTTTGAGGAACGGTATTAATGCGGGGAGCTCAGATTGGAACTCTGTACAAGCTTTAGGGCAACACTATTATTGATGGGTGCAACAGTTCTGTGGTTCCCGAAAGTGGAGCGGAAAGCCTAGCGATCTCTGGAGAGAAGACCATGCTATGGCATCAAAGGCTTGGACATATTGGAGAGAAGAGCCTTTGGATACTGCATGGAAATGGTATGGTAGAAGGTATGTCTAATAGCTCTCTGGATTTCGATTTCTATGAAACATTGTGTATATGGGGAGCAGAATCGAGTGAGTTTTCCTTCTGGTGCTAAGAGGGCGAACAAGATATTAGACCTTGTGCACAGTGATGTTTTTGGACCTGTGTCAGTTCCTTCACTGGGAAAGTATGTGTACTATGTTTCATTCATAGATGACTTCTCAAGGAATAAATGGATATATTTCTTGAGGAATAAATCTGAAGTCTTTGACAAACTTAAAGAATTTAAGGCAGGTGGAAAACCGGTGAGAGAAGAAGATAAAGGCAGGGAGGATATTGGTGGGAAGTTATTTTTGCAGAAGATTCTAGAGTTAATAGAGGTGTGAGTATATGCCAATGAAGAAAGACAATCCTTACATAGCCAAAATGGAGTTGCGGAAAAGAAATAAGATATAACGACGATGGAAAAGGGGCAAGAAGCATGCTCGGTGGTCTTAGGGCTAGGACAGAATTGCAGGCGAGAGGCAGTGGAGACTGCATGTTACTTAGTTAATAGATCTCCTTCATCAGCGTTGGAGGATAAGAATCCACATGAGGTATGGACTGGTAAGAAACCCTCTCTTTCACATCTAATGGTATTTGGATATGATGCATATGTACATGTTCCAAAGGAGAAAAGGACCAAGTTGGATAATAAATTTGAAAGGTGCATCTTTATTTTGTATAAGGATGGTTTAAAGGGTTATAAGCTTTGGAATCCAGAAACAAGGAAGGTTGTGTACAGCTGAGATGTGGTGTTTAGAGAGGTGAAAGATGTTGTTACACATGAAGTCCTACCAAAGGAACTGAGGAAGATAGAGTTTAGGCTAAAGGTATGGAGAGATGGACTCTACAACGAGGAAGAGAATATTCGAGGAAGGAGGAAGAGCCACAAACCCCAGCTTTGAGAAGATCAGTTCGGGAAAGAAGGCAACTAGAAAGGTATAGTCCATCTGCTTTTTGTTCAGGTTTTGCATTAACTATAACTGATGATGATCCCATAACGGTCAGGGAGGCAGTATATTCAGAGGATGGAAAAATATGGAAGGAGACCATGGTTGATGAAATGGCATCCTTGCATAAAAATGAGGCATGGGATTTGCTGGAGTTGTCGGCTGGAAGGAAGCCCATGGGGAGAAAATGGGTGTTTAAGAAGAAGATGAATGTAGAAGGCAAGGTGGAGAAATACAAAGCTCGGTTGGTACCCAAAGGTTATTCCCAAGTGCCGGGAATTGATTTTGGTGATATTTTTTCTCCTGTTGCCAAAGTTACTTCTATTAGATTACTTTTATCTGTTGCTGCTGCATTTTATTTTGAGATAGAACAGATGGATGTGAAGATAGCATTTCTTCACGAGGATCTAGAAGAGGAGATCTACATGAAGCAACCTGAAGGCTTTATGGTGAAGGGTAAGAAATAACTGGTGTGCAAGTTGAAGAAGTCTCTGTATGGGTTAAAACAGTCACCAAGGATGTGGTATCAGAAATTTGATACCTATATACGGGGACTTGGCTTCACTAGAAGCAAGGAGGATCACTGTGTTTATTTTAAATTAATTGGTGACCGCGTTATTTATTTGGTCTTGTATGTGGATGATATGTTGTTGATTGTAAATGACAAAGAAATTATCCAAGATTTGAAGACCCAATTGTTCTCCAAATTCGACATGAAGGATCTTGGTGCTGCAAACTATATTTTGGGCATGGAAATTAAGAGAGATCGGGCAAAGAGGAAGCTCTAGTTAAACCAGAGGAAGTATGTCGAGAATATATTTCAGAGGTTCAATATGCAGGATAGTAAACCGGTGAGTGTTCCTATTCCTGTAGGTGCAGAGCTGTCTATTGAACAGTGTCCCAAGAAACAAGAAGAAGAGGAGGATATGTCCCATGTTCCATATGCAAGTGCAGTGGATAGCCTGATGTATGAAATGGTGTGTACTAGACCAAACATTGCACATGCAGTGGGAGTATTGAGCAGGTTTATGTCAAACCCAGGGAAGGAGAATTGGACAGCAGTGAAGCAGGTTTTCAGATATTTACGTGGCACTAGTGATTATGGCTTGTGCTACTAAGGAAGATTAGGATTAGAAAGAATGTTGGACATTCATGGTTTTGTTGATGCAGACTGGGCTGGAGATCTGGACCAAATAAGATCTACAAGTGGGTATGTGTTTAGCCTATTTGGAGGTGCAGTCAGTTGGATGAGTAAAAGACAGTCTGTAGTGGCGCTTTCAACTACAGAGGCAGAATACATAGTAGCCACTCATGCAAGCAAGGAAGCAGTTTGGTTGCAGAGATTATGTTCAAGTATGGGGTTGGTACAGCAAGCTATAAGGATAGACTGTGATAGCCAAAGTGCAATTTTATTGGCTAAGAACCCTACTTATCATTCAAAGACAAAGCACATTGATGTTCAATATCACTTTGTTAGAGATATGGTTGAGGCTAAAAGGGTGTTGCTGGTAAAGGTGGACACTTTGAAGAATGTTGCAGATGCATTGACGAAGTCTGTAAGCACTCAGAAGTTCTCTTGGTGTAGAGAAACAATGGGTGTTGAAGAAGTGGCCAAATGACTAAGCTCTCATGTGGAAATAAAACAACAAGTGGGAGAATGTTGGGTGTGTGTTATATTATTTCCACGACTAGCGGCACGCGCTGTACGTTGTGTCGGGCGTAGTAGGGGGGTCACAGGGGGGGCGGCAGCCCCCCCTGTCAGGGTCCGAGGTAGCGCCCCAACGAAAAAAAAATTGGTGTGCGATCCCACTCATAGGCAGACCCACCCATGTTTTGTGCATGGTTTTGCACATGGTTTTTGAGGTACGATGGTTTTTGACCCCTGGTATTTTGTAGATCCGGTCAAGGGAACTACGGTTATGTTCTAATCCAGGGTTAATGGATTGGGTTTTATGTATGCTTCGGCATGTATATATATGTGTTGTAACACTAAAAGGAATATAATGAAAAATCAAGTTGGTCATCCCAATTTGGGATCCAGGGGAAAATCTTTGTGTTTATCTATTTTATGTTTTATGCTCTCGCTATTGTTTATTTTTTGTTATAAGATTCGTGTGTAGATAATTTATGTTCAGGGTTAAAACCTACACAAATTTAATAGCTTTGAAGGACAAGATGGAAGCGATGTTTGAATACAACGATCTGAAGGAGTTCATAGATAGTGATATTCCTAGGCCCGCAAAAATAGATGCTCTTAATCTTGATGCACGTAAGAAGAATGTAGCAAAGGAGAGAAGGATTATATTAGAATGAGTTCGAGATCATATTGTCTTGAACCTCCATGTAAAGGAAACTCCATATGCTACATGGAAGGCCTTAACCGATTTGTTTCATAACAACAACGACCATAGAAATCTAGTGTTGAAGGATAAGCTCAAAAAAATCAAGAAGGATGACACAATCCCAAAATACTTGAAGAAGTTCACTCAATGTCGACATGAGCTTGTAAGTGTTGGTGTTATAGTTTTATAGGATGATCTAGTGAGCCTAAGAGTTGACACAACTACCGGGATTCAATAAAGAGAAGGGAGAAGCTACCAAAGTGGGAGCGATTGTGATTCGACTTGGTACAAGAAGAGATTCGGAAAAATACCAGAGATGGATCATCATCAAAGATTGATGATGAGGATAATTTTTCCTTGGATAGAAAGGAAAATAAGGGGAAAGGGAAGGCATCCCATTCCAAATCAGATTCTGGTCAGCCAGACAAGAAAAAGGACTTATTGAAAATTAAATTTTTTCGCTGTCATGAGCTTGGACACTATTCCACAAAGTGTCTGAACAAGAAGGCTAGAAAGAAGCCCTCAGGAGGAGCGGCAAGTGAATCTCTTACTTCACAATTCAAGTTGGATTTCACTCTCATTGAATGCATGGTGTCATCATTGATGGGTTTTGTGTGGTACCTGGATAGTGGATCTTCATTCCATATGACTGACAACAAAGAATTCTTCAGCAACTTGGAGGGTAAGGATATCTAGATGCACATCAAGATGGGAGATGACGAGAGTTACAACACAACCGGCATAGGTATTGTTACCCTTCAGAGGGAGTCTGGTACTCCTCTCACACTAAAATATGTCTTGTATGTTCATGGTTTAAAGAATAATTTAGTTTCAATTTCTATGTTAGAATATTGTGGCTATGATGTGATATTTAGCAAAAGAAAGGTGTTCCTTTGTCACAAATCCATGGATAGGTGAAGAAGATTTTGGTTTGGGTAAAGAAACTGTACAAATTAGATGTAGAACAATGTGCTTCCTTGAGAATGAAAGCACAAAAGGTGCAGAGTCAAGACATTGATGATTTATGGCATATAAGATTGGGCCATCTACACCATGGCACTTTGAAGATCATGCAACAGATTTCTACAGGACTTCCCAAGGTTTCACTTGAGCAGTGAGATACATGCAAAGGGTTTACATTGGGTAAGTACACCAAATACACCTTTCATGATAAGTACAACCGAGCGAAGGCGATCCATGAAAGAGTTCACTCAGATGTGTGTGGATCATGCTTTAGTTGCATGCAATTGAGGAGCTCTTAGCTCCAAAAGGCGAACCTCAAGATGTGGAGAAACCACAAGTGGAGGAACAGAGAGTGGAAGAAAACACTCATGCAGATAAATCCAAAGATGGAAGGAATAACATAAGAGAGTTTGATAGGTTGTTTCTTGATGCTAGAGAGAAAGTGGGAGCACCCACATCACAACGCAGACAGAGAATTTCCCCAGAGTGGTACACTGGCTACATGGCTCTTATGAGCGAGAGTGTAGAGATTGAACCATCCTCATTCGAAGAATAAATGTAGAAACCAGTTTGGGTTCATGCATTGGTAGAGGAGTATGAATCCATCATCATAAAAAATGCATGGGCAGTTTTCCCAAGACCAGAGGGAAATTTAGTTGTAGGATTCAAGTGGATCTATAAGGTGTAGCAGGCAGTAGATGGGAGTGTTGAGAAACACAAGACCAGATTTGTGGCCAGAGGGTTCTCTCAGGTGGTGGGAATTGATTATGAGGAGACCTTTGCTCTAGTTGGAAGGTACTCATCAATCATATCTATCCTTTCACTTTAAGCACGAATGGGATGGAAGATACATCAGACGGATGTAAATACATCCTTCGTCAACGAAGTGATTGAGGAAGAGGTGTACATAGAGTATCCAGAAGGATTTGAGACCTTCTACGGAGAGTCACATGTGTGCAGACTCAAGCAAGCGTTATATGGACTGAAACAAGCACCTCATGCTTGGTACACCAGGATCGACAGCTACTTCATTGGGTTGGGCTTCACCAAAAGTGAAGAAGATACGAACCTTTACCATATTGTCGTAGAAGGTAAATTATTGATCATTGTACTATATGTCGATTATTTGATTATGACAGGTGATGAGAAGTTGATCAAATCTTGCAAAGAGGATCTTGCAAGAGAATTTGAGATGAACGATATGGGGCTCTTGCATTATTTCCTTGGAATGGAAATCTGAAAAATATATGGGGATCTATTTGTATCTCAGGGAAAGTATGCCAACGAGATTCTAAAGAAGTTTCAAATGGAGAGCAAAAAACCCATGGAGACTCCTCTAGCAGGGAATTGGATGAATTAAAATGCTACTTCAGGGGAAGTTGTAGAAGCTACCATTTACAGGCAGCTTGTGGGTTCACTCATGTACTTGTTGAACACACAACTAGACATATGTTATGCGGTTAACCAGCTTAGTCAAGCCATGGTTAAGCCTACCAAGCTCTATTGGAAAGCATTAAAACATGTGTTGAGACAACTTAGAGGCACAAATAAGTTTGCGATATGGTACATGTGGACAAAGGGAGTGAAGCTTCAAGGCTTCATAGATGAATATTGGGAAGGGATTCCATCCGACAGGAATATCACATCAGGGGGCATCTTCAGTATTGGGTTTGCAACAAATTCTTGGTACAACAGGAAGTAGATATTAGTTGCACTCAGTTCAATAGATTCAAAGTACATGAATGCTATCCAAGCAGATTGTGAGGCCATCTAGATGAGGAAGATACTTTTTAGGTTTTTTGGTCAATAGATGGATCTGATAGTGACTTATTGTGATATCCAAAGTTGCATCAAACTCTCGGTTAATCAAGTTTTTCATGATAGGTCCAAGCATAATCATATTTGGTATCACCGTCTCTGAGACTATGTGTAGAGGAGTATTATGTCATTAGAATACATTCCTACAGAGAAGGATGCAAACATCTTGATGAAGGCACTGTCAAGAGGAAAAGTCGAGTTCCACAGAGGTAGGATCGGGGTAGTAAAAAATTTATTTCTTGTTGATAGGGATTGTTGAAAATTGGCAACAAGAAGAGGCTTCTAATTTAATTTTCCTTTAACTAAATTAGAAGGAAATTGTAATTCCACATCACATGAGAGTGTGTATGAGTTAACTAATTCAAGAAAACTTATTTATCTCAGCCAACTTAAGTTGAGGTTAAAACTAGAGGCATGTAGAGTGCTTCCTAAGTTTCAAGGGGTCCAGTTGCAGTTTATTTTGAGTTGTAATTATTTAACTTAATTATCTGAGTTAAAATCAGTTTAACTAGCTCTAACTGATGGAGGAACTAGGGAGAGGTCCAGTGAATTAAATATGATTTAATTCACGTGCAGAAATCAATCAAATAACTGATAATTCACTAACAATAGCTCATGCATGTCAGTTCTGATGAAAACCCAGTTGATATTGGCATTAAAGGTAAGTGTACTATGAGTTGTATAATTATAAAATTGTACAGGTGGTGCATGGAGTCAGTATAAGAGCCTTAATGTATTGTGCAATAATTATTAGGTAATTTCCTAATTAATAGGGGCTCAATTTCCCTAGGGATTTTGCAAGCAAGCAGGGCAACCTAAGGCCAAGAAATTGGTTAAGTATTGAACCAAAGCTAGCCTAGGAATCAGTGAGACAGACATAGATAGTGTAGAGAGCTCTCAAGCTTGAGAGAATAATTGTATTGTTTCATATTCTTTGACTTATGCAATATACATATAGTAGGGTTTTTAGTTGAGGCTTTCCCCATATAAATATTTTCATTGTGTGATTGAAATTATTTCTCTTTCTTGTTCTTGTGATTGTGCAGTCGTAATTGGTTTCCGCAATTTGTAGAATAGATTCAAGTATTTTGTTTTAGTATATCACAGGATCATTTCAATCTATGTGGATTTTCTACATTCTGGAATAAATAGCAGTAGAAGACGATAGTTAGATACGGGATAAGGGAAAGAGGAAGGTTTTTGATAGTAGAGAGGAGGAAAAAAGTTGGAAGATGCATGCAGATACTATCATTCAACAAGCTGCTTTGGAAATAGAAGAAAAGAGGATGTAGATGAAGCAAAGAGTATAGCAGATAAAGAGAGAAAACCAAAGCTTTGAGGAAGCGGAACTAAGAGTGCATATAGAATAACAAGAGCTAAGGGAAGAACAAGAGTTAAGAAGAAGAGAACATGAGGAGAAGCAGAAGTAGGAAGAAGAAGGAAGGCAAGGATCCACAATAGAAGAGACGACACCCATATAGGTTGAAGAGTAGGAACATGATCAACCAATAGCAGAAGGAGTAAGCAAACAGATGCAGGATCGGGAGCCCTCTTAAGAGATTGAGTAGTTCATTGAAGTTGCGAATATGGATTTGGGACCAGAGCCAAAAGATGAAGATGTGGACATGATTCTTATTGCACCACAGTTCATCATTCAAACTCCACCACCTCCAGCCACAGAGCCAGCCCTGAGCGAGGAAGGGGAGATAGTTCCCCTTGATGATGATCTGGTGATCAATGTGTAAAAAATGTCATTTGATGAAATCCAGAAGAAGATTGTATAAGCATAGAGAAAGCACTTCCCAGATGATCATGCATTACCTACATTTAGGATAGAAAGGGTGATAGTGTCAGACACCAGCAAGAATCCAAACGTTATTTTTGATGCCAACTTGGCCTCCACTAGTGCAGAAATATCTAACAATCAATATTTGTTGGCCAAGAATAAGCAGTTGGCGCAGAATCTACAGGAAATCTGACATGAGAAGGAACAACCTTGTGCAGCAGGGCAGAATACACCTTCCGCATAGGTCTACCTACAGGAGATGAGAACAATGATACTTGTTGAAGTATCCACACTTGGAGACACTATACAGGACCTTTATGAGGGGTTTGTGACCGTACATAAGGTAGTTGTTCACTTACATGAATTGTAATGACAGAGCAGAGAGTTTTTCAAGATCCTTAAGAATGCACAATATGCCATCATCATCGTGCATGAGCGAAAAATGCGATAGAAGGCAGCACCGCTTACGCTGGTGAAGAAGATGAAACCGCGGGTGTATCTAGAGAAATAAAAAGTTTGGATGTTGATCCATAACAACAAGCAGCTCACCTCATTCATTGGAAACATTCAGGACTCATATGTACAGATATATAGTAGTTTGGATTTCATGGTGAGAATAGTTGGTACACTCACCAAGACTAAATGTAAATGGAAAGTCAAATAGGAGATTGATCAGTACTTGGAGCAACTAAAGAAAATGGTGAGGACTTGGAGATGAATAGACAGAACATGCATACCTACATTGGTGGCCCCGTTCAGATCAGAACAATGTTTCTCCTGCATGAGAAAGAGGTTAAGACCGGTTCTAAGACATTGTACCCATATGTTATGCAGGAAATAGTTGTATTCCTGCCTAACACTATCTCACAGTTTGGGAATGCCATTGAAAAATACTAATCTTTTCATTAGTATGTGTTTAAGAGACACCAAGTCGAATTTTCCCGACTTGAGTTCACCGCGACTCCAAAATCATAGTGTTTTGTCTTGTTAGGCTGTCAATCTGTCTCTACCCTATTTTGTTTTATATGGGTATAAGTGGAAAATGTAATATTATTTGCAATTATTGTAAAAGTGAAATTCCAAGTGTCCTTGATGGAATGTGTAGAGTCATATGTAATATAATGAGTTATTTTTATAGAATTTGAAGAGTCGTGAGGGGATTCCAAGAGTCCCAAAGGGGGCATGCCAAGATTCACCCCCCTTTTTTATAAATATATCCTCGTAAATCTTATAAAGGGATTTTGGGAGCCAAGCTTTTGGCTAGGCTTAGGCTTAGAGAGAGCTTGGTAGTTTTGTGTGAGCCTTGGATTCTCCGTAGCATAGAGGGAGTATCCTCCTTTGGAGGAGAAGGTGTTGTAGACTTCACGTTCCACTATAAGGGCTAATGGCTTGTCAAATTTTGAATGTATGATTGGAACTATCACTTTTAAGAAAAATCAAAGTTGAAACGCTTTCATGCATATATTGTGAATATAGTAGGACTACTCTTGTTGTATTTGTGATGTTTGTTGTTTAACTTATGCATATTATTAGGAACTATTTTGTTTGCATTTGTATGTATCTTGTTGGATGTGTGTTGATGTGTTAATTTGTTACCTTAACTTGTGTATTATTCCTCTTATTAGTTCATGTGATGTATTTTTGCTCGTTTTTTCCTTCTAGGCTGCGTGCCAATACATGCGTGTAAGGGGCACACTTTATTTTCATTTCGTGTGTTGGAACCGCAGTACGTTGCACTTGACTCTTCGCAGGGTCACACACTTGTTCTCACCAAAACATCGTGCACCACTCTGTGTGTTTTGAAAACCAAGGAAAATCACTAACACCCCACTATTGGGACTCATACTCCAAATGGTGTGAGTTTTAGTTGGTACTTCATATCGAGGAGATCCCCTGAATGTTTGCGGGTCCAACACCATAAAAAACTTCATCAACCTTCAGATATCTTGACATAGATATTCTCCAAGGAGATATACCATTGTTTTTTATTATTAGAGTTCACAATTATAGGTCTTATCAATATTGGCAGATAATTTGTCTCTTTTTCACAGATTCTTGGGTTCTAATGACTATTTCAGTCTATTTAATAGATGTAGTTCCTCTATCTATCGGTCCTATAGCATGGAGTTAATCATAGAATTTTGCACAAAGGTGTCATTAGAGAAATTTTGAGGTCAAAATTGGGACTGAAAATGAAATTGTACAACAAAAATCAACTTTATAAGAACCAAAAGGATTCAAGATGATGATGTCAACCATGGGGGATGATTCACCATTTTTGGAGTAAAAAAGTAAAAATATTAAAAAATAAAAAGATAAAAAATTGTTTTTTCAACTCGTATTTTCAACTTATCTCCTTAGGGTTTTACTCAAATTTCGAGCGGGAGCACTCGTTGGATGCAAAATTTAATTCCTCATCCAAGTAGTACCCATGTTCCATGCTTTTTATGGACCCTTCTACATGAAAAATGATAAATACATGAAAACCATTATTGCAATCATGTTTTTCATTTATTTCTCATTTTTCATATCGCATGGTCCATCGAAAGCATGCAACATAGGTAATCCTTGGATGATGAATTAAATTATACATCCAATGAGTGCTCCCACTTGAAATTTGAGTAAAATTGTAGGGAGATAGTTGAAAAAGTAGTTTTCTCCTTTTTCCCTCTAAAATTGGATGATGTAATCTAATCTTATTCTATTATTTCTAGTATTATTTTATAATCTTCCTTAGGAAGCCCATTTTAGACCTCAAAATTTATCTAATGATTATAGAGAGGCTTGGTCCTTTAGAGAGGTAAGACTAGCTTCAGCATTCGTATAGTTATTGTTTTAGATATTCCTTGGAATTTTTGGTTCCTTTTATACGCATACTTACAATGCATACAATGAGCCTTTATGACACAATCTAGTCCTTTATATAAATACTATCCTTAAGATTTTGCATATAGTCATAGTTCCATGGAAATTTTAAGATGTTATTGCAATATGGTGTCACATCTTCCTTGTTCTTGGTATAAACTTGGATAGCTCGGATCTTGGATTTCATATGTATAATGCTATTGTAAGCTTAGTTGTTTAAATTTCAAGTCACCATTGTCACCTTCTGATCTAATATTTTGCTTGTAATATATATATGTGTGTGTGTGTGTGTGTGTGTGTGTCCAAAAATATTAGAGTTATGTTGTTAAAGTTTCATCATTGTAACTTGTATTATCATAGAAACTTTGCATTATAGTGAGAGAAATTTGCACTTACTTCATAAGGATAGAAGATGCCACTGAATATGATCTTCCCCTTATGTTGCATATTTATGCCATGGAAATTGATTCAAATTGTAGAGGTTCCATCACAGAAAAATTGATTCTCATAGATACAAGTTCCAGCATTTTTCATAGAGTAGGCTTCTAAAGATTTTGTATCATGAACATGTCCACAGAGACAGTTTAGCCAATCGATTTATATGTATTTGTAGGTTTCAAAAGAAGCATGCCTTATTATTTGCATCAATATTGAAATGCATTCTACACAAACTCAGATCATTTTATATTTGTTACAAAAACTTACATCACTTATTTTCGTGTTTTAGCGAGATCATATATCTTCTTTCTTCTAGATTTCAGCCTTCAACCTTCCTTGTGACTTTGTAAATTGCAGAGATGAATTATTTCAGAAATATATGGCTCTAGAATAGAGATTTGAATCACTTTTCTTGGATTCAACTTTAATTTCTTTAGGATTTATCTTAGCAATCACTTCCAAAAATTAATAGACTTGGATTAAATTGATCTAATAACTTTGATACCTTTTAGAGTAGCCTCATAATTTCTCTCTCATACATGTGACTTGAATTATCTTCAACATTTTTTCTATCTTACAGGTGTCCTTGACATATATTGGAAGTTTCTATAGGAATATGTACAATGATGTCTTCTTTAAACTTGCATTCCTTGATAGAGAGAGATATAATTGCTGTAAGGGTATATTATATATGCCAGCAATATGTGATCTTCAAACTCCCTTCTCTTCACCTTAGCTCTGATACCATGTTGATAAATTAAGATGTTGGTATATTATGGTTAATTTCTCTGTCATGATAATTACTTGTGAATTTTGTTGGCTTCTTATTATTTTTTAGTTTTCTTCTTCATCATTCAATCACCAAAATTCAAAACATGAATATCGCAAGAGACAAAGAACGCAAATATATAGGCTCCAAGATAGGGAAACAACCCTAGAAGGGGGAAACCCAAGAAAATTATCTTCTTATATAATCAAATCAAAGTGAGATATCCAATACCCAAGACCAAAATAAAGGCTATCACACAGCCCCAAGTCAACCCTCCTTCAAAGCTTCTTCATCAAATCAAATTCAACATATTCGACATTGGTCAAACATCTGAAATTTGGTCACTTCCTGAAATTTTGGCCCTGTAATTTCGGCCCTCCTAAAATTTCCTCCCTAAAAATCCTAAGAAAAATTCGCACGTGTGAGCACATCTAGGGAAGAAAACTTCAAATTTCTCTTTCCTTTGACTTTCCTCTCTCTTTTTCCTTTGACTTTCATTTAAATTCTTCTTCTTTCTTGCACAGAAATCAAATTGGTTTCCAAAATGTGGATTACAGTGGCTAATATATATGCATTCGTCCATATGAAGAGAAACAACTTATGGGTTTGCTGACTTGTCCATCTGGAGGGCCGACTTGGTCTTGTGGTGACAAAATTTACTATTTTTGATGTCAATTTGTATGATTTTGACTTCAAGCTTGACCCCTGGCTTGAGAAACCACGACCCAACAGCATCTAATTTGTCAAAATCACCTAGGTATCACACCCGACCTAGGCCACACCAACCCTTAACCTGACTGGATTTTTTCCCACAGAGTTTCTAATCGGTGACCTTCACATCACAGAGTGACTTAATATAACACCCTGTCACTGCCTATTCTACACCACGAAAGCTAAAAATTGAATCTTTTTATTCAATATATATATATATATATATATATATATATATATATATATATATATATATATATATATATATATATATATATATATATATATATATATATATATATATATATATATATATATATATTTCTTACAAATATTCCAAAATGGGACTTTGACTCATGATAAATTTTCATATTGACTTAATAAACCCTAGGAGCATGAAGAACATGCTTTGACTAGAAAATAATAAGAAATTTTATTTTTTCTTCTTTTTGCTTTTACATGAACTAAATTTTGATACAATTATAATAATGAAGACTGGACCTAGTTACATTTTTCAACAACAAGTTGATATAGAGACCCTATTTTTACAAACAATACAGTAAAATTCACTAGTCGATAGTCTTAGAGAAAAATAGAATAACCTAGAAAATTATGTCACCAAGAAATCCACCAAATCATATGTGAGAATTATGCCCCACAAGTTAGGATTGGATCACTACAGAGTTTTCCATCCATCTTAATGCTTTCAAACCAAAAAATTGAAGGAAACAACTTACAGGAACAATTTTAGCAATGCAACCTAGTTTGGAGAATTAGGGCTTGAAACTTTCCAAAGCTAGATTTAGGCCTTAAATGATGTTTATTGGGGGTGAAACTTTGTCGCTTAAGTGAAACACCCAATGAGCTATTCTACATATATTCATTTCCAAGAGTCCAAGAAAGAATTCAATAAGTTTTCAAATACAAAAATTATGTCTCTCGGAAGTTGATTCATCATGATTGACCACCATAATTCAAAAAGGATGCCTTCTTTGCTATCATTACTCATGGAAAATGGAATAGCCTATTATGCAACCAGATAAAATAACATAAGAAAATATAGACCAACGAATTAAAAATTATCCTCTTCAAGGGGGAAACCTCCTTTACATTACATAAATGAACAATTCTTGGATGATACAAATGATAAGACCTCCTTGGTATATATAGGAGTCTAAGGGTAGCAATATAATCAGAGTCTACATAGAAATAATAATGTAAGGGCACAAAAATAACAATATTGGGCTTCTATGGGGCACAACAATAACAACATGGGGGATACATGGGCACAACAATAAAAATAGGGGGCTACACTAACAATAACAATAAGGGGAATACACTAGTATTATATGGACTTAACATCCCCATCTCCTTCAAAAAAATGTTGTCCTCAATGCTTCATTAGTTCCAGATGCTTATGTATAAAATTATCATCCTCCCATGTGGAGTCTTCAGCGGTTTAGCTCTTCCACTTAATGAGCTACTCTGAAATTAGTCGATTACATAGCTATTGGGTTCTTGCTTCTATGACTGCTTTAGGCTAAAATATGATTTTTCCTTCTTCGTTAAGTTTTGGAAACACCGTTTGAATTCGGATCTCATCGCCAATAACCTTTTTTAACCATGAAAGATGTAAAAATGGGTGTACTCGAGAAGATGCAGACAACTCTAATTTGTATGCCATAGTGCCAAAAAATTTCAACACCTTGTAAGGACCATAGTACTTGGGTGATCATTTATTATCCTTATTAGCTTTATTGAGGAAAATTTGTTTGTATGGTTGTAGCCGTTGAAAATACCTCATCACCTACCTCAAAACTCTTTCACTGCGATGTTTATCTTCCTGTTGTTTTATTCGATTCCGCGCCAGAGTGAGGTTATCTTTTAAGATTTGGAGAACTTGTTTTTGATGCTCGATGTGATCTTTTGCTGCTTGAACCTTGGAATTTTCTCTTAAAGATGTTGTGATGGATGGTGGATTATATCCATAAAGTTCCATAAATGGGGTCATTTTTGGTTCACTATGGAAGGAAATTTTATACCACCATTTAGCTAGAAGTAACCACTTGACCCATTGTGTTTGTTTAACAGATACAAAGCAACTAAGATATCCTTCCAAAAAATTGTTCACTATCTCAGTTTTCTCGTCAGATTAATGATGATAAGATGAGCTATGAGTTAATTGAGTACCAAGACATGAAAATTATTATGTCCAAAAATTTCCAGTAAAAATGGGATCTTTGTCACTTACAATAATATTTGGGTTTCCATGTAGCTTTTGAATTGTTTCCATAAATGCAGTAGCAACTGTATTAGATTTAAAAGGATGAGATAATGCACAAAAGTGTGCATACTTGGTAAGTCTATAAATTACCACCATGATGAAATTTTTTCCTTAAAACTTGGGTAAACCTATGATAAAATTTATTGAGACCTCCTCCCAAAGATAACTTGGAATGGCTAAAGTTCGTAATAGACCCAGGGTCTTAATTGTATCAACTTTATTTTTTTGGCAAACCAAACATTTTTCCACAAAATTTTGAATATCGGATCTAAGGCCATCCCAAAAAAATTCCTTCTTGACCCTATGGTTAGTTTTAAAAAAAATTGAGTGCCCTCCTAAGGGGGAGGTGTGCAATTCCAAAAGAATATTTTGCTTGAGTTTGGAATTCTTACAAAGATATAAGTGATATTTGTACCATAATGAATCATTTTCCAGCTAAATGTATAAGATGTATTGGTATCTTGCTGCAAATTTTGAATGAGTGTCCACACTTCTTCGTCATTATTCCACTCATCTATTGATTTGGTTATCCAATCAGGTTGGATAATAGAAATGGCACAAATAAATTCTTCCACGTCCTCATCCTTTCTTGAGAGTGCATCTGCAATAACATTTTGCTTCCCTTTTTTGTAGATGATTTCAAATTCATAACCCAACATCTTTGTGACCCATTTTTGTTGCTCTTCTGAATATAATCTTTGTTCCAAAAAGTACTTAATATTATCATGATCTGCTTTTACCTTGAATTTTCTTCCCATTAGGTAAGGTCTCCATTGCTTTAGTGCATGTAGTATTGCCAACATTTTCTTCTCATAAATAGGTTTGTGTAACTACTTTCCTTTGATTAGATTAATTTCAAAATCAATGGGTCTTCCTTCTTGCATTAAAACAACACCAATTTCATTTCCTAAGGCATCACATTCCATAATAAACGTTTTTGTGAAGTTGGGTGTAGCTAAGATCGGTGCATGGTACATTTCTTCTTTAAGATGTTCAAAGGCCTTAGTTGCTTCTGGAGTCCAAGAAAATGAATCTTTCTTCAGTAATTTTTTTAGATGTGCTGTTATTCTCCCATAATTATTAACAAACTTGTGATAATAACCTATCAACTCGATAAATCCTCGAAGATGCTTTATGGTTGTGGAAATTTTTCATTCCTTAATGGCTTTAATTTTATTAGGGTATACCTTAACACCCTCATGAGATACAATATGACCCAAATATTCCACCACCTGTACTCCAAAGAAACATTTGGAAGTTTTTGCATATAATTGTTTCTCCTCCACTAGTTTTAGATGATTTCAACATGTTGAACATGATCCTTCCAAGAATTGTTGTAGATTAATATATCATAAAAAAATACTAAAACAAATTTTCTAAGGAAGGGTTGCAAATGGAATTCATCAAACCTTGAAATTTCGAAGGTGCATTAGTAAGGCCAAAAGGCATGACCAAAAATTCATAATGACCCTCATGAGTTTTGAATGTTGTTTTCAGAATGTATTTAGTCTTCATTCTAATTTGACGATATCTTGAATAAAGATCCAGCTTGGTGAAGTAAATTTCTCCATGTAATTCATCCAACAATTCATCAATCGCATGAATGGGAAATTTATCTTTAATAGTGATTTTGTTGAGCTCCCTTAATGGTATTTTCCCTTCCTTAATGGATTTAATTTTGTTAGGGTATACATTAACACCCTCATGAGATACAATATGACCCAAATATTCCACCACCTATACTCCAAAGAAACATTTGGAGGTTTTTTCATATAATTGTTTCTCCTCCAATAGTTTTAGGACCCTGTCAACATGTTGAACATGATCCCTCCAAGACTTGTTGTAGATTAGTATATCATCAAAAAATAATAAAACAAATTTTCTAAGGAAGGGTTTTAAAATGGAATTCATCAAACCTTGAAATGTTGAAGGTGGCCAAAGGCATGACCAAAAATTCATAATGACCCTCATGAGTTTTGAATGTTGTTTTTGGAATGTCTTCAGTCTTCATTCTAATTTGATGATATCCTAAACAAAGATCTAGCTTAGTGAAGTAAATTTCTCCAGTAATTCATCCAACAATCCATCAATGACATGAATGGGAAATTTATCTTTAATAGTGATCTTGTTGAGCTCCCTATCATTCAGACAGATACACCTTGATCAATCCTTCTTGTGCACCAATACTACTAAAGCAGAGAAAGAACTTTGACTAGGTTGAATTATACCAGCCTCTAGCATTTCTGCAACCATGTGTTCAATTTCACTCTTTTGGGCATAGGGATGTATATAAGGTCTGATTTTTGGAGGAACACTTCCTGGAATAAAATGAATAACATGATCATGATCATGAATAGGTGGGCATCCATTGGGAGCCTCAAATACCTTGGAATGATTGTCTAAGAACTTTTGGAGATCTGGAGAAATAGATTATTTCGATGTTTAAACCTCTAGTGAGCATAATTGTGTAATAACACCCAGTTGTTCTTCCTTCAGAAGTTTTTCATGCCATTAGAGTTTATTATATGTCCTATTTTCCCTGTGATACCCCTTAATTCAACTTCCTTTCCTTCCCAAAAAAAATTCAAGAAAAGTTCTTGAAAATTAAAAGTTATCGTCCCCAAAGATTGTAACCATTGGACTCCTAGTACAACATCAACACCACCCATTGGAATGGAAATAATTAGACTATTAAATACATATTCCCCCATCGTTAGCTTGATATTATGTCACTTTCCAAAAAAATTTATAGTTCCTCCATTTGAAACCATCAGTTGACACTCTAGTGTTGGATACAGGAAGCAGTTCAATTCCTTGGCTATCTTAAAATGAATGAAATTATGAGTGCTACATGAATCAATCAACACTATTACCTTTTTCTTCTTGATACATCCTTCTATCTTGAGAATTTTAGGAGTGGTAATTCCCATCAATGCATTACAATATATGGTCAGATTCATTTATTCTTTCTCGGGGGTTGTTTCCTGGTGTATATCCTCCACTTTTGTGTTTATTTTTCCTTTTCTTCTTCCTCTTCACAATCTATATCTATTAATTTCTTCTCAGCACACTTATGATCTTTAGTGTATTTTCTATCACAACTATAAAAAATCCCTTTTGTTCTTTTTTCCTCCAATTGCTGTGGCTCCAACCTTGTAGGTTGTGGAAGCCTAGGAGCAGCAACTCTTCCATCTTTATAATTGTGAGTGGTAGACTTCCTTGTTGCCATAATTTTTCTTTCAACTTTTCTCGCCACCTTAAATGCCTTCTCTAATGAATCAAGTTCCAAAAATTGAACCTCATGTTGGATTTTATCATTAAAATTCCCTATGAATGCATCAATCCTATGCTCCATTGGAATATCAGTTACCCTGATATTCAATTTTTGGAAGTCCACAATGTGCTTTGCAGTTGAACCCTTTTGTTTGAGATTTATCAATTGGCTAAAGAATGTGTTGCTCTTTTTATCCTCATAATGTGCTATCATTTTCTCCATAAAAATTAACCAAGTGAAAATATGTTTACAAGGACAAATCCATCAACACCATACAAATTTATTGTGTTCTACATATAAAGTTGCAATGTGTACCTTTTGTGTGTGTTTCACATCACGGAGATCAAAGTATTGCTCCATCTGTAGTATCCATGTTATTGGATCCTTGTCATCAAAATTCCTTATATCTATGTTTGGAATGTGGTGGTTCTTACAACACTAGAGTCTCTAAAATCCTTATTAACATTCCTTTTCTTCTCATCCTGATTTTCATGGAATTCCTTTTTTCCATTAGGAAGCATTTCTTCTTGCAACTTTGTCAAACCTTCCTTCAAATATTCCATGTATGCTTTTAATACATTCTTCAAACCTTCCATGTCTACCTTTAATCCATCCTTCAAACCTTCCATGTCTTATTTAAACCATTCTTCAAACCATCCATATTATCTTACATTTCATTTTTGGTTACTCTTTGTGAGAGTGAAATTTATTACACTTGGTCGCATAATTTTGATATATCATGTTGTATTTCTTCCTCTTCTTCATGTGTCATAGTAGATATTTTTTATTTCTTACTAGGTGTGTCTTTTTTTTTGTTTCGATCAATTTCATAATCAAACAATGATATATATGTTTCACTATGTCCTTTGAATAACTTTAAACTGGTTTTCCAAACAAATGTTATGCAAAAAAATTAAAAAATACACACATTTTTCTTTCATTTTAGGAACTCATTATCTAAATTATTGTATCTCTATATTTTTAGATCTATGAGTTCTAAAATCCCTTCCTGCGATATCCCTTTGAGTCTTCTTTCCAATCCCTCAAGTCAGACTGAGTTTGGATTCTTCAAGCAAGAGTTATGCTCAATCTCCCATGATGTCCTAATTATAGACTAGTTCAGTAGAGCGAAATTGTACGGAGTGCGACATGTCACGGTTTCAACCTTTAGCCTTGAAAATGATATCCAAAAAAATAGAGTCCGTCTGATTTTAGTCATGTTTTAAAAAATTCAAATCCGATGCTTGGAGATAAAGTTATGACAATTTTCCCTAAGTCACCTATTTGAGATGGAATTCTGGAACCTGTAAAAAACTTAACTTCCTCGGACATATCTCCAAAATATAGCGAACCAAGATCTCAAATTATACTTAAAAATTTTCCTCTTCAAGGGGTAAACCTCCTTTATATTACATAAATGAACAATTATTGGAGGATACAAATGATAAGACCTCCTTGGTATATATAGGAGTCTAAGGGGTCAAAATATAATTAGAGTCTAAATAAAAATAATAATGTAAGAGAACAACAATAACAATAGTTGGCTTCATTCAAGCTGCCGAATCGAGGAAGAGAATCCGGACTCCGACTAATTTCTCCAGGACCAATTCTCAGTATGATTTATGTGCTAGAATTTTTGATAAATTTCTGTTTTCAATGGTCACTCACAGCAGACAAAGCTGCATGTATTTTTTGGCTCTTTTTAGTTTTGTTAATCTGTATGTAAGTGACTTAGCGTCGGTTTCCCAGTTCCTGGGCGGTGGCAACTCTGATAAAAGAGCTGGTTTCCCGTTCATGGGCAGCTCTATAGCTAGACAGACAGTGGACATCAAGCCCGGTCTCAGGCTTCCTCAGCTGAGCCTAGGCAGTTTTGTACTTTAATGTTTATAATAGAAATAGCGTAATTTAGAAAAAAAAAAAAAAACAATAGTTGGCTTCTATGGGGCACAACAATAAAAATAGGGGGGTACACTAATAATACCAATAAGGGGAATACACTAGTATTATAGTGAACTAGTTTGGAGAATTTGGGCTTGAAACTTTCCAAAGCTAGATTGAGGCCTTAAATGATGTTTTTTTGGGGTGAAAATTTTTTGCGTAAGTGCAACACCCACTGAGTTATTCTACACAGATTCATTTCCAACAGTCCAAGAAATATGTCAATAAGTGTTCGAATACAAAATTTATGCCTCCTAGAAGTTGATTCATCGCGATTGACCACCATAATTTGAAAATGATGCCCTATTTTCCCTCGTTACTCATGGAAAATGGGCTAGCCACATGGAGACTATGAAGGAGACTCTAAAAGGGTTATATTTTTAACTCTAGCTGGGAGTTGAAATAATCAAACTTAACTCCTATTTTTTTATCGTGTTGTGTTATAACCAAGTCACTAGGAGAAAAAGGGGTTGCATTCTATTTGAATGCATTTTGTTCTGTAACAGAGAAAATAATTTGAGGATGGATACAGAGAGAGCATAACAAAAGGGGTTTTTGTTTTGTAGCAACCCACATGACTCAGATCTAGGGTAACTTAATAGATAGTGCCTTCTCCTTTTGTATATGCATCATTTCCATTCAAACAAAAAAGAACAGAGCAACCTCGAATTTTAGTTAGGTTATCTCCCAAAAGGGATTCCCATAACATATCTTGGTGTGCATTGTGATTAGTGTGTGTTTATATTTCATTGTTCTCTATATTTCACATTTTATCTATTTCATGCATAAGCAAAAAACTAGTAATTAATAAACCCATAAATTTAAGGAAGATTAACCCTCATAGTATAGATTGTAGATTCAGTTTATGTTTATCAGATATGTTGTGACACATTGTTTATTGGAACATCCATGGTAGTTTACCAATCATATTGGTATCTAAGTAGGTTTATTTTTGTATTTTATGGAAATTTGCAGGGATCAAATCAGTTTAAAAAAATGTCATAAAACCCCAGCTACGACCAATTAATATGGGTATGATAAACCTCAAGATACAGCAGAGGAGAGGCTTGCATGGATGGAAGTTAAATTCATAGATATAAATCATAAATTTTTGATCCTCCTCATGGAAGCACTATTAATTTTTTTGGAGAATATTGAGGTTCCAATGAATAGATGGAATCAAAGGGGAAATCATGGGATTGATAAAAAACAAAGAAAAATCTAGGGAATCCAAACAAAAAGAAGTTTATTTGAGGATAATGAACCATTCATAATCACTCTTCAATATGGAAGCAAAGGCATACATCAAGTTTTATCAAGATGAGATCGATGATTGGACATTAAATCATTATCTATGATTGTTAAAGGTTTACTCTAATGTTCACCACATATACGAGGACATGAGATTTCATTTTCTCATTTGAAATTAAAAGGTCGTGCCTTCACCTGGTCGAAAATTTTCTCATAAACCTTGATGATGGAGGAGAATCCTCCAATAATTAAGTGGGGGGATTTTGAAACTCCCATAAAGTCCCACTTATATCCTATCGAGTATGTAGAGGACTAATGGATATGATGGAATTACTTCAAGATGGGAGAAGGGAAAAGTGTACTGAATTACTCCATGGAATTCAGGAAGATAGAAATAATGTTAGGTATCTCTCCCAGGAACCTAGAAATACTCTTCAAGTATTTAAGTATTATAGACAACCATTCGCAAAAGCAAGTGATGGTGTTCAAACGATGGAGAAGGCTTGTATACAGGTGAAATACATAGAAAGCATATGCCATAAGAAAGGGTATTCAAGTGGTTGAAATCAGAAGGAACAAAAAAAATATTCCATATAATGGAAGAATTGAAAAGTGGGGGATGGAAAGAAGACGAAAAAGACAACACACCAGTGAAAATATCCTAGCAACCACTATAATATTGATGGACACACAGAGTAGAAGTGTTGAAAATTACATCAAAAACTCAACCCAAAGAACCAAAACAAGGATGGGAAGAATATAAACCACAGATCCATACATTCTTGCAATCAAGTGGAAAGCAACTTGGATGTGGATGAAAAAAATATCGACACATCAGTTCAAAAAGGGGTGAATTTGAGTAGCCTTTAGAAACTGTTGAAAATGTAACTAGTTTAAGTCTCCATAATGAAATTCACATGTATCATTGATGTAATTATTATATTCATTTATTACATTCATTATTATTATTTTATTTCTAGTCAAATCATATTCTTCATGCTTATATGGTCAATTGAGTCAAAAAGAGAAATTATTATGAGTCAAAGTAATGTATTTGAATCAAAGTCACATTTTCACTTCTTGTAATAAAAAAGAAAATTTATTTTTCTTGAGTCAAAAAGAGTCAAAATTTCCTCCACATACCAAGTCAGCCCTCCTGGACAACTTAGCCTGGAAGAGGAAACTATTCAACCTCTTATACATGTATAAATGCAATATAGTTCGACCTCATTCCATCATCCATCCAACACATCAATTTCAGTGAAAGTTAAAGGAGAGAGAATTTTTTGTTTTATGCCTTAGTTTTTGTCCACATGTGCGATATTTTCTAAATATTTTGAGGTTTTTACAAGATCAAAATTCGGCTATCACTGCAGGTCTGAAATTTTCATAGGTTTGACTAGATTTCAATGAAGTTTGACCAATGTTGACTTTGTTGACTTTGACTTGGTTGAAGAAGATTCCTGAGGAGGGATGACTTGGGCATTGTGGCAGTCTTGTTCTTGGTTTTTGGGTCTTGGATATCTCACTTTGATATGATTCTATAAGAAGAGGACTTATTAGGTTTTCCCCCTTGTGGGGTTTTTACAGGTTGGGTTGGAGTCTACATCTTTGTATTCTTTGTCTCTTTTGATCTTCATGTTTTGTATATTTTGGTCATTACTAAATGAAGAGAACCTAATTAAAGAAATAAAATATCAACAAACATTCAAAAGTAATTATCAAATAAGAGAAATCGACCCTCATCTAAAAGTACTTTGATTTCTCAACATGGTATCAAAGCTAAGGTGAAGGGCAGGCTAAAGATCACATATTGTTGGCACATTTGAAGACATTTATACAAAATTCATCAGTTCTATTGAAGGACATCATTTGTTGGATAGTATACTTGAAGATATTATTTTATCAAGGGAAAAAATAAGTTTATCCAAAGACCATCATCTGTAATATTCCAAAATTAGCATGTAGCTAATTGGAATATTGATTTTTGTTGTTTACACTTAGAAGATGAATAAATGGGTAAGGAGGCCCATACATTTCAGAAATGAGAATAGAATCCCTCATAGTGTGAAAAGGGATCATCATAGGAGCTGGATTTCACACCCTCATGTGTGAACAGGGTCATTTGCATGTGGACAAGGTCAAGTTTGACCAAGTCAACAGCGTTGGGATAGGAGGTGGAGAACACTTTGAGAGACAGCGCAGTATTAATGGGAGGAGGATTCTTTAGTGAAGGAAACCCTAATGAGTGGGACCCATGGTGAGAGGGCTTTCACTTGTTTAAAAGGAGGGCAAGGCAGCCATGGTTATTCATGTTATGGATTATTTATTTTATGGTCTGGTTAGACTCATGTGCATTCTCTTGATATTTAGCAGAGTTGTTGTGCTGCTTAGCACAAGGCATTCCTGTTTAGGAATTCCTTCTCCTTTCAAGAGAGGCCTCTTGAGGGAGCTTGCTCTTCATTTCTCCACATTCATGCTTCAGGCCAAGCATCCTCCTTCAGCTACAGCACATTTTCTGTTTAGAGCTGGGTTGTGTTGCAGGGTGTTGCAGTGGAGGTTACTCAACACCACTTCTGGAGCTTATTTTTCAAAGGAGGAAGCCTTATTTCCTTTGGAGGATCAGTGAGGAAGCATATGCGTTGATTTCACCATATTTGGCATCAAGTCAACCATTTTCCATCATCTACAGTGCAATCCCTCTCCTTGACTGCGTTATTTTCAGTGAGCATCTGCAGTGAGGGTTGCAGTGATTGTTTAGAGGGTGAGATCTTCAGTGTTAGGATCAGCCTTTCACTTGGAAGATCCATTAGAGGAGGTTTGTTCAGCTTGTGCATCATCTATAGCCATCTCCATCCTGTTCTTGAGTTGTAGCTGCTACTCATTCTTGAGACTACAACTCCGGCATTTTTTCCATTTTGTATATTTCAGGAAATCCTTTCCGGGTTGTCTTGAAATTCAGTTTTGGAGTCTAGATCTTCACTCCCAACATTGCTTGGGCCCTATATTTGTATATTTTTTTATTGACACTTCCCAGCAGTAGTTCCTCTAATAAAAATACGTTGTCATATCCTTGGGCATTTTCTGTGTAGCAGTGACCTTCATTTTTCCATGTACATGTTTCTTGAGGCTTGTATTGCCTAGCTTGAGTGAGTGTTTCCTCAAGATGTTGTATACATTTGCTGTTGTGATCTAATATGATGGCTATTTGGATCTTCTTACATTCTATGATTTGATATATAACTGCTCTTTCATTATTGTGTTCATGTATTGTTGGATCTCCAATCTTCGGATATTATAAGATATTCCCAATATTGTTGATTTTCCCTATTTTGGGATATTACAGTGGTATCAGAGCATAATCTTGGCTCAGCCTGTGGATCTCAGCCATTATGCTATCAAGAGAATACAATATGAACAGAAATAAGACTCCATTATTTGGAGGAAGAAAGGGGGAGAGGCTCTCAAAGCTTCTTCCTAAATCTATACAGAGCATTCAAGGAGATCTCAAGAAAATAAGAAGGGAGATGTGTATAGAATATCTAAGAGGGTTTGAATCTGAATCAAACTCTATATTTTCATATAATGAGTGTGAGCATGCAGCCACACACTATGATTCACATCGTAGTCACATGCCCAAAATTGCCATGAGAGAAGAAGGAAGGGCTAGGAGGGAAACTCTTAGTGATTTTCTGCAAGAGTATGAGTCTCAAACTCAAAAGTTTAGAGATCATATCACTTTTCCAGAGTTTTGCAAGATCAAGGTGAAGAGAAGCAAGCATCACAATATGGAGATTTCTTCTATATTATTTTGATGGTTCACCTACATGTTCAGCCAGAGCCTGGTTGGAGGAACTAGACACCTTTTTGTAGCAGCACCAAATTTTTGAAGATGAAGCCATCAAAGTTGCAGTGCTGCATTTGGAGGTAAGGCCTATGCATGGTGGATATTTGAGTCTTTTTCTTTGAAGAATGCAAATACTTCTTCTTATGCTAGGTTCACTAAGACATTGGTGGAAATATTTGATGGAAAACCTTCTGCAACACGTGTGGTGAAGTTGAACAAACCTAAGCAAAAAAAACCATTGCATGTGATGGAGGAAACCATAAACTCAACTCCACTTCAAAAAACCATTGAGGAGGCTGATATCTTGCATCATACCTTGCTAGAGGCAAGACCTCTATCTTATATTCTTGAGCAAGAGGGTATGGAGACCCCTTTTTCAAAAGAGGGTCCAGTCATTGGGAGTTTTCCCATACATATTGATGAGGATGAGGGCAACAACATTGTCATGTCTAGAGTTTATCTAGCACCTCATGCAGAGGAAGAGGGAGCTCTTGCTCCAACAAGAGGGATTCTTGCATAATTGCAAGGAATTCCCCAGGATCTCATATGTGGAGATCAAGGCACAACTCATGATCTACATGTGCCATTGATGATAGGGTGTGAAACTATGGAGATAAAAGGAGGGGATAGGGAGAATGACCAGCATCATGTGATGAGGAGCAAACACCCCTATATATTTCAGGAGGTTGATGCACCTAAGAGGGAGACTGGATTGTGCAGTGAAGGAAGGGACAACTCTTTCCATCCATATATGCATTCTACTCTTGATGATGATGTCTCATTGCATGTATACATTTCACCGTGAGACCACCAGATCAGCAGAGGAGGATGGATGCTTCACATTTTGAGGCACCACTCATTGATTTTATAGGGGTGGAGACCTTGGGAGAGCTTGGTACAACGTTGGGAGTCTTGGGTAGACTCAAGGAGGAGGGAGCTATTCCCCCAACATCATCATTACCCACTCTCACTTCAAATTCTGCGTTGTGGCAGGAGCAGCATGGAAAGGATAGCAGCCTTCCAACTTGCATCTTTGGCATGGGAGATGTCGAAGAAGAGGATAACCACATGATAGATGTTCTTCTTGATAGTTCATCAGCGTTGTCACTATGGAGGGTAGATCCATATTGGAATTCCCAGCTATTGGTGGAGTATTCCAAGGATCTTTTTACTTGTATGATATTGGATGACCAGTTGCATGAGGAGGGATATTAAGTCAGAGATGGGGTCATCTACTATCATAGTAGGATCTTCTTATCTAGAGCTTCCAATCTCAAGGAGAATTTGCTACAAATAGCTCATGAAGAGTTCCTTTTCAACCACACTTATTCTATGAGGGCATACCACACCATCATGGAGGGATATTTTTGGGAAGGCTTTGAGGAGGAGATGTATCAGCATATGAGGAGATTCATGGATCATGTGGAGATGGAGGAGATACATAAATCTTTGGAAGAGATAGCACATCCACCTCTTTTTTCTTTGAGGATGAGAGGAGACTCATCTATGAGCCACTACATTTGCATGGGAAAAGCATATGGTAAGGATATTTTTTGGTTGCATAATGATTTATATATTGAATATATGCATTCATTAACCATACATGTGCAGGACATTGCTTCAAGAAGGAACATTCTTCCTTCTAGACTTCATGGTCTATTTGAGACGATAAGCAACATTGATTATAGCCACTCACTAGGAGATGTTGGGGAAATGATGTCTTATGTAAAACATGCTCACTTTACACCATACATCATACACTTTCTCCAAACTTGTGAGGATATTGGGACAGTAAGAAAGTGGTTGAGAAGCCACATACTTTGTCATTTCATGTTGCAGTTGAGAGTCAAACTGCGTTGGTTGCATTTGAGGGACCATTGTCCTTCTCCCTTGCTTCATATGGAAGCTAGTATGATTATCATTTTAGTTCCCTATGTTATTTTTGTTCTTATCTTTTTTGGGAGCATGATTGGGAGAGAGACACATTGGTTGGATGTGTCCTTGGGGAAGGAGATTTCCCACATTGTTTTCATTGCATGTTCTAATGGGAGCATGGGAGGTGATATGGCCACCACAGAAAATAATTTATTCCTTTATGAGGTGGTCCATAGGATTGATTGGATGCCATATGATGATCAATTCCTATTCATCATATATGGCATGGTTTGGGCCAGTTTGATTCACAACTTTAGAGAGGAGACCTTTGAAGATATAGTCTTCATCTTGCCACTTGAGGGAAATATTATTGCAGCCCAAGATCAACATATACTCTAAAATTATCCTAAGTGGAGAGGAGGACAGTGTGGGGTAGGCTATTTTGTCTACCATGATCATATTTTCAGCCCACCTACATTGCAGGAGCTCAAGGTGGAGGATGATTTGTATGAGTTACCATTTTGGAGGGTGGCTCATTTTGTATGGATGATAGCTTGGGGATGGGAGATTCATATGGGGATGGTAGATCCCAATGTATATCAGACCTCATGCCTCAAGAAGGCCTTTAGATAGCCCATTGTTTCCTCCATGGATGTTTTACATGATGATAGCTATTTGGGATGCACACCAAAAGCTAGCTTACATACTTGGGGGGGAAAACTTGGAGATATCTTGATGAGACAGCATCTTGATCCTTGGAGGATTTTATCATATGAGAATGCTACATGGGAAGAAGAGGAGGTTATTCAATTCTATCCTTGCATTTTCTTGAGGAAAAGCAACATTTGGGAGGGGAGGACTGTAATATTCCAAAATTAGCATGCAGCTAATTGGAATATTGATTTTTGTTGTTTACACTTAGGAGATGAATAAATGGGTAAGGAGGCCCATAAATTTCAGAAATGAGAATAAAATCCCTCATTGTGTGAAAAGGGATCATCATAGGAGCTGGATTTCACACCCTCATGTGTGAACAGGGTCATTTTCATGTAAACAAGGTCGAGTTTGACCAAGTCAACAGTGTTGGGATAGGAGGTGGAGAACACTTTGAGAGACAACGCAGTATGAATGGGAGGAGGATTCTTTAGTGAAGGAAACCCTAATGAGTGGGACCCATGGTGAGAGGGATTTCACTTGTTTAAAAGGAGGGCAAGGCAGCCATGGTTATTCATGTTATGGATTATTGATTTTATGGTCTGGTTAGACTCTTATGCATTCTCTTTTTGTTTAGCAGAGTTGTCGTGTTGCTTATCACAAGGCATTCATGTTTAAAAATTCCTTCTCCTTTCAAGAGAGGCCTCTTGAGGGAGCTTGTTCTTCATTTATCCACATTTAGGCTGCAGGCCAAGCATCCTCCTTCAGCTACTACGCAGTTTCTGTTTATAGTTGGGTTGTGTTGCAAGGTGTTGTAGTGGAGGTTACTCAACACCACTTCCGGAGCTTATTTTTCAGAGGAAGAAGCCTTCTTTCCTTTGGAGGATCGGTGAGGAAGACTTTGGGCTGATTTCACCATATTTGGCATCAGGCTAACCATTTTCCATCATCTACAGCGCAGTCCCTCTCCTTGACTGTGTTATTTTCAATGAGCATCTGTAGTGAGGGTTGCAGTGATTTTTTGGAGGGTGAGATCTTCAGTGTTAGGATCAGCCTTTCACTTGGAAGATCCATTGGAGGAGGTTTTTTCAGCTTGTGCATCATCTACAGCCACCTCCATCCAGTTCTTGAGTTGCAGCTACTACTCAGTCTTGAGATTACAACTCCGGAATTTTTTCCATTTTGTATATTTCTGGAAATCCTTTCCGGATTGTCTTGAAATTCAGTTTGGGAGTCTAGATCTTCACTCCCAACATTTTTTGGGCCCCATATTTTTATATTTGTGTATTAAAACTTCCCAAAAGCATTTCCTCTAGTAAAATTACGCTGTCATAGCCTTGGGCATTTTCTGTGTAGCAGTGACCTTCATTTTTCCATGTACATGTTTCCTGAGGCTTGTATTGCCTAGCTTGAGTGAGTGTTTCCTCAAGATATTGTATACATTTTCTGCTATGATATAATATGAAGGCTATTTGGATCTTCTTAAATTATATGAGTTGATATATCACTTCTATTTCATTATTGTGTTCATGTATTGTTGGATCTCCAATCTTGGGATATTATAAGATAATCCCAATATTGTTGATTTTCCCTATTTTGGGAGATTACATCATCTTTGTAGAAGTCATCACTCACTCTTGAAGGAGGCTATTGTAGCAGCTATCTATATCTATAAGTATCATTGAAGGCTCTTGAAAACATTTACAAGTTCTTCTTAATTCATCAACGATATTTGAAGAAGTCACCATAGCAGATTGAATACATTATTAAAGGCATCACTACAGCAAACCACCACTCAAAAACATCTTTGGAAACTCTTGGAAGCATCATCAACATTATTGGAAGCACTCTTATAAAATCCCACTCTCCTTTGACAAGTAAGTACTTTACTATAATTTATCTCAACCTTCCATTCAAATGTCATATTTTTGTAAGGAAGTCAAAACACTTGATGGAGCCTCTAATTTCAAGGCTTAGAAAAAGAGAATTGATTTGGTTCTCATAGAAAATGAAGTCATGGATCATGCTTTAGGAAAAGTTTCAGAACTATACGAGGAAAAAACTCAACAGGTGGAAAAGTACAATAAGGGAGATGTTAGGACTCAAAGAATCCTCTTTGAGTCTATAAAATACCGTCTTATCTCCTTTGTTTTGGATTTGTCCACATCCAAAGAAATCTATGAAAAAATGGTCAAACTATATTTTATCAATACTATCAATCAAAAAATCTCACTAAGGAATCAACTTTATAGAAAAAATATATCAAAAGATGAAGATGTGGCCTCATACCTTATGAAAGTCTCATAGTTAAAGGATCAAATTCAAGGGCTTGGAGAAGTCATAGTTGATTCTTAATTAATCACTTATATACCAGTTAATTCCATTCCTCCATACTGGATTGTTTTTATAAGCAGCATCTACGCAAGAAAATAAACTCCAATGTTTGAAGATTTGTTGGCACAATGTGTTCTAGAAGAATCAATGTTAAAATTCAAGGACGAAACCAAACAAAATCATGAAAATGCTCAAGATTTTGTTGCTATATTAAGGAATAATTTTGGAAGATTTGGGAGATTTGAACCTCGTCGAAGATAAAATAACAACAAGAAGTATCAACCACATGGAAACCGAGACATGTCTAAAGTGCAATGTTTTAGTTTCAATGAATTTGGAAATTATAAAATATATTGTCCCAAATATCCTACGAATAAGAAGAACAAAAAGATGAAAGAAAGAAGTGAAGCTCACAATGCAGAAGATTAATAAGCTGAGAAGAAATCAAAGGTTGAAGAGAGCAAGGACCTATACTATTCAGGAAGTTGGAAAATATCAGGTTTGCAAGCAGTTTTTTTTTCATTTAATGGTAGTTAGAGTAGCAGTTGCAGTTACATTTGTAGAATTCTTGGGGTCTACAAAGTATAGCGTCATGGAAGTTAACTTTTTAAGAAGCATATATCCTTGGAAGAAATAGAGTCTGCATAAAATTATCGAAGGAATACACAGTTGTAGAAGGATAGTCGTTTCACTTAAAATTAGTGAGTCTAAAGCCATAAAGAAAGCCTAAAATTTGAATCATAAAAAAGTTCTCTACACCCCATTCCATAGTCATAAGTATTCTATAGTCACCAAAGTATTTAGTTTCATCATAAATATTTTGAAGGAGTCATTTAGCAAGAAAAAACTACAAGATTCTCAATAGAAACAGAACTATCGCAAATTAATGATCATTATGCAACATCATAGATCTCTCCATCATGATATATTGTTTCAAGCATCAATCCAATGATATCACCAGAGATTAACATTTGAAAGGAAGAATCAAAGAAACATAGAAAATATCTTTCTATAAGAAGAGTAGACAACTTATCAATATGCATTGAGGAAAATCTAGAAGCATAAATGAGGTTATTATTATCAAAAGGAAGGAATCTCATCATTATACATCTCATATACATCATCTTCAATAAAATATTGGAAGGAACAAGTAAACTTATCTTAAAGGAAGTTTTCATAAACATATTGTAAACAATTGTCTTCCATTATTACTCATATCTTCAGAGGGAGTTGAAGGAAGATCATGATGCACTCAGATCAGAATTATACTTGGGAAAAACGTTAATGGAAAAAGGCATGGTCTATCTTGGAAATTCAATTCCCTTCTAGATGGTTGTTTGACATATGGCACCAAAATGCATTATTCACAAAACTTATGATTGGTTGATACTTAATGTGAAGCTAAGGAAGACTTCAACGGGATCCTGTAGCAAGGATTGACATAAATAAACCTACAACTTGACTCAAGGATTTATAGCAATTATTTTTGGGAACTCTGATAATAAGGAATGACATTAATAATGTTTTTGATATGCTAAGGCTTCCAGGAATATTATATAGAAGAAGTATGTACATTATAGAGGCAGAAAAGGAAGTGAACTGGTATAAAAATTAATGAGATATTTTGTTGATCATTTGACGATATGTTGGATTCGATATTGATCAAGAAAAAGTATACCCACCTCAACCAGAAAGGAGGATCTAGATTTGATTCTATATTGATTATTTGGAAAGGTACTATTTTTGATAGAGATACTACTGATGATTTTGAATTGATATGATTTATTGGAAAAGCATGAAGCATAATTCTATACGAATAAAGGAAGATGTGAAGAAATTTGGCTCCATAAGGTGTTTGACTCAAAGTCTCATGAATATCATTACATAACCTAGAAGTTTGAAGTTTTTTTTAATTCAAGAGCATGATGAAAACAGGAGTTGAGAATATATAACATATCTCCATGGAAGAACTGGTAGTCGATGCATTGATGAATATTTTTTAGACAAGCGTATCCTTATGGTTTTTCCTCCATGTTTGAGAGGGAGTGAGGATCTTCTCCCTGATTTAGAGGGAGTGAGGGTGGACACCGTATTCTCCATGTGTTATGCTCTATGGTTAGGACTAAAAATTGTAAGCCTAGTGAAGGAGCTAGTAGGGAGAATGCTGGATTGGATAAGCATCTATGACCTATATTCTTCGAGGATTTGTATTTAAGATAATAATATTCCTAAGGATGGATATTATTTGAGAATAGGGTATCCAAGATAAGAATAGTCATGTGAGGACATACCTGGTGAACATTTGATGGGATATGTGCCTAGAGAGGCAGTGGTGTCCAAATTTATGCCTCCTAACATTGTGCTCTAATCTAGTGGAGACATATAGCTTATTATTCAAGGCCTTGTTATTTTTTACGATGTTGGTTATGATGATGTTTATCAATATAAATCCCTTCTTATGATAATATTTCAATTTGAGAGTATCTTGTTGTGTCATTATGAATACCTCCCTAGTTAAGAGGGAGTGTTGAAAATGTAACTAGTGTCGGTCTTCATAATGAAATTCAAATGTATCATTGATGTGCTTATTATATTATTTTATTTATGGTAAAATCATGTTCTTCAAGTCTTATAGGTTCAATTGAGTCAAAAATAAAATTCAATATTAGTCAAATTAATGTATTTGATTCAAAGTCCCATTTGGACTTCTTGTAAGAAAAAGAAAAAATACTTTTCTTGAGTAAAAAAGAATCAAAATGTCCTCCACAGAACAAGTCGGCCCTCCTAGAAAAGTTGGCATAGAAGAGGCAGTTATTCAACCTTCTGGACATGTATAAATATAATATAGTTCGACATCATTCCATCATCTATCCAACACATTGATTTTTGTGCAAGAAAAATAAATCCAATGAAAGTCAAAGGAGAGAGAGAGAGAGAGAGGGTGAAGTCAAAGGAGAGATATTTTTTTGTTTTTTTTACCTATTTTATGTCCACACATGTGATATTTTATGAATTTTTTTAGTTTGTTATATGGATGAAATTCGTCCATCGTTGCAGGTCCAAAATTCTCAGAAGTTTGACCATATTTCAATGAATTTTGACCAAAATTGACTTTGTTGACTTTGAATTGGTTGAAGGAGATTCTTGAGGAAGGATTACTTGGTTCTTGTGGAAGTCTTGGATATCTCACTTTGATTTGATTCTATAAAAAAGAGGATTTTTTGGGTTTTCCTCCTTGTGGGGTTTTTGCCTGGCTTGGAGCCTACATCATCTTCATGTTTTGTATATTTTGGTAATTTATTGATAAAGAGAACGTAATAAAATAAATAAAATACCAACAAAAATTCACAAGTAATTATCAAGTAAGATAAATAACCCTCATCTACAAGTACCTTGATTTCTTAGCATGGAATCAGAGCTAAGGTGAAGGAAGGGAAACTTGAAGATCACATATTGTTAACACAATTGAAGACACTTCTAAGAAAGTCATTAGTTATATTGAAGGAAATAAATTGCAGTAGTTATACTTTAAGATATTCTTTTATCAAGGGAAAATAGAAGTTGATCCAAATACCATCATCTTTGTAGTAGTCATACCTCACTCTTGAACAAGACTATTGTAGCAATTATCTCTCTCTCTTAGTATCAATGAAGTCTCTTGAAAACATTCAAATTTTCTTGTTCATTCATCATCCATGTTTGAATAACTCACCATAGCAACTTGAATACATTAGTGAATACATCACTACAACAAACCACCACTCAAGAACACCTTTGGAGACTCTTGGAAGCATCATCAACATTCTTGGACGCACTCTTATAACAGTCCACTCTCCTTTGACAAGTAAGTACTTTACTATACTATACATATCAACCTTCCATTTAGATGGAATATTTTTGTAAGAAAGGAAACAAACTTGATGGAGCCTCTAATTTCAAGGCTTGGAAAAAGATAATTGATTTAGTTCAAACTGAAATAGTCATGGATCATGTTCTAAGAAAATTTCTAGAACCAGACAAGGAAAAAACTCAAGAAGTGGAAAAGTAAAATAAGGGTGAAGTTAGGGATCAATGATAGAGGTGGATCTTGGTGGCCACCAACCTATTCCATTTGGACCCCCATTATCAGTTCTTTAATTTTTTCAGTTTCAGCACAGTTTACTATTTTTAGTAATTTTTTGGGTCCTGAACTTCCGGAGCCGTTTTGAGGCCCTAAACGACTTTTTTTGGAAAACGGAGAGCACGTCAAATGTTGTAGTCCTCGTATAGATATTTATAATGAGGTGTTTAGCATGTCAAACAGAGATCACATGCCAAAGTTACATCCCCGAGAAGTTGATGTACCAATTTACCCAAACGGGGTAGAAAGTTTTGGCGCTTCATCTCCTAGGGTTAGGTTTTTGGATGTTTAGGGTTTTCCATTTTTTATCAATAATAAATAGGCCTTCAAGCCTTATTGTAACACAATTCTGAGGCATGTAGCTGCCACATATCTTCTCAAAGATAAGCTACCATCGCCTTAGCTATTTTATTTCCATTCAGTCTCTAAACATATATCAGGCATTTAATTTTAATGAAATGGAGTTTTATTTCCGCTACATCTCTGTGTTTATGTTTATTTTTTTATATTATTGCATTCCTGCATAAATCATGATCAGTTTTATCAGAGTGGTTTTCTCTTTCTCTATCTTTATTTGCATGTCCCCAACGAGGTCAGGGTATAATGATTTAGGGCTTGATCTAATTGAACCCTTGCAAGATCAACGTCGCAAAACCCGATGACATCCCATGGCAGAAGAAAAGAAAGACGAGGGTGTTGGAGAGGTAAATCCCCTCTGTGGACAGAGGCGATCCCTACTAGCCCAAATCGGGTCTAGCAACAACCGAGTCACGCTAAGACACAAGTTCCTAGTTACAAAAGACCAAGATGCGACAAGAGGCCTACCTTAAGTCCCACGCTGATGTTGTTTGCAGAGAAGATAAAGCTTCCGTTCTTTGCTTTGGCAGATCACAATTCTCTCACCTAGCACGTTCGAACACCTGCACGTACACAAAGAGACAAAAACACACAAGTGTAAAACCTAATACATGCAACTATGTATCAGTCAGAGAAGATACAATTCATAACATAAGACATGAACATATTAATGGAACCATAATTGAAGTTGTTTATTATTGATCACAATGGAATAAAGATACAACCTGAGCTCTGACGTTGGATCTTCCTTCGGCGGGTCGACAGCGTAGCACGTCTCAATGAAGCTCACCGAGATGGGACAAGGCTCTCTCTCTTTGGTTGTCTGACGATAGTCTCCTTACTACTGATTCGGATCTATTCAGGCTAGCTTGCAAAGGGAAAATGACAAGCTTATATAGATGGTGGAAGGGAATTTGGGATCCCTACAATGGTGGGATTGGCCCTATCCTCAAGGAAGCTTCCATGATAGGTGGAAAACCACTTCCCCTACATGGAGATCCGGAGCTAAACCTCCAAACTCATTTTAGAGACTCGTTCAGGAGTTCGTTGGAATCAAACTTCCACCATTTATTTTTTAAAAACAATCCTTATCAAGCCTGGCGCGAGTGATACACTAGGACAGAGCACCAGTTGGCGCGCCCTCTTTGGTGGATTTCCCCCATTGGTGCGAGGGCTGAACTGGATGGTCGCGCCAAGGCCAAAAGGTCTATTTTTAGGGCTTTTCACAGAAAAATGTCTTCGGGGGAATGATTGTCCTTGTCAAGGGGGGTGCAATGAAAGTGGTTTCAGGTCATGTCACTGCTCACAGGTCATGGAATAAGCCCTTCAATGTGCGGGATGAGGGATTGCAGGGATAGTGACAAATTACTGTGTAACAGATGCCCCCTAAAGCATGAGGCCCGAGAGAGAGAGAGGGGTGAAATGCTTTACGAGAACGTGTCCAACTGAAAACATTGCCGTCGAAAAACCTGCGTAGACAAGTACAACTGATATCTCAAATACATGGTATATGTGGTATGGGTGCAGCCATCCATAATAGAGTATACAATAATTAGGATCCAAGGCATGGATGCAGCCATCTAGTGAGGATCGATAAAAAGACTCAGGTATGGTCGCAGCCATCCAGTCAATGAGTCATGTAACCAATCATGATAATCCACAAAATCGCAGCCTGGATTCCAACAGACAAAATCCAGGGTCTTGTGCTCCATCTCGGCCCAAACAGAGTACAAGTTCAAGCATGTGAATAAGTGAGCTGAAATCAAACATGCAAGAACATCATTTGATTACCAGCCAATGATGAAAGTTGTTAACAGACGCGAGAGGAACCACCAATAATGACAATGGCCCTCAAGGTACTATAGGTACAATCCACAGAATGTGAATAGTGAGTTGGCTTCAAACACCCGCAGAATCATCTGATTGAAGGTCAATGATGAAAACCTTGCGTCGAATGCGAAGAACCTGCCATTGAGGCATGCAGGCTCCAAGGTACCGGAAGGGAGTCTCTAGATCAGCTTCCTGGATAATGAGCTGAAGTCGACAGGAAGTGACCTTGATCGAAGGTGGGCCATAGTGTTTCCCACATCATCGATGTGAGACAGAGGAATATAATGTTGGTGAATCAGGATCAGATGAGAGTAAGAGGAAGGTTGAAACTGCAGAGGTCAACTTCTCTTGAACATATCGGCGGCACGACAGTGGATTTGGCAGTATTTGACATCAAAATATCAAAGGTCATGATGACAAGGAAAATGGCAGATGAGAGGTCAAAAGGGATTACCCAAACCCACGGAGGCAAACATAGAATGAGATGAGATGTCCCCAACTCAAGACAAGACAAGTGCCATGTTCAAGAGTGACATACTGTTGACACGACAACAATACTGGTTCCATTTTTCCCCACCATTTCTGGCGAGTACCTCTTTATTTTTACACAAGCTTGAAGAGGATAGCATATGCTTGTCATATAAGTTCGTCCTTCGGACGAATCCATCCTAGTACATTTAATGAGCCCTAGGAAGGAGAAACTTGAATATCGTCATTACGACTTAATCCAATGTCATCAGGGTTTAACGAGTCTGACAAAGGAAGAACTTGACGTCTTTTCATGTTTATAAGTTTGAAAAGACAGCTGAAAAGTAAACTCCAATAGTCCCTTTTCATAGATAGTTCCTCATATCCGAAAAGGTATAAAACTATGTTTGAGAAAACCTACTAGTCGCGATAGGCCAGGGTATTCCTTTTTCATAAATAATCTATCCCAGCCCGAAAAATGGGTAAACGTATACTGGGTAGATGTCGTTTCACAGCCACTTTAACGAGATCAAAATGACAAGCGACTCGGCGATCTTTTCATGTTTAGAGAGTCAGAAAAGAGCTGAAAGTTGACTCCTCCTGGAGGAACAAGTGGTATAAAGGGTAGCAACTAGTTCCGGTGATGGTGGAACTGCTCAAAACAAGTAAAGGTTAAGAGGTTGGCTAACAAGACCACTCATCACAGTGGTTCTTCAGGAACGGGTAAAACAACCAAGTGAAGGCATATGATCGGCCAAGCAGATAGTGACGATGGAGTGAGAAAACCAAGGCTCATCTGGCAAAACAGGATGATAAAATGGCAATCACAAGAGGTAAAATGGGAATGGCTTCATTTTTACACAAGCTTGAAATTAGGAAACTCTTCTTGAAGTTGGTTTCATTTTTACACAAGCTTGAAACGGAAACAAACTATGCTTGAAATAGTAAGCATGCCCCCAGCATGGTGATTCAATTCGAGGTACATGCCCCCCAAGCTTCAGTCCATATGAAAGGCAGATGGAGTGAAGGTTCAAATTACGAGATCAAGAGGAAGACTCGACTGGGATTTTACGAGAACTTATCAAAGATTCAAATTGAACGGGAACATGTTTCATTGTTTTAACAAGGTTGACACATTAAAAGAACTATCCTCAGAACACCTTGTTTCATTTTTTTAAGGAGCTTGACACAAGAAAATGAACTCTGCCCCAAGGACCTTGTTTCATTTTTTAAGGAGCTTGACATAAGAAGATGAACCATGCTCCGAGGACCTTGTTTCATTTTTTAAGGAGCTTGACACAAGAAGAGGAACTATGCTCCGACAACCTTGTTTCATTTTTTAGGGAGCTTGACACAAGACAACGAACCCTGCTCCGAAAACCTTGTTTCATTTTTTAAGGAGCTTGACACAAGAAAAATAACCCTGCTCCGACAACCTTGTTTCATTTTTAAGGAGCTTGACACAAGAAAAAGAACCCTGCTCTGACGACCTTGTTTCATTTTTTAACAAGATTTACACAAGAAAAAGAACCCTGCTCCGACATACTTCATCATAACGAATAAGAATTCATGGCTTCCAAGATTTTCCCCTCTGATGGAAGGAAAACATCTTGGAAGTCTAGACCCAATGCCCCCAGCACACTATGCACGATGGCATCATCACTGAGTACAGGCACAGGGTAGGTAGCCACATAATTGACTTGCGGTGGGGCAGAGACAACGGGTGGATAAAAACCGGGAAGGGATGATGGCGGTCCAGCTGCCACATCAGGACCAAAGAACGAAAGTTGATCAATGGTCACGATCCGTCCTTCATGTGGAAAATAGACCACACGAAAAAGGGAGGAGATAAGCGCTCCCATGGCATAGGTGTAATCGTGCCCCAAGAGCATATTAAAATCCAAGGGACCTGGAACAACCATCACATCCATATGGATGATTTTACCTCCCAAAGTAACAAGTAACCATGGAAGGATCCCTAACGGTTGACTAGTTCTTCTGTTAAACACCAAAATATTCTGCGTAACAGGCACAAGCGGCGGCGAACCGAACGCTTGCCAAGTAGTTGAGGATAAAATACTAACAGACGTGCCTTCGTCTATAATGGTGCTGGGTACGACCAGATGAGAGGCCTGTACCGTGATCTCAAAAGACACATAAGATGGAAGGCGGTATCCTGCAAATCGACTCAAGTCAAAGGAAGCGACCAAACTACTCGGAGGGGCTACCATCGAACTAAGATGGTCTTCCCCTGGTGTTACGGAATAATAAGGAGCATCCTCCACGACTTCCATCACAGAGTCGGGAAGGGTATCCTCCGGGACCTCCATCACAAGAGGCGGAGGAGTAGCTTCTTGAGGTATGGGGACAGGAGAATATTTCTCCAAGTCCGAAGAATCTTAACAAACAAGAAGAACATGAGGGGTGTGAGATCGACGATCAACGGAAAAGACCTGGTGCACCGTAGACGGGGCCAGCTCAACCGATCCCACGACCAATGGTTGGTCGGGAATGGATTCATGAATTTGAATTTCCGAGGGAGCGGGATCGACCAAGGATGACTCTTGACCAATCGTAGGATCAGCTGGTGGAGGACTCAAAGAAATTTGTTTGTAACCAGTCAGAAGGCACGGCGCAAAAACAGCTGAGTTGTCCAAAACTCGCTTGGCTTCATCCATATACGGACAAAGGTGAATGGCATGGTGCCCCCCACACAACTTACAGGGATTGGCAAGCTTACCCTGCTTCTTAAGATTTTTACCAGCACTAGCTGAAGATGTGCCCCCAACCTGACTCCTAAAAGCCAAAGGCAATGACGAGCGACCGTTGGACCATACTTCGAGCACCTTGGGAATGCCAAGGCAGTCTCGAAGAAGATGGTTTCCCTGGCATAACATGCAAGGGAATTTGACTTTCCGCGAAAGGTTGGAAGGTTCATCAAGAGGAGATGTTTTAGAAGGCGCAATAGTTGCAGAGGTAGCCTCTCCTTTATCTGAATTCTTCTTCTTAGTCTTCTTCTTCTTCTTCTTAGCCACCTGGTTACTCGAATCCAGTCTTTCACCAGGTGAAGTAGAAGAGGAGGACGTAGAAACAGGTGAAGAAGGGGAGAGGTCCACCTTGGAATCAACATGGCGTTGTTCAGGCGGAGGAACTGATTGAACAATAGCCGGGACATTCGGGACCACAGAGGTTGAAAACAACCAAACGGGTAACCCAACAGTTAACCCAGGAAGGGACAACGTTTCCATATAAGGAGCACCAACATTTCCAAAAGAAGGAAAAGGACCAGGATTCCCTTCGAAGGGGATTCCTTGGTTGGTGAACTCTGGAAAAGTTTCCATTAGAAACAACTCAAAACAACACCCTAAGGAAACTAACTTTAACCGGGAATATTTTGTGGGCAGTTATTTTTTATTTTTTATTTTTTTTTAAAACATTGAAACAAAACTCTATTGTTTCATCTTTTAAGAGTCGAGAAATAGGAAAAATGTGACTCTATCGCTTTCAGATTGGAAACAAGTGTGAAAGGACAAGCACTTGATGATCTTTTCAAATTTAATGAGTCAGAAAAGATCAAAATGACTAGTTTGGAACTCTAGGAAAAAGGGTGTACTAGATATCTGTGAATTGCAATATACACCTTGGTTAAAAAATGAAAGAGAAATCAACCAAGGACTTGACGTATGTGCAGGTAATCTCCCCAAATGTTGTGTCCGGTGTATCACGGGTCTAAGGCGGCAGACTCGGCTTCTTACGGATAAAGGATAGCAACCTAGTGGGGTCTCCCTTTATATACGCGATGGTACGGGGAGCACAAGTCCGTACTAGCGCTATCTAAATCTAGATGGAGAACGATAGCTACTAGGTTTAACGATGCCGGAACACGTCACTAGCCTAGACCTCTAGATATTTCGTTAATGTTTCAATGCTTCCTTACGTTGATTGAATAAATTTTATGGTTGATCTTCAATTATCTCTCGGTTTCAAGGTCCTGCCGTATGTCATCTGACAATCTCCTATATGCAGCTATATGAGAAAAGAAAACTTTCAATTCGATGAATGCTATCTAGTTAAGGAAGAACTTCAAACAATGATGCAACAAATAGAAATATTGAAAATGAAACTTTTTCCAAACTAGATGATTTTCACCATCCAAAAGTAATCTAAAACATCCAACGATGTGAATTATGCAATGTAATCTATGCAAAATCCTCTTTTTGAAAACTATGCAATTGTAATCTATGCACAATTTCATTTTTATTTTGAAATGATAAGAATGCACTCAATGCATTTTCCGATGAAATGAGAATCTACTTAATGCATGCTTTTAATGAAAGAGAATGCACTCAATGCGATTTTAGCTTTCAATCATTAAACAATGTGATCTAAGTTCAATGATAAATCTCAAAAATACTTTTCAATGCAATGTGATCTAATGCATTTTAACAAAAGAAAACTTTTGAGACGAAAACTAAATGAACGCCAATCTCCTTATTGGAAGGATGAATGCAAAAGAGATGTAAACAACCACTAAGAATGCAATCATTATTTCAAAACACTTTGTAACGAAATTCCTCAAAAGGTGTTAAGACATATAAGGTCAAACACAAAGAGGACTTCCAAAGCATGAGATCAAAATAAGGCATTCATTCCCTTTTACATCAAGCAATCATGGAGAGAAGACATTTTAGCTGAACAATGAGCAATGTAATCTATGTTCATACAGAGAAAATGCTGGAAGGAAAAGACACTGGTGAAGGATTTAGGGAAAAAATCTCTATTTTCACACACCCTAAAATTGGCACGACTTTTGTGGGTGAAACTAGCGCCAACTAGCGCGACTTGCTCACTGACAACTAGCGCCAATGGCCAATTGGCGCAGGTTGCCAACTAACAACAAGGGCCAACGCCTGAAAATGAAAAAAAAAAAAAAAAATTCTCCCAACCAAGACTAGACTCGCCACTTCAAGAAAAATCTAAAACTAACCCAGAATCAAAGTACTGACCAAAAACAATTCCGAACAAGGGAAAACCCTAGCACCTATAGGAAATGGCGCGACTGACTGGTTGTAATCTGCACCAGACAGGGGATGGCACAAGTGATGAACTAGAAACTTGCACCAATGGGCGCGACTATCAAGGTGGAAACCGCACCAATCAAGCCAACCATGAAAAGATGAAATTTTCGGAAAAGCAGAGGTCAGACCTAATCCTCTGGGGTTGAACAGAGGTCTTACACCAGAAGGAGACAGACCAGAAGATAAAATCAAGCATACAAAAGCCAAAAGCAACCGAAAGAGACAAGACAAACTCCAATCAAGTCCCCAGGGAGTCGCCAGTTTGTTGGAGAGGTAAATCCCCTCTGCGGACAGAGGCGATCCCTACTAGCCCAGATTAGGTCTAGCAACAACCGAGTCACGCTAAGACGCAGGTTCCTAGTTACAAAAGACCAAGATCCAACAAGAGGCCTACCTTAATTCCCATGCTGTTGTTGTTTGCAGAGAAGATAAAGCTTCTGTTCTTCACTTTGGCAGATCACAATTCTCTCGCCTAGCACGTTCGAACACCTGCACGTACACGAAGAGACAACAACACACAAGCGTAAAACCTAATACATGCAACTATGTATCAGTCAGAGAAGATACAATTCATAACATAAGACATGAACATATGAATGGAACCATAATCAAAGTCGTTTATTATTAATCACAACGGAAGAAAGATACAACCTGAGCTCTGACGCTGGATCTTCCTTCGGCGGGTCGACAACGGAGCACGTCTCAATGAAGCTCGTCGGGATGGGACAAGGCTCTCTCTCTTCGGTTGTCTGACAATAGTCTCCTTACTACTGATTCGGCTCTATTCAGGCTAGCTTGAAAGGGAAAATGACAAGCTTATATAGATGGTGGAAGGGGAGTTGGGATCCCTACAATGGTGGGATTGGCCCTATCCTCAAGGAAGCTTCCATGATAGATGGAAAACCACGTCCCCTACATGGAGATCCGGAGCCAAACCTCCCAACTCATTTTAGAGACTCGTTCAAGAGTTGGTTGGAATCAAACTTCTGCCATTTATTTTTTAAAAACAATCCTTATTAAGCCTGGCGTGAGTGATACACTGGCCCGAAAGAGCACCAGTTGGTGCGCCCTCTTTGGTGGATTTCCCCCATTGACGCGAGGGCTGAACTGGCTGGTCACACCAAGGCCAAAAGGTCTATTTTTAGGGCTTTTCATAGGAAACTGTCTTCAGGGGAATGATTGTCCTTGTCAAGGGGGGTGCCATGAAAGTGGTTTCAGGTCATGTCACTGCTCACAAGTCACGAAATAAGCCCTCCAATGTGTGGGATGAGAAATTATAGGGACGGTGACAAATTACTGTGTAACAGAGGGAGTGGGAGATCCTATCAAAATATTTCTTGAGGAGGCCCTCAAGAAATAGAGGAATGTGATGATGGATAAATTTTCCCAGATCCTTCAACGATTGCCCACTAGCAACGAATCTACATCTAGCAACCACTCTGGAGGTGTCTCTCCTTTCAAGGTACAAGACATCTTTGAAATTCCTATATTTGAACGCCAGATAGATGCAGATGTTGTAGATAGATGGTTGAATTTGTTAGAAGGGTATTTATCGGTCCATGATTTATCCGACTAAGAAAAGATTTTTTTGCACTCCTCGAAGCTGCCCCCCATGTCAAGGACTGGTGGGAAACCTACTGTGAGAAAAAGGAAGGAGGGAACCCTCTCTATTCATGGGCACACCCACTTGGAATTCATTCTGAGATGGCATCAAGGAACAATATTACCCTATGGAGATATATGAAGACAAGTATATCCAATGGACCACGTTGCGGCGACAAGGGATCAAGATGTGCATGAACTGACGAATCTATTCCATACCCTATGCACAAATTTGGGTATTAAAGATTCAGAGATACATTTGGTGCTCAAGTACCGTAGTTGTTTGCACCGATACATTCAGGATGAAATGGAGTTCCTCGACGTTACCTCACTTGGTATGGCATATCGCTATGCCACCAAGATCGAATAGAAATTTAAGCAGAAGAAGCGAGACTTTGGATCCGCGAATCTGAAGCCAGGGAAAGGCGCCCCTGAACTTCATAACAAGGATAAAAGACAAAGTGAGGTGACTCAGAACAATGCCACAAATACAAAGAAGGACACAGGGAACTAGTGTGAATTTCATAACAGCCCCACTCACAGCACAAATGAGTGTCGGTCCAAATAGTCGTTGGTGGATGAACTAAAGGCACCCGAATTAGATGCATGTTCTGATCCTGAGTCAAAACCAGACAAGGGAAACGACAAATGGAAGCAGATTATTGATGCGTATACCAATTCCATTGTTGCCACCACCAAGCTCCACGGGGAGGATCGCGAGGATCTAGACGAGGGGGAGCGGCTCTTCCATTCACAGATGTGGGTGAAGTGTTACCACTTCAATTCCTTTTCAATAGCGGAAGCCAAACGAACCTCATTTCAGCAGAGGTCATGAAACTTCTCGACCTACCGACCATAGCACACTCGCAGTCGTATATAATTAGGTGGCTTCACGAAGGAAGATATCTCTGCATCGGCCAGCAGTGTCGCCTTTCGTACAGCATCAAGCCATTCACAAATGAGGTATTTTGTGATGTTTCTCCTCTTGATGTGTCTGATGTATTATTGGGCCAACCATACTTATGGAATAGAGATGTTCTATATGAGTCTAGGCCTCGTGCTGTTATTATTACTTTGAGAAATAAATTGTACAGGATATCAGAGGTAGTACCGCCTCCTCCCATCTCTTTGACTACTGCAAAACAACACAGTAAGCTTGTTTCCCAAACCAGGAAATTTATTTTCATTACCATTCGCCAACAAGGCAAGAACAATATTGTGGTCATAACCTCGAAATAGGCTCCCCTGCACGACAGCATCATATGGATAAATTCATGGTGGAATACGAGGAAAATTTCACCTCACCTACAAAGGTTCCTCTACACTGTCAGGTCAAGCACTCCATCGGTTTGACCCCAGGCGCACCGTCTCCTGATATTTCCATACCTCATGCGACCACACAGACAGAATCCACACATGTACTATCTTAGGCTAATAAAGAAACCAAATTTACTGAATACATCCAGCACATCCTCTTGCGGTTCCATGACATCTTCGAGAAATCCAATACCAAGTTTAGCATAATTTACCTCATCCCATGGAGAAACTCAACGCAATGGGGACCATTGCTTCCTAAGGGGGGAGGAATGATCCAAGTGGATCTTGGTGGCCACCCACCTATTCCATTTGGACCCCCACCATTGGTTCTGCCATTTTTTCAGTTTCAGCACAGTTTACTATTTTTAGCAATTTTTCGGGTCCTAAACTTCTGAAGCCCTTTTGAGGCACTAAATGATGTTTTTTGGGAAAACCGGGAGCAGCATGGGTCTTTGACTAATTTCCTATGATATATATTTCTAACGAGGTATGAAGTGCGTCAAAAGGAGATCATATGCCAAAGTTACATCCCCGGGAAGTTGATGTACCAATTTACCCAAACGGGGCCCACAGTTTTGGCGATTCATCTCCTAGGGTTAAGTTTTTGGATGTTTATGGTTTTCCATTGTTTTTTTATAATAAATAGGAATTCGAGACTCATTGTAACACATTTCAGAGGCATGTAGCTGCCACATATATTCTCATATATAAGATACCATCGCCCTAGCTAGTTTATTTCCATTTTGTCTGTAAACATATTTCAACACAGATATGGAAACTAGACAAGACAGGCTTTCCAATAAGCTATCCTGAGCTCAATTTGGACATCTGCAACCCCCTAAAAAATGGAGCTGAATTTGGTGTTGTGTTTTTGACAATTTTTATGAGTTTGGTGATATTTTCCAATTCTCTCAGTTTTTCCAGTTTGACCATGGTCAATGGGATTTTCACTAATGTAAATCATGAATGTAAAAGTAATTATGATGTTGTTCACTTAACTAGGGGTAAATACATTAGGTAAAAAGTTTTGATGACATGTAATGAATCAGTTTGCAAAAAGTGAGGGATGAGCCAGTTTGACCTCCCTACACTCTAGGTATTCAACTCATTTTTTGGTGGAACACCTCCTCAACTTAGGAATTCAACCCCTGAGGTTGGGAGAGATTGTTTGAGGTCTATATCATGTACCTTTTTTACTCATTTTACAGGTTGGATGTTTTTTTATTGATCGGATACTCTAGTGTAATCAGTATTTGGCAGGAAATTAATGAAAAGGTTGCAGTTATTTCTTTGGGATACCTGTGGTATGGAAATTTAGCATTGTTTTTCTTATGTATTATTATGTATGAATGTTTTGTTTCATGATCCATTTCATTTCTATGATATGTTGGTTTTCAAGTTGATAAACATAATACATCTCCCATGCCCTATGTTGGGAAAATATTCATAGTTTATTCATCTACTTCAGTTTAGAAAGGATTCATGCTTAGCCTTGCTCTTTCTAGCTCCTCGTCATTCTGATCCATATCACCCTAAAACCCTAAAGTTTTAGGTTTTATACCTACCTTGCCCCATTGAATCTTTGCAACCCTAATCCTTTTTGCCCTGACCTGGCCTCTTTGAACTAATTCACCCATCCAGCAAACCAAATTCAAACAAACCCCTCTACTCATACCTAGCCTAAAACGCTAATTCATCCAGCCCTCTTGGTTTTAATTTTGTGGAGAGAGCCCTCTCCACTTTGGTAGGCCCAGCTACCAAGGTAAAATATTGGTCTATGGTTACCTCTTTTTGGACTCTTTCTCAACCTTAGAGATCTGGTGGAGTGATAACACCTTCGAAAACTACCCACCGGAGTCGCATCTACTTACAACAACCACTCTGGAGGCATCTCTCCTTTCAAGGTAGAAGTCAACTTTGACATTCCTGTATTTGAAGCTCAAATAGATGAAGACGTTGTAGATAGATGGTTTAATTTTATATAAGGGTATTTGTCGGTCCATAATTTCTCTGACCGAGAAAATATTATTTTTTCACTCCTCAAAGTCATCCCCCATGTCAAGGACTGGTGGGAAACCTATTGTGAGAAAAAGGACGAGAGGGAATCCTCTTTGTTCTTGGCTGCACCCACTTGGAATTCATTCTGAGACGGCATCAAGGAACAATATTACCCTATGGGGAGCTATGAGGACAAGTACATCCAATGGACCATGCTGCGGCAACAAAGGGATCAAGATGTGCATGAACTGACGAACATATTCCATACCCTATGCACAAAGTTAGGTATTAAATATTCAGAGAGATATTTGGGGCTCAAGCACCACAGATTTTTGCACTGATACATTCAAGATGAAATTGAGTTCCTTGACATTACCTCGCTTGGCACAGCATATCGCTATGCTGCCAAGATCGAAAAGAAATTTAAGCAGAAGAAGCGAGACTTTGGATCTGCAAATCCAAAGCCAGGGAAAGGTGCCCCCGAACCGTAGAACAAGGGGAAAAGCCAAAGTGGGGTGACTCATAAAAACTCTACAAATCCAAAGAAGGACACGGGGAAGTGGTGTGAATTTCATAATAGCCCCACTCACCGCACAAATGAGTGTCGGGCCAAACAGTCGCTGGTGGCCGAACTATAGGCACCCGAATAAGATGCATATTTTGATCCTAAGTCATAACCAAACAAGGGCAATGAAAAATGGAAGCAGATAATTAATGTGGATCCCAGTGCCATTGTTGCCACCACCGAGCTCCGGGGGGAGGATCCCGAGGGTCTAGAGGAGGGGGAGTGCCTCTTCGATTCGTAGGTGTGGGTGAAGGTTTCTCCACTTCAATTCCTTATCAATAGCAGAAGCCAAAAGAACCTCATTTCAGCAGAGTTCATGAAGCGGCTCGGGCTACCGACCATAGAACACCCGCAGTCGTATACCATTAGGTGGTTTCACGAAGGAAGAGATCTCTGCGTCTTCCAGCAGTGTCGTCTTCCATACAGCATCAAGTCATTCATAGATGATGTATTGTGTGATGTTACTCCTCTTGATGTGTCTGATGTATTATTGGTCCAACCATACTTGCAAAAGTGACATGTTTTGTATGAGTCTAGGCCTCGTGTTGTTGTAATTACTTTGGGAAATAAATTGTACAGGATACCGGAGGTAGTACCGCCTCCTGCCATCTCTTTGACTACTGCAAAACAACACAGTAAGCTTGTTTCCAAAACTAGGAAATTTATTTGCATTATCATTCACCCACAAGGAAAGAAGAATATTTTGGCCACAACCTCAAAACAGGGCTCCCCTGCATGGCAGCAGCAGATGGAAAAAGTCATGTGGGAATACGAGGACATTTTCACCTCACCCACAGAGGTTCCTCTACACTGTCGAGTCAAGCACTCCATTGATTTGACCCCAGGCGCAACACCACCTAATATTTCCATACCTCATCAAACACAAAAACAGACTCCACACAAGTATTGTCTGAGGTTGATAAAGAAACCAAATTTATTGAACACATCCAACACGTTTTCCTATGGGTCCATGACATCTTCGAGAAATCCAATACCAAGTTCAGCAAAATTTTCCTCATCCCATAGAGGAACTCAACGCAATGGGGACCATTGCTTCCTAAGGGGTGAGAAATTATCCAAGTGGATCTTGGTGGCCACCCACCTATTCCATTTGGATGTTCGCCATTGGTTTTTTCATTGTTTCATTTTCAACACAGTTTACTATTTTTAGCAGTTTTTTGGGTCCTAAACTTCTGGAGCTGTTTTGAGGTCCTAAACGACGTTTTTTGCGAAAATTGGGTGCAACATGGACTATTGTTTCTCACTCAAATTTGTATTCCTTGTCTATATATTTATAACGAGCTATTGAGCACGTCAAACGGAGATCATATGCCAAAGTTACAACCCGAGGAAGTTGATGTACCAACTTACCCAAACGGGGCCCACATTTCTGGTGCTTCATCTCCTAGGGTTATGTTTTTGGATGCTTAGGGTTTTCTATTGTTTCTAAATAATAAATAGGCTTTCGAGCCTCATTGTAACACATTTTGGAGGCATGTAGCCGCCACATATCTTCTCAGAGATAAGCTACCATCACCCTAGCTTGTTTATTTCCATTCTGTCTCTAAACATATTTCGGTCATTTGATTTTAATGAAATGGAGTTTTATTTCTGCTGCATCATTGTGTTTTTGTTTATTTATGTATATTATTGTGTTCCCACATAAATCTGGATCAGGGGTATCAGAGCTTTTTTCTCTTTCTCTATTTTTATTTGCATGTCTGCATCGAGGTCAAGGTATAAGTATTTAGGGCTCAATCTGGTTGAACTCTTTCAAGATCAGCCTCGCAAACCCCGACTAACTCCCATGGCGGAACAAAAGAAAGACGATGGAGTAGGAGATCCTATTCTAAAATTTCTCAAGGAGGCCCTCGAGAAACAAAGGAACGCGATGATGGATAGCTTTGCCCAGTTCCTTCAACGGCTTCCCACCGGAGGCGCATCTACATCCAACAGCCACTCTAGAGGCATCTCTACTTTCAAGGTACAAGTCAACTTTGACATTCTTGTATTTGAAGGCCATATAGATGCAGATGTTGTAGATAGATGGTTGAATTTTATGGAAGGGTATTTCTCAATCCATAATTTTTCTGACTGAGAAAAGATTATTTTTTCACTCCTCAAAGCCGCCCCCTGTGGCAAGGACTGGTGGGAAACCTACTATGAGCAAAAGGACGAGAGGGAACCCTCTCTGGTCTTGGCCGCACCCACTTGGAATTTGTTCCGATACGGCATCAAGGAACAATATTACCGTGTGGGGAGCTATGAGGACAATTAAATCTAATGGACCACGCTGCAGCAGAAAAAGGATCAAGATGTGCACGAACTAATGAATATGTTCCATACCCTGTGCACAAAGTTGGGTATTAAAGATTCAAAGAGAAATTTGGTTCTCAAGTACCATAGTTTTTTGCACCGATACATTCAGGAGGATGGAGTTCCTCAACATTACCTCGCTTGGCATGGAATATCGCTATGCCGCCAAGATCGAGCATAAATTTAAGTAGAAGAAGCGAGACTTTGGATCTGCAAATCCAAAGACAGGGAAAGGCACCCCCAAACCACAGAAAAAGGGGAAAATCCAAAGCATGGTGACTTAGAAAAACACCACAAATCCAAAGAAGGGCATGGGGAAGTGGTGTAAATTTCATAACAGCCCCACTCACAGCACAAATGAGTGTCGGGCCAAACAGTCGTTGGTGGCCGAACTAAAGGCACCTGAATCAGATGCATGTTATGATCGTGAGTCATAATCAGACAAGGGAAATGACAAAGGGAATCATATCATTGATGCAGATCCCAACGCCATTGTTTCCACCACCAAGCTCCTGGGGGAGAATCCCGAGGATCTAGAGGAGGGGGAGCATGTCTTTCATTCGTAGATGTGGGTGAAGTTTTATCCACTGCAATTCCTTGTTGATAGTGGAAGTTAAAAGAACCTCATTTTAGCAAAGGTCGTGAAGCAGCTCGGCCTACCGACCATATCACACACGCAGTCATATACCATTGGGTGGCTTCATGAAGGAAGAGATCTCCACATCCATCAGAAGTGTCATCTTCCGTACAGCATCAAGCCATTCACAGATGAGGTATTGTGTGATGTTGCTCCTCTTGATGTGTCTGATGTATTATTGGGCCAACCATAACTGTGGAAGCGACATGATGTGTATCATTCTAGGCCTCGTGCTATTTTTATTACCTTGGCAAATAAATTGTACAAGATACCGGAGGTAGTACCGCCTCCTGCCATCTCTTTGACTGCTACAAAACAATGCAATAAGATTGTTTCCCAAAACAGGAAATTTATTTGCATTACCATTCACCCACAAGGCAACAATAATATTGTGGCCACAGCCTCAAAACAGGGCTATAATGCATGGCATCAGTATATGGACAAATTCATGGGGGAATACAAGGACATTTTCACCTCACCCACAGAGGTTCCTCTACACTGTCAAGTCAAGCACTCCATTGGTTTGACCCCAGGCGCATCACCGCCTCATATTTCCATACCTCATGCGACCACTTAGATAGACTCCACAAATGTGTTGTCTGAGGCTTATAAAGAGACCAAATTTACTGAACGCATCCAACATGTTCGTCCGAAGGTCCCTGACATCTTCGAGAAATCCAATACCAAGTTCTGCGGAATTTGCCTCATCCCATGGAGGAACTCAACGCAATGGGGACCATTGCTTTCTAAGGGGGGAAGAATGATCCATGTGGATATTTGTGGCCACCCACCTATTCCATTTGGACCCCCACAATTAGTTCTTTCATTTTTTCAGTTTCAACACAGTTTACTATTTTTAGCTATTTTTTGGGTCCTGAACTTACGAATCCGTTTTGAGGCCCTAAATGAAGTTTTTTCAGAAAACCGAGAGCAGCATGGTTCTTTTTTCTCACTCAAAATTTGTATTCCTTGGATAGATATTTCTAACAAGGTATTGATCACGTCAAATGAAGATCATATGCCAAAGTTACGTCCCTGGGTAGTTGATGTACCAATTTACCCAATAGGGCCCACAGTTTTGGCACTTCATCTCCTAGGTTTAGGTTTTTGGATGTTTAGGTTTTTCCATTGTTTATAAAGAATAAATAGGCCTTCAAGCCTCATTGTAATACAGTTCATAGGCATGCATCCGCCACATATCTTCTCATAGATAAGATAGGCATGCATCCGCCACTAGCTAGTCCATCTCTATGTTTATGTTTATTTATGCATATTATTTTGTTCCTGCATAAATCTAGATCATTGGTATCAGAGTGGTCTTCTCTTTCTCTATTTTTCTTTGCATGTCCCCAACGAGGTCAGGGTATAAGGATTTAGGGGTCGATTTGGTTAAACCCTTTCAAGATCAGCCTCGCAAACCTCGACAGCCTCCCATGGCGGAAGAAAAAAAAGATGATGGAGCAGGAGATCCTATAAAAATATTGCTCGAGGAGGCCCTTAAGAAACAAAGGAACATGATGATGGATAACTTTGCCCAGATCCTTCAACAGTTGCCCACCGGCGGCACATCTACATCCAACAGTCACTCTGGAGGCGTCTCTCCTTTCAAGGTACAAGTCAACTTTGACATTCCTGTATTTAAAGGACAGATAGATGCAGATGTTGTAGATAGATGGTTGAATTTGCTGGAAGGGTATTTCTCGGTCCATCACTTCTCCGACTGAGAAAATATTATTTTTGCACTCCTCAAAGTCGCCCCCCATGTCAAGGACTGGTGGGAAACCTACTGTGAGTAAAAGGACGAGAGGGAATCCTCTTTGTTCTTGGCCTTACCCACTTGGAATTTGTTCCGATACAAAATCAAGGAAAAATATTAGCCTATGGGGATCCAATGGACCACGTTGCGGCAGCAAAGGGATCAAGTTGTGCAAAAACTGATGAATCTATTCCATACCCTACGCACAAAGTTGGGTATTAAAGATTCAGAGAGAAATTTGGTGCTCAAGCACCACAATTTTTTTCACCGATACATTCAGGAGGAAATGGAGTTCCTCAACATTACATCACTTTCCACGACATATCGTTATGCCGCCAAGATCGAACAGAAATTTAAGTAGAAGAAGCGAGAATTTGGATCCGTGAATCCAAAGCCAAGGAAAGGCACCCCTGAACCATAGAAAAAGGGGAAAATCCAAAGTGGGCTGACTGATAACAACACCAAAATTCATATAAGGACACGGGGAAGGGGTGTGAATTTCATAACAGCCCCACCCACAGCACAAATGAGTGTTGGGCCAAACAATCGTTGGTGGCAGAACTATGGCACCCGAATAAGATGCAAGTTCTGATCCTCGGTCAGAACCAGACAAGGGCAATGAAAAAAAAGCATATCATTGAAGCAGATCATAGTGCCATTGTTTCTACCACCAAGCTCCGGGGGGAGGATCCTAAGGATCTAGAGGAGGGGGAGCGCCTCTTCCATTTGAAGATGTGGGTGAAGGGTTCTCCACTGTAATTCATTGTCAATATCGGAAGCCAAAAGAACCTCATTTTAGAAAAGGTCGTGAAGAGGCTCGGCCTACCGACCATATCACACCTGTAGTCGTATACCATTGGGTGGCTTCACAAAGGAAGATATCTCTGTGTCCACCAGCAGTGTCGCCTTCTGTACAGCATCAAGCCATTCACATATGAGGTATTGTGTGATGTTGCTCCTCTTGATGTGTCTGATGTATTATTGGGCCAACCATACTTGTGGAAGCGACATTTTTTATATGAGTATAGGCCTCGTGCTATTGTTATTGCTTTGGGAAATATATTGTATAGGATACCGGAGGTACTACCGCCTCCTGACATCTCTTTGACTACTGCAAAACAACACAGTAAGCTTGTTTCCCAAACCAGGAAATTTATTTGCATTACCATTCTCCCACAAGGCAAGAAGAATATTGTGGAAATAGCCTTGAAATAGGGCTCCCCTGCATAGCAGCAGCATATGGAAAAATTCATGGGGGAATACGAGATTTTCATCTCACCCTTAGAAGTTCCTCTACACTGTCAGGTCAAGCACTCCATTGATTTGACCCCAGGTGCATCGCCACCTAATATTTCCATACCTCATGCAACCACAAAGATATACTCCAAACATGTACTATCTGAGGCTGATAAAGAAACCAAATTTATCGAACGCATCCAGCACATCCACCCGCGGGTCCATGACATCTTCGAGAAATCCAATACCATGTTCTGCAGAATTTCCCTCATCCCATGGAGGAACTCAACGCAATAGGGACCATTGCTTCCTAAGGGGGGAGGAATGATCCAGGTGGATCTTGGTGGCCTCCCACCTATTATATTTTTACTCCCAATCTCTTTCAGTTTTTTAGTTTCAGCACAGTTTACTATTTTTAGCAGTTTTTGGGTCTTGAACTTCTGGAGTCGTTTTGAGGCCCTAAACGACGTTTTTTGGGAAAACCGAGAGAAACATAGGTCTTCAACCATTTTGTGACCCTTATTTCTCACTAAAAATTTTTATTCCTCGGATATATCTTTCTAACGAGGTATTGAGCGTGTCAAACGGAGATCATATGCCAAAGTTACGTCCCTAGGAAGTTGATGTACCAATTTACCCAAATGTGGCCCACATTTTTGGTGCCTCATCTTCTAGGTTTAGGTTTTTGGATTTTTAGGGTTTTTCATTGTTTCTCAATAATAAATAGGCCTTTTAGCCTCACTATAACATAGTTCAGAGGCATGTAGCCACCACATATCTTCTCAGAGATAAGCTACCATCGCCCTAGCTAGTTTATTTCAATTATGTCTGTAAAGATATTTAAGTCATTTGATTTTAATGAAATGGCCTTTTATTTCTGTTGCATCTTTGTGTTTATGTTTATTTATGTATATTATTGTGTTCCTGCATAAATCTGGATCAATGGTATCAGAGCGGTCTGCTCTTTCTCTATTTTTCTTTGCATGTCCCCAACGAGGTTAGGCTATAAGGAGTTAGGGATCGATCTGGTTGAACCCTTGCAAGATCAGCCTCGCAAACCCCGACGACATCCCATGGTGGAAGAAATGAAAGATGATGGAGCAGGAGATCCTATCAAAATATTGCTCGAGGAGGTCCTCGAGAAACAGAGGAACGCGATGATGGATAACTTTGCCCAGATCCTTCAATGGTTGCCCACTGACGTCGCATCTACATCCAGCAGCCACTCTAGAGACGTCTCTCCTTTCAAGGTACCAGTAAACTTTGACATCCCTATATTTGAAGGCCAGATAGATGCAGACGATGTACATAGATGGTTGAATTTGTTGGAAGGGTATTTCTTGGTCCATGATTTCTCCAACCGGGAAAATAATATTTTTTCACTCCTCAAAGCTGCCCCCCATGTCAAGGATTGGTGGGAAATCTATTGTAAGCAAAAGGAAGAGAGGAAACCCTCTCTGTTCTTGGCCGCACCCACTTGGAATTCATTTTGAGATGGCATCAAGGAATAATATTACCCTGTGGGGAGCTATAAGCACAAGAACATCCAATGGACCATGTTGCGGCAACAAAGGGATCAATATGTGCATGAACTGGCGAATCTGTTCCATACCCTGTGCACAAAGTTGGGTATTAAATATTCAGAGGGAAATTTGGTGCTCAATTACTGCAACGATTTTCACTGATACATTAAGGAGGAAATGGAGTTCCTCAACATTACCTCGCTTGGCATGGCATATCTCTATGCTGCCAAGATCAAGCATAAATTTAAGGAGAGGAAGCAAGACTTTGGATCCGCGAATCCAAAACCAGTGAAAGGCACCCCCGAACCACAAAACAAGGGGCAAAGCCAAAGCAGGGCGGCTCAGAACAACTTTAAAAATCCAAAGAAAGACATGGGGAAGTGGTGTGAATTTCATAATAGCCCCACTCACATCACAAATGAGTGTCAGGCCAAATAGTCGTTGGTGGCCGAACTAAAGGCACTCGAATAAGATGCATGCTCTAATCCTGAGTAAAAACCAGACAAGGGAAATGAAAAAGGGAAGCAGATCATTGATCATAGATCCCAGTTCCATTTTTTCCACCACCAAGCTCCAGGGGGAGGATCCCAGAGATCAAGAGGAGGGGGAGCGCCTCTTCCATTCGCATATGTAGGCGAAGGGCTCTCCACTGCAATTCCTTGTCGATAGCAGAAGCAAAAAGAACATCATTTTAGTAGAGGTCGTGAAGCAGCTTGGCCTACCGACCACATCACACCCGCAGTCATATACCATTGGTTGGCTTCACAAAGGAAAATATCTCTGCGTCTGCCAATAGTGTCGCCTTCTATACAACATCAAGCTATTCACAGATGAGGTACTGTGTGATGTTGCTCCTCTTGATGTGTCTGTTTTATTATTGGGCCAACCATACTTGTGGAAGTGACATGATGTGTATGAGTCTAGGACTCATGCTATTTTTATTACTTTGGGAAATAAATTGTACAGGATACCGAAGGTAGTACTGCCTCCTGCCATCTCTTTGACTACTGCAAAACAAAGCAGTCAGCTTGTTTCCCAAACCAAGAAATTTATTTGCATTACCATTCGCCCACAAGGCAAGAATAATATTGTGGCCACAACCTTGAAACAGGTCTACCTTGCACGGCAGCAGCAGATGGACAAAGTCATGGGGGAATGCGAGGACATTTTCACCTCACCCACAGAGGTTCCTCTACATTGTCAGGTCAAGCACTCCATTGATTTGACCCCAGACGCATCGCCGCCTGATATTTCCATACCTCATGCGACCACATAGATAAAATCCATGCATGTATTGTCTGAGACTAATAAAGAAACCAAATTTACTGAACGCATCAAGCACGTCCGCCCGCTGGTCCATGACATCTTCGAGAAATCCAATACCAAGTTCTGCAGAATTTGCCTCATCCCATGGAGGAAATCAACACAATAGGGAACATTACTTCCTAAGGGGGGGGGGAATGATCTAGGTGGATATTGGTGTCCACCCACCTATTCCATTTGGACCCCCACCATCGGTTCTTTCATTTTTTCAGTTTCAGCACAATTTACTATTTTTAGCAGTTTTTTGGGTCCTGGACTTTTTGAGCCTTTTTGAGGCTCTAAACGATGTTTTTTGGGAAAATTGAGAGAAAAATTAAAAAAACCCATGTTTCTCACTCAAAATTTGTATTCCTCGGATAGATATTTCTAACAATGTATTGATTGCGTCAAACGGAGATCATATGCCAAAGTTACGTCCCCGAGAAGTTGATGTACCAATTTACCCAAACGGGGCCCACAGTTTTTGACACTTCATCTCCTAGTGTTAGGTTTTTGGATGTTTAGGGTTTTCCATTGTTTCTCAATAATAAATAGGCCTTAGAGCCTCATTGTAACATAGTTCAGAGGCATTTAGCCGCCACATATCTTCTCAGATATAAGCTACCATCGCCCTAGCTAGTTTATTTCCATTATGTCGATAAACATATTTCAGTCATTTTATTTTAATGAAATGGAGTTTTATTTCCACTACATCTCTGTGTTTATGTTTATTTCTATATATTATTGTGTTCTTGCATAAATCTAGATCAATCAAAGAATACTCTTTGAGTCTATAAAATACCATATTATCTCCTTTGTTTCAAATATGTCCACATCTAAAGAATTCTATGACAAATGGGTAAAACTATATTATTTCAATACTACCAGTCATAAAATATCACTAAGGAATCAACTTTACAGAACAAGGATATCAAAAGATGAAGATGCGGTCTCATGCGTTATGAAAGTCTCAGATTTAAAGGATCAACTTTAAGGGTTTGGAGAAGTCATATATGATTCTGAATTTTATCACTTATGTACTCAATGCCCTACCTCCATATTGGAGTGGTTTTGTAAGTATCATCTACACCAGAAAAGAAACTCTAATGTTTAAATAACTCTGGGCACAATGTGTTCTAGAAGAAGCAAGGTTAAACGTTTAGGATGACACAAAACCCAATGATGAAAATGCTCAAAATTTTACTACTAGATCAAGGAAGAAGTTTGGAATATTTGGGAGATTTTAACCTCGTTGAAAATACAATAACAACAACTATCAGCCACAAGGAAACCAAGACATGTCTAAGTTGAAATGTTTTGACTGCAATGAATTTGGATATTATAAAATATATTGTCTCAAATATCCTAAGAGTAAGAAGAACATCAACATGAAAGAAAGAAGTGAAAGGATGAAGAAGTCGAGAAGAAATGAAAGATTGAAGACAACAAGGACCTCTACTATTGAATAAGTTAGCAAATACCAGGTTTGTAAGTAGTTTGTTTTCATTTAATGACAGTTAGAGTAGAATTTGAAGTTACATTTGTAGAAGATTCTTGGGATACACAAATTATAGTGTCATGGAAGTTAAATTTTGAAGAAGTATATAGCCTTGGAAGAAATAGAGTCTACATAAAACTATAGAAGAATACACAGTTGGAGAAGGATAGAATTTTCCCTTAAAATTAGCAAGTCTAAATCCATAAAGGAAAAGTATAGTTTGGATCATCAAAAATTTGTCTACACATCATTCCATATTCATAAGTATTCTACAGTCACTGAAGCAGTTAGTTTCGTCATAGATATTTTGAAGCACTCATTTAGCAAGTAATAACTACAAGATTCTCCATAGAAGCAGAACTATAGCAGAGTAGGGAGTAGTATGCAACATCATAGAAGTCTCTACAGCATGATATATTGTTTCAATCATCAATCCAATTATATCACCAGAGCTTAATATTTGAATGGAAGAATCAAAGAAACATAGCAGAAGTATGTTCTACAAGAAGAGTAGGAAGCTTATCACTATGCAATGAAGAAAATCTAGAAGCAGTATAGAAGCATAAATGGGGTTAATATTATCAAAAGAAAGGAATCTCATCATTCTACATCTCATATACATCATCTTCAAGTAAGATCAAAGAAGTCGTTCAATAACATCTTGGAAGGAATAAGTACACTTTTCTTAAAATAAGTTTTCATAAACATCTTGTAAACAACTATCTTCGAGAAGGACTCATGTCTTCAAAGGGAGTTGAAGGAAAATCATGATGCACTCAGATCATAATTATACTTGGGAAAAGAAATAATGGCAAAAGGCATGGTCTATCTTGGAAATTCAAGTCTATTCTCGGTAGTTGTTTAATATAGGGAAGAAAAAAAAATTTATTGGTAGAGCTTATGATTGGTTGATAATTAATGTGAAGCTAAGGAAGACTTCAAAGGGAGCCTGCAATAAGGATTAACATAAATAATCTTGCAACTTGACTCGAGGATTTATAGAAATTAATTTTTTCGAAATATAATAATAAGTAATGACTTTAATAATGTTTCGGATATGATATGGCTTCCAAGAAGATTATATAGTAGAAGTATGTACACTATAGAGGCAAAAAAGGTAGTGAACTAATACAAGAAGTCATGAGACGGTTTTTTGATCACTTGACGATATGTTAGATAAGATATTAATCAAGAAAAATTGTATCCATCTTAGTCGAAAAGGAGCTATAATTGATTTTACATTGATTGGTTTGACAGGTACTATTTTTGATAGAGATACTACTGATGATTGGGAATTGATATGATTTCTTGGAAAAGTTTGAAGCAAAATTCTATACTAAGAAAGGAATATGTGACGACTTATACGATCATTTGTGAAGAAATTTGGCTCCATACGGTGTATGACTCAAATTTGCATGAAGATCGTCAGAGAAATAGGAAGGTAAAAGTGTTTTATGATTCAAGACTATGATGCAGATAGGAGTCGAGAAGCGAAAAAGTATCTCCATGGTAGAACTGGTAGTCGATGCATTTTTTATCACTCTCCCCAACTTCCTAAGGCTAACAGTAGGATTCGAAAATGGTAACCACAGACCAAAATTTAGGTCAGGTAGCTAGCCCTACCCAGACAAGAGAGGGATCTCTCTTTTTCACTTTAAACTGTCAAATGAATGGTTGAGTATAATAATATTTTAGGCTAGAAATGTAAGCTTAAATAAGTAAAATTTGTTTTATATTTTGAATGTTGGATAGGAAATTCAGTGAATGGATTATAAAAGAGGTTTTTAGGTCTGAACTTCGAGGTGAACCTGCAGAGTGTGTGTGAAATAAGATAGGTAGCTTGGAAACATATTAATCAGTAATTGAGTATAGGATGAAGATGGAGTATAGTTTGAATTAGCATTGAGGTGAATGCATTCAATTAAAAAGAAAATAAACATAATATCGAGAATCTTGTCTAAACAGAGCATGCATAAACATGAATTATTCTCTTAAACTTAAAATATATACATATATGAATAAGTAAACAGGGTATTAAGCATATTATAATAATATAACATGAGAAATATAGATGTTCCAAAGCATACCACAAGTATCTCAACACAATTCCTACAAATTTGTCTCTGATTTCATTCCACAAGTTGGTTACAAGAGCTCCACTGCAAAATATGAGACTATCCAACCCCCCAAAAGAAAAAAGAGAGTCTACTTATAGAAAATATAGACTATGGCAACTCATCAGGTCGAAATCCCATCCAAAATGGATCATAAATTCAAAATATGAGTCATTTCTAATTTCTAGGGAAGTTAGAAACTTATCCCTGAAATTTAGCTAAGGACTAGGAGTGTCTGTACCCTCCATTAAATTACATTTTTCCTCATCATATAGGCAAAAAAAAACTCAAACACATCAAATGCCACCTCATGGGACAACTAGCATCGAATTTGTAGAGTTTTCTGGGCAAGACAGTTGTCTAAAAGGATTCCTATGCAAAAACGTCGCGCTAGTTTTGCAGAAGTGTCGTGCCGGTTTAGGGCTATTTTTGACCCACTTAGGAGCATCCAAATCCAAATATGAAAGTTTTTATAAGTAGCCCTATGAGTCTAGTTTCCAAAACACTTTTAATTTTTGGAAAAAATCCACAAGAAGGCCTTCAAAATGGTTTTTCCCAACCTCACTCCAAAAGCACTGCACCTGCTCCAAAACAGTGGCAGAAGCATAGAAATGAGGTGGTTTTTTGCATTTTTCTTAAAAACTAGATCTTATCATGGAAAAAAACTCTAGATATGGCATGTACTCATAAATATTCACCCATACATGTAAGAAAAACTTCATTTGGATGCCCTGAGAGAAAGTGCCGCGCCTCTGCGCGACGCTTTTGTGGAGACCAATTTTCCAAAATTGCCAAAAATTCAGAATTTTCCAAAAACAAATTTGCAACAATAGGGCTTAAATATGGATCAATATCTCTCTAACCATAAAGTGTTTTGAAAAAATGAGAGAGGTTTTTTTTCTTTTGCAAGTTATGAACAAACATCACCTCTAGGTTTCCAAAATACTTTCCCATTTTCTCATAATCCAAGTTTTAAGTTGATTACTCAAAATTTGCAGAAGTGTCGTGCCACTTTAGAAGAAGCACCACGCCACTTGGAGAGGGAGCTTGGAGGACTTACCAAAGGTTTTTTGGTCTGCAAGTGGTTTGGTTGGAAATATTAGGATGTTTGCTACAAAATGGAGTCATCAAGCACTGAAAACCCCTTCTCCAAACCCCTGAAACATTGACTTGAAGACAACCTATTCAAAAGTGCATGAAATAACTTTGAGCAACTTTATTTTTGGTATTTCTCTCCAATAATAGCACATGTTCATAAAATTAAGGAGTTTTTTGTTCTTTGGACTATGATTGATGAATACCTCTTTCACTTTTGTAAAATTCATCACCATTACTTCATAAACTAATTTTTAAGCCAAATTGTCCCTGTGTGCAATGTAAACCCGAACAAATGACCATGAAGCTCTAAAAATGATGACATGGGTCTGAGTTGGCTCAAACTTGGAATGGTGACGTCCCTTGTATCTCTTCTTCTCACTTTCCATGGTGTTTGTTTGTATGATAGAAACCCTAGATCAATGGGAAGGAAGGAAAGGGTGGAGTCTAGGAAAACAGGGGAAAATGGAGCAACAAGTTTAGGGAGGGAAATGGAGGTGATAGGAGCTAGGGAAAAATCTAAAAAAAAAAGGGCGATAGGGGAGTGTTTTAGCAACACAATTCAAGTGGAATTCCTTGAAATTAACAAGGGAAAGAGGGGGAAAAGGATAAAACACAGTCCTAACCCAGAATCTCTGCAAAAACGCATTGTGAGCTAGGGTTTTAGGGGAAAATGAAATAAATGGGGAGACTAATGTGGGAAATGGTTTGAGGAGGTGTATGAGGTGTGTAGGAAGGTGATAGGGTAGAAAAACCAGGTTTTTTCTCACTGAAAAAAATTAAAATAAATAAATAACAACACCAAAGAAAGCCAAAAATGCAGTGAAATCCCTAGGAAAGGGATTTTACCATTTTCTGAAGAAATTGGGTTGAATGAAAGGTGAGGGATGATCACTTACTGACTTGTAAGCCTTTGAAACTTGTGAAATGTTGAGTTGAATCTTATCGTTGCTCCTTTGGCTTTATTTTCTAATTTTCTAACTCCCATAATGGTGACAATGGTGATGACATGACTCCCATGTAGCATTCTTTAAAAATGATGTTGAGGATCGAAATCCGTTCCTTAAAAGCGTTGATGAGGATCGTATCAATCAAGAATCATTGAACATTGTCGAGACTTCATTTCCTATTAGCAGCACCGAAAAAATATTTAGTGATATTCCGGTCGGAGAATACGATGGCAGCAATACATATGGAGGCCAGCTCCAGATTGATAATGGGCAGAAATATTTGCATCTAAATATGGGTGATAGTAGTGACATTAATAACATTGACCCACGTGGTAATTACAATAATAATAACAACCCATGCCCCAAAAACTATGTTTCAACTAACATGGTTCACAATAAGATAGAGGTTATGAGGGAGGATCCTAGGGTTTTTGAGGATATTGATTCCAGCAATAACCTAAGCATTAAGAAACTTGAACATATCCCACCTACCATAAATAATAACAAAAATAAAAATAAAAAAGTTGTTAATTTATCCTCTCTAGAGTTAGGTCATGATTCCATCAAGATTCTTAGTAAGGGTTTAGGATTTGCGGTTGCTCCCAAAAGCATCCCAAATGAAAGAATTTTGTGCAGCATCGAAGAAGGGATTAGAGGTTTAAATCTTGATGATAAAGAAGCACTAAGAAAAGAATGTTCCATTATTTTGAAGAAATCCAGAATTCCCAAAAGCAACCTAAGTAAGGAAGAATTTTTTTCTCTCAAATCTCTTCGAAATAATGACAACATTGTGGTGCCGAAAGCCGACAAGGGAGGCACTGCTGTCATTCTAGATAAGGTTGATTATATTAGGAAAATTAATGAACATCTAGATTGTGGCAAGTACAAGAAACTTAACTCCAACCCCTTGCCTAAGGTATTAAGAGAAATCAAGAAAGCAATCAAAAATTCAAGGTTGGATGACAAGTTAAAAAAGAGGTTAACCCCGTCTTCTGAGGTCATGCCAAGAATTTATGGATTGCCCAAAATTCATAAAGAAGGAATACCCCTTAGACTGATTGTTAATACCATAGGGTCCCCCACCTATGAGTTGGCGAAATATGTTGCCAAGATCCTGAAACCTCTTGTTGGGAACACTGACTCTTTCATTAAGGACTCTAGTGATTTTATCAAACTCATTAAGGATCAGAAGGTTGAGGAAAGCGACATCTTGGTTAGTTTTGATTTATTATCACTATTCACGAAGATTCCTTTAGACAAGGCAATCCAAGTCATTAAAAATGTCACTGATCCTGGAACAGCCAAGCTTGCGGAGATTTGCCTATGCTCCACTTTCTTTAGCTTTCAAGGGGAATTCTATGAGCAAGTATCAGGTGTCGCAATGGGATCTCCGCTATCCCCTATTGTCGCCAAGTTATACATGGAACACTTTGAGAAGAAGGCCTTTGCCTCTTATCCCTTAAAACTTGATTGGTGGAAAAGATTTGTAGACGACACCAACATAAAGTGGACCCATGGTAAATAAAGTCTTGAAGGATTTTTTAATCACCTCAACTCCATTTCCACTGAGATCAAGTTCACTATGGAGGTTGAAGAAAATAGGAGCATTTCATTTTTGGACGTTCTTGTCACTAGGAATGAGGATGGAACTCTTGGGCACCAGGTGTTTAGAAAGAAAACCCATACCGATAGCTATCTCCATGCTAAGTCCTACCATCATCCAGCTCAAAATTTTGGTGTCCTTAATACCCTTGCCGTCAGAGCCATGATAATTTTTGATGCTGAACACCTGAGTGAAGAAATCAGTCACCTATCATCGTTATTTAGGGATTTAGGTTATAAAGAAAGAGATATCAAAAAAGCCTTGAAAAACGTTGAGGGTTCGATCCTACCTTGGATTCACCACGAACCGCAAGAAAACAGAGGGAGGATTTTTCTACCATACATTAAGGGTGTTACTAATAAAATCGCCAAGGTCTTGAGAAAGAACGATATTTTCGCACAATTTTCAGCATCTGGAACTATTAGGCAAAGAATGCGACCAGTTAAGGATGGCATAAACCCTAAACAACTCAAATGAGTGTAAAATATTGACTGTTCATATGGGAAAAGTTATATTGGGGAGTGTTAGTCTCCTATACCAATAGGTTTCATTTTTCATGATTGTCTTGATTGAACTATGGAATATGTTCAAACCTTTTTTCAGGGAGCAAAGGTGTTCCATATTCCTAAAAAAATCAAAAAATCAAAAAATTTAAAAAATGTAAAGAGGGTATACCCTAAAAGAAAAATCAAAGGGTAAGAAAAATAAATTGGTCAAAAAAAAAAAAAGTGAAAGAAATGAACCCCAAGCAAAAAATAGACCAAGGAAAGTGTGCAAATTCAAATGCCACTACTATTTCATTTTTGTAAATAAGTGATTGTGTGCAGCTTGTCAAACTTTTGCCACAATTCATGAATAAGTCAAACTGTTTAAACTTGACTCATTCATTTTCAATTTCATGTTGTAGAATAGAGAATAAATATCTGACCAAACTATTTAATCTTGGCAGATAAGTAGATAGGTAGAATTAATAAAAGGTGCTCAACAGTTTAATCTGAGCCCTTGGATGTAATAAGGGTAGAATTAGATAGATTTGCCTTGTAAAAAGAAAAACATTGATAAGGGTTTGCAAGTCTGAATGCACCCTAATAAAGAAGAGAAAATGGTAGTAGTAGATAGGGTAGGTAGATGGTGTGCAAAGTTTTATCTGATGAATGATGTTGCTACATGTTTTTAATCCTTTACTTCCATCACAAATACTGAAGCATGAAATACACTGGAAAATCATAGCAAGCAAAGTCAAAATCATTAACTTCCCTCATCATTTTTTCCCTAAAGTTTTACTAATTTCCCCAAAAGTGCTAAGGTATTTGGAGATCAAAGGGGCTCAAGGCATTTCCTTGACTTTTGGAGGGACCGGACCCTCGGCCTAATGATCAAAAAGACCTAAGTACTTGAGATAATTCATCATTATAATCATTCACCTTTAACTTTATCCTAAGTAAAATCCAATTTTACTTAGAGAAATCATGCAAAATTCCATAAAAAACCCTCAAGATAACTTGCTATTCTAAGTTTAAGTGTTGAAGATAAAATATTGCAATTTACTTCAGAAGTTATCACTTTCTTAGATGTGCAAAGTGTTTTGAGTTCCCTTGTCCCTTTGTGTTATTGATGTTTAACTTTATTTACTAAATCCCTAGTGAAATGCCCTATCCTAAGTATATAACTCCTTTTTTATATAAATACCCCAAAAACCCCCCTATTATAAAGTTTAACCAAAGTAATTATTTCCCCGTGCATTCAAATAAAAACCCACTATATAAGCCCTTTGGTTAAATTATAGCATTATACATTAATCCCACCCCTATGGTAAGTTAATTATATTAATTAATTTATCATATAATAAAACATATACGAGAAAAACTTTAAACATATGGTTTATATGTTTAACACAAAAATATAAATAAAACCCGAAGTTTTATTTTCAAAACTAAAGCTTTGGAAAAGTCCCTATGCCCCCGTGGCTCATCCACCTGGCATCCCACCCGACATTTTAACTTTAATACCCGCGCCCAACAAAACCCCGCCATGACTTCGTTTTCCATTATATGATGGGATTAATTAGTTATCTGAACTAATTAATAGCCTTCCACTCACCAATCAAAAGCCTCCCGGGGTGATTAGATTAAACTTTAATTGTTTTAAAAACCCGACGGGCCCACACCTTAATCCTCCGTTTATTCCCCGTCATTGCAACCGTCCGATCACTCTTCCAAAGATCAACGCTCCCTATCAATCCCGCTACCCATCCTTTGTCAGCATTTTAACGAGCGGGGGATTGGTGGTATTGGAACTGTTCACCTGCCACGCGTCCATCGCTCAATGGAATCGCTCCCCCCGCGTTCAAAACCACTCTAGTCCATAAGCGGTGCGGGGACTAAACCACTTACCGCCCGACCCCTGCACACGTCAGCCCGTACCAACGTGACGTCACTCCTCGAAAAACTAAAAACCCCCTTTTTGACTTTGGAAATAAAACAAAATTTCGCGTTTTTGTGTCATTTTCACCATTTAAACGCGACTGTGCTCTCTGCTACGGTTTTCGAATTTTCATTGAAATCCACTGTTCCATTCAATTTCGCTCCATAAATCCGCCAGACCTGCGTTCAAGCGTCCTCCTGCTACCTCCTGTTACCTGTTAAGAACCAGCTTTCTTCCAAGAACAGGTATTTATCCTATTCCGCCCCGAACTGCAAGTAAAACTCTGTTTTCTTTGTTTTTCGCTGAATTAGTGATTAAAACTCATCACTGAGATCTTCCCCGGAGGTTTTAAAATTGTGCAATTGCTCCCTGAACCTACAATTGTGCCATTTTCCTTCAGTAAGATCAAAATCACGCCCGGCCTGTGAAGAAAACCCAGGAATTTCCGTTTTGAATCCACAAGAACCAAAATGGAAGCCCCAGCAGCCCTGAATGTGACCCCACTGAATGCCCCTCACAGAGAATTAGAGTATTTACCCTTAGTGGATAGAGATTTTCAGATTAAAGACTTGCATTTTGATGAAAGCCCCCTTCTGAGTTTTTGTCGCTGCAGAGACGATTATTCAAAAGGGCAAGATGTCATTGGACTGTGGGAATCCAATCTCCCAAGGTATCTCCTCCCCTCAGTCATTAATTTCCCAGAAATTATCCACTATTGCCATTCCAGCTATGATCCCACTCAGAGAGCTGTAATTTCCCCTGACCAAAATGTTCTATTCCCCATTACTCCCCAGGCCATCAATGAAATGCTACACTTTGAACCTGACCAAGAATTGGCACCTCTGTCCATGGAAGAATTGATTGAGAAGTCTAATAAATTGACCCCAGAGAAATTAGAGTCCATTTGCCATAATTTCATGTTGCCTGAACACCAACCTAAGGGACCTCCTCCCTATGGTTTTTATTATTTCAATCAATTGGGAAGACTCATCCTCAATATGATATCTTTTGTCTTGGGCTTCAACACCAGTGAATATGTTGATGAGATAACCTTGGTTTTTCTATCCATTTTTACTCCTGGGCAACCTCCTGAGATTAAATATGACTTTGCCTCCTTCATAGCCAACAAGATCCATGATCAGTTCATGAGGCTAGATGATGAAAAAGTTTTTAAATATTCCTCGGTCATCTATCATCTCATTATCTACTATCAGTCAGAAAAGTTCCCTTTCCCTATTCAAAAACTTGATGCCAAGGGAAACCCAAGGTCAGTTATATTTTGGTCTCCCATAATTCATTCTTATGAGTCTCCCTATTCCTATTCTGAGTTTATAGATCTTTTTGTATATCCTGCAACTACATTGTTGACAGGGATTCCTCCCCCAAGACTCAGTAATGAAATAAAGAAGACCTTGCAACTTTCAAGGACCTATAAAGTTGGGGATTGGTATTTGTATCAAAACCATACAGTCATCAGAATCTATGGATGTGAATTACATCCATTCAAGTTACCAAAGTATGTACCCATGAGACTGTTTGCCTTGGAATATTTCAGGCAAATGAATAATTCGGATGTGATTCATTTTTGTAGTGTGAAAAAGAAAGCTCAACTCCGGATTAAAAGTCAATTAGGTCCCTACATCTGCAACTCTAGAGAGGCTGAGTGAGAAGCAGAGGATATACTACAAAACCGCTGCAAATTTCAAAGAAGTTTTCGTTGGGTTCCTTATGACCCATTTGGTTTCATCTGTGAAAAAAGATTAAAGAACAAATCTTCCCCTTATATCCACCACAAGATTCCTGATATAGAGCAATATGCTAACCAAGATGAATGGGTGGAAAAAACACTTGTTGAAGAAGAAAGTGCAGAAGAAAAAATGAATAAAATTATGAATGATCTTCAAAAGAAATATGACCTAGAATCTTATGGTCAAGTGCGGGTATCTCACATTGGCACATCTTCAGCAGCAAATCCACAGCAGAGATTACAGGAAGGCAGTTCATCAGTTGCAGCAGAGACAAAAGGCAAAGGAAAGGAACCTGAATTACAGGTTATTGAAACTTTAGTCATGGCTGAAAAACCTCAAACTTCCAGAGCGCCTGATCAAACACAAGTTTCTCCCACTCAGGTGAAGCATCCACAAGTTCCAGAGTTACAAACTCCATCAAATGTGGAAATAGGAAAGAAAAGGCAGGTTCCAGACACCACTCCTCCAAAAGAAACCTCACATGTATATCAGGCCAAAAAACAGAAATCAGATCCACTTCCAGATGTGGAAATCATAGATGAAGTGTTTGATGATGGAAGGGAAGACAGTCAACTAACTGGCACAGTTAGTGAAACAAACACAGGACAGAAAGGAAAATCTTTACAAAAGCAATTAAGTACTGAGGTGTCCTCTTTCAGACCACCAAAGACAGACACAGGGGATATTAAAAGAACCTTCATTAATATTAAAGCAAAGAATGATCCATTAAAAATGAAGGTATATGATCAATATATGAAAATGGCTCCCCATAATCAAGAACGGCTAATGTCAGCATTTGACATGTCACAAGGCAAAATGATAATGAGCCACTTCAAGTCAAAGGTGCCAAAACCCATTACTGCAGCTGACTACATCAGAACAAATTTTGAGGTTCTGGCAAAGGACATTCATCCTCTGGACCAGATAGAGCTACACAGACAAACTGGGGAAATGGTGTACTCCACTCTTACCAATAAAGCCATGGCAGCTATAATGCTGCAAGATTCTTTGAATAACACAACTGCACAATTGCAAATTGAGAGGGCCTCTTCACAGGCCAAAGATAACAGAATAAAGTCTTTAGAAGACATAATAATTGGTTTAGGGCACAACCCCAAAGATATTAAAAGCATTGAGGCATTAATCAAGAAGAAAGATGATGACATAGCTGCACTAAGAAAGCAGCTAAAATTGCCAGCTTCAAGACATCCCCAGACCCAAGAAGTTCTGAAGGAGAATTCACAGGAGGAGGTAATGGAGTTGCTCCTAAATATGACTGAGCGACTAAGTGAAACAGAGAAGGAATTGGAACAAGCCTTACAGGAAAAGGAAGCTATCAAGCAGGCATCTGCCATAGAAGCTGCTACAACCACAGGTACTTCAACAGCAGGTCAGCAAACATAGCCATCTCAGGCAAACACTTCTGGTTTGAGTTCTGATGAACTAATAAAACAAATGGAAAGTTTACAACTAAGGGTCACAGAACTTCAAACCACAAAATTGCAATTAGTAAAATTGGAGGAAAAATATGATACATCTAAGAAGACAGTTGTTGATAACACCAGGGAAATAAAAAGGTTAGAAAAATTGGTTCAGGCTTTGGAAAAAGATCTTTCATTGGAAAAGCCTTTAAAGGAAATAAATGAAATTCTTTGGGGTAGTATCATTGAGTTAATAAAGGGTATTTGGCCCTCTGTTCAAGCAATTTTTGAACAAAATGATTTGATTAAAATAGCTCAAGAAGAAATAAACAGAACCAGAAATGAATTAAGAGGCAGGCCTGAGCAGGCCAATCAGCTCATTCAATTTTTGAACACCCGGACAAAGCAACAACTTGCAGTATTAGGGATTGAGGACAGGACCGGCACAGTTTTGGAAATAAAGAGAGTTTTCATCAAAAGAACTTTCATGCAGAATTTAGAAAGGAAGTGCTCAGACATTTTGATTGATATCAATATTTTCAGGGAGAAATTTCAAGCTTTGTTGGACAATGGATTACCAAGTCCTATGCTCTCAGAGGATCAAATAATGGACTTAGAAACCTATGTAAAGAAAATAAATACTCATGCTCAAAATACAGCTGCTTGTTCTACCAGTTTTCCAGAATCGACATTACCAACAGGGAGAAGTATCTATGATAGAGTGAGGAATTTATTTCATCTGGAACATGAAATAAAGTATTTATTTCCTAATGAGCCCACCTTTTACAAACTCACAGAAGCAGATGAGACATTGAGAAAACTCAAAAGGACTATGCTACCAGACGATTCATGGTGGAGAGACTTATTGGAAATTTTATAAAAGTTATTTTCAGGATGAGAATTTTATCTTTACTATCAGGTAAATGATAAAAATGAGTACAGATGAAAGAGTATCAGTTACACAGGTTAAAGAGTATCCGTAAAGACAAAGAGTATCAAACAAGCAAAGAAATTACTCCAGAAGACAGCAACAAGCCCTTTTTCAGCACTTACCTCCAGCACATCCATAAAGAAAGGAAACAGCACATCAGCAGTTACTTATTATTCTATCTACGAGACCATTTGTCTCCTGTTTACTTGTAAATTACTCTTTAGTCACCCCAAATTATGGGCTAGGATAGTGTGAGATATTTTCAATTATTTTTTGTATAAATAAACCCTCAAAGAGAGTATTGAGGGTGGATTCTATTACTTTGCTGTAACATTGAGATTTTCGGAATAAAATCATTTTGGAGAAATTTATTCGTGGCTTACTGGATGACGATTTGAAGCTCGGGACTTTTTGCAGGATTCATGTGTTGGACTGCAGTTCAATAAGTCTTTCTACCCTTTGTCTTAAGTTTTATATCAGTTTATAATATCATTATGTCCATTTCTGAATAATTTACATAAAGGATTGAATCGGAATTTACTTAATTGTACTCTGATTTCAGATGTGATTGTTCTTAATGTTTTCCTCTAAATTGGCTATAAGCATGAATTCTTAAATGCTCTTGCTTTGCTAATTTAAAAATCGTTGATTACTATAATAAAGAATTCTTCATTGCTCTTTGTTTGTAGTCATCTCATTTCTTTCTTTTGAACATGGTGAAAGATTCTTAGCTGCCTTTCATCCCTTCAAAATCATCCCATCCACTTTAAATTTTAAGGATTGTTCTTTGTCTAGCTACCTTGCCCTGTAAAGCCATCTTGTGTGTAGATTAGAAATCCAGTAAAGCCATCCTTTGACTCCATAGCCCAATGGACTGAAAACTTTCAACCTTGCCCTTAGTTTGTGGATTCCACCATTTTTCAAAACAAACTCTTGGATCTATAACTAGCCTAAAACCCTCTAAGAACAAAGATAAATCATAAAGAGAGAGCCCTCTCTAGATGCAGATTGGCTAGATTCTGCATCTGAAGGTTGGTTTGTGATTACCTCGGGTATACTTTCCTCTTACACAACTTCTAGGAAAACCTGAGTGATAACAGGGAGACTAGGCATTCACTTCATAAAAGACTTAAAGATCATGGAGGTGATATTAGGTATGAACGATCACGCACCTCAGCCCTTGCAGAACACTCCTCAAAAACCAAACATCAAGTATGTCTTGGGGATGCAAAGATTATTGCGAGAGAAGAGCACTATCAAAGAAGAAAGATAAGAGAGGCCCTTGAGATTAAAGCATCCAGATAATCTTAATAGGGATGGGGGAGTTGAAATCAGTGACACTTGGAGACCTCTTCTTCAGCAAATCTGCTCCTCCAAAACACCATCCGCCAAGGCATAGTTTTTTAGGTATAACAATCTCAGGATGTTCCCCCTCTTTTGAATTCTAATTTGGTATAAAAATTAAAATTCTAATAATTATTCCTATTAATTGATTTTTATTTTGGTTAAAATAAAAATTAATTAATTAAACAATAATTATTAGTAATTTCTTCTATATTCCTATAAAAATTATTAATAATTTATTAAAACATTAATATAATTAATTAAAACCCCCGGATACGGGTGTTTATTGATGATATGATGGGAGCAAGTCGGCGGGATGGCGCGTGACATGGCCACATGGCCACCCACAGACTGCATTTATTCTACCTTGTTTCAATAAATTCACCAGGCCGTCACCCTGCGCGGCATTTATGCCGGTGGGGAGGCCGAGATGACAAACGCTTCAAAATGCATTCGCCTGGTTCTTCGTCCCTGCGTCTCGACGCGGTTTCAAGGTTCGTGGTATGGTTTTGCTGTGGTTTGCAGGTCTCCATTTCGCTGCAACTCCTACCCGTTGGTTCCAGTTGCTCTACGGAAGCCGACGTGCCCAGCCTCTGCACTTTTGTTGGCAGGCGTTGCCCTCTGGGTTGCTGTGTTAACTTCATCCCTGGTTTCCATCACTCACACAGTCCCTTCTGCTCCCTGCACTTTGCTTCTCCGCTCGGCCTCTTTTCTCCCTCCCACCCTCTGGTGCCTCCTGTCAATTCCACTTTCTCTTATCACTTCAGTGTTGCAATGCCGAGACTTAGGCATCGACTGAGATGCCGTCGGGGTAGCTCCCGACCCAGCACCTCTAGACGTCGTCGCTCCCCCTCCTCTAGCTCACTGTCGTCCTCCTCTCAGAGTCTTAGTGGAAGCTTTCCCCCTTCCCGCAGTCAACGTGGCAGAGGTCGTGGGCGTCATCCCCCCTCCTCCGCAAGGCGTGGCACCTCTGCCTCTCGGCTGCCTCTTGAACCACGGCCTGTTGTCTCTGCTTCTATTCATAACCCGTCCAATGCCATCTTTCATTATCAATGCAATTCCTTTTGAACCTTGGTCATTGTGACAGTCTTTGTTTCGTTCAAGGAAATCCCTGAAGCAATTCCTGACCCCCCTCCTTCAGCACAACTTGCTAATCTGTCGGCCCCCCCCCATTTCTCCGCAAGCCTCTCAGCCTGTGGACAAAGGCTCCTCCCGCAAAGCTGGCGACTGCAGCTCGAGTATCCTCCAGGACCTTGGGATGCAGGTTGGTGTTCGTGAAGCAGGGGTTGCTGCAATTCAAAGTAGCCCGATCCCTGACGACGAGGATGGTTGTTGGTGCAGAATTGAAGAGGAATCGCCCTCGGGAGACTATGGGCTCTAGCGCATCTGTCTTTGCCCAAGTAATTATGTCTAGTCTCTTTGTCATTTTTGTTGTTTCTGATTGCAACAAGTTTTGGTATGTAAAAGCTGGTTTCCTCTGTCGAGGAAGCTCTAAAACAGTGTTCGGGTCAGTTTCCCCTTGTGGGTAGCTTAGTTTTTTGCTCAGTTTTGGTATGTCAAAGTTGGTTTCCTCTACCGAGGCAGCTCTCAAACGATTCTCGGGCCGATTTCCCCTCGAGGGCGGTTCAAGTTTTTTTATCTTGCTGACTGTATGGCACCTCTGAAAGCCTTGAACTCGCTGTATCATATGTTTCATTAATAGATTTAAACTTACTTAGAAAAAAAAAAAAAAATATATATATATATATATATATATATATAATTAAAACAATTAATTAATTATAAATGAATAATTAATTATATTTATAATTAATTAAGTTATTAATTATATCTAATTATATCTTTTTAAAATTAATCAAAAATTAACCATTAATCAATATTTTTCCCAATTAATTAATTATAAACTTTAATTAATTATAAAAAAAAATTATAAAATATTTTATAATTAATTATTATAAATATTAATAATTAATAATTTTCATAAATTAAAAACTAAATAATGAATTTATATATATTTTTAAACCTACCCAAAAATTATTCATAAATTAGATTAACCAATTTGTTACTTTATAATATAATAAATAATAAACTTAAAAATTAAAACCACCTATTAGTAAAATATAATAAAATAAACATAATTAGAATGAAAATAAAATTAGAAATATTAAAATTAATAATAATAAAAATTTATTAAATTGGAAATATTAAAATAAAAAAAATTAATAGAAATACATAAATAAAAAACCTTAGTCGGCTCTTTTCAAGAAATTGATCTCTATTAAAAGTCTGAAACCCTTCTCTAAATTTCTTCATTCTAAAAGTCCTGATGATGGATCCCAGTTGGGATTCGAAACGTCGACACATGTTCCTCAATACTGTGGATAATCCGGAAAGCTTCTTACAAAATGATCACCACAGGAGTTTAAAAACCAAAATCCCATGTAGCTTTTGATGACATGAAAAAATGATGACACCTCAAATGTAATCCTAGACCATGACCTAGATGATGGTATATTAACTAATTCATGAACATAAACACTTAAATGAATACTTGACCGAGATGAGTGATGATGACCATGAGTGCATAGAGGGAGCAGCATTGACCTAGACAACAACCAATAATCAAATTTTATTTGAAAACTTATTTGAAACTATAAAATTTGACCTAGGACCCTATCAACTAACCTTGAAAGAGTACATTTGATCACTGGTGATTGACAGACACTAACAACATTTATGAATATTTGTGAGACAAGCATAGGCTTGTGGTTATTCCTCCATGTTTGAGAGGGAGTGAGGATCTCCTCGATTGAGGAGTGAGGATGGACATTGTATTCTCCATGTTTCATGCACTATGACCAAGACTAACAGTCGTAAGCCTAGTGAAGGCACTAGTAGGGAGAACAGTGGATTGGATAAGCATATGGAACTGATATTCTTGGAGGATTTGTATCCAATAAAAGAATAGTCCCAAGGACTGGTATTCTTTGAGGATAGGTAACCAAGATAATAATATTCTTGTGGGGACATACCTGGTGAAAATTCAGATGGGGTATGTTCTTAGAGATGTGGTGGTGTGAAAATTTATGCCTCCCAGCATTGTGCCCTGATCTAGTGGAGAGATAGAGCTTGTTATTCAAGGCCTTGCTATGTTTGACAATATTGGTTATGATGATGCTTATCAATATGAATCCCTTCTTATGAGAATATTTCAATTTGGGAGTATCTCGTTGTGTCATCGTGAATACCTCCTTAGTTAAGAGGGAGTGTTGAAAATGTAGCTAGTGTTTATATTCACAATGAAATTCAAGTGTATCATTGACGTACTTATTATATTAATTTATTACATTCATTATTATTATTATTTTATTTCTATTCAAAGAATGTTCTTCATGCTTATAGGGTCAATTGAGTCAAAAATAAAATGTAATATGATTCAAAGTAATGTATTTGAGTCAAAGTCCCACTTGGACTTATTAGAAGAAAAAAGAAAATTTATTTGTGTTTTGTAAAAAAGGGTCAAAATTTCCTCCACATACCAAGTTGGCCTAGAAGAGGCAGTTATTCGACCTCCTGGACATGTATAAATACAAGATAGTTCGACTTCATTCCATCATCCATACAACACATCGATTTATGTTCAAGGCAAAGAATAATTTAGCGAAAGTCAAAGGAGAGGGAGCGAAGTCAGAGGAAAGAGAAATTTATGTTTTCTACCCTGGTTTTTGTCCACACATGCGAGATTTTATAAAGTTTCTGAGGCTGTTACAGAGCCAAAATTTGGCCATCACTACAAGTCCTAAATTTTCATAAGTTTGACTAGATTTCAGTGAAGTTTGACCGGCATTTACTTGGTTGAAGTTTATTATTGAGGAGGGATAACTTGGATCTTGTGGCAGTCTTGGTCTTGATTTTTGGGTCTTGGATATCTTCATTTGATCTAATTCTATAAGAAAATGATTTCTTGGGTTTTCCCCCTTGTAGGGTTTTTCCTTGGCTTGGAGCCTACATCTTTGTGTTCTTTGTCTCTTCTGATCTTCATGTTTTGTATATTTTGGTAATTGTTTTATGAAGAGAACATAATAAAAGAAATAAAATATCAACAAACATTCACAAGTAATTATCAAGTAAGAGAAATCAACCCTCATCTACAAGTACCTTGATTTCTCAACAACAACAACAAGGATTAGCGAAGGGAAGCTTAAGATAGACCCTACCAAAATGGAGGTCGTCATTAAGTGATTGATTCCTTGCAATGTTTTATACATTAGGAGTTTAGTTGGGGTAGTATAGTGAGGAAATTCATAACCTTATTTTCAGGATTAGTCACACCACTCCATGTCATAACACCAAGTGGAAATAATTTACAATGGATGAAGGGTCAGCAAAAGGTCTCCAAGGAGTTAAAGAAGAAAATCAATCAAGCATCGATTCTTGAATCACTAAACTTGTAGTAGCACTTCAAAGTGGAGACGGATGCAAGTGGGTATGCTATGGGAATATTCTTCACTTAGTGAGGAAGGCATGTATGTTAACATTCTGAAGTGTTTCATGGGACATTTCTCAAATACCCTACCTATGACAAGGAGCTCCATGCCTTAATACAAGTTGTCAAAAAGTGGAAAAACTATCTAATGGAAAATTAAACATTCATCCACAATGATCACTGGTCATTACAATTCCTACAAGTCTAGAGTGAGTTACTACATAGCAAAAATTTCAAGTGGGTGGGGTTTTTACAACAGTTTCATTTAGTAATCAAGTACGAGAAGAAAAACACAAATAAGTTGGATGACATGCTTTCAAGGCAAACCACATTATAAACTACAGCTTTGGGAACTCTTATGCACACAAAACCTTTCACCCATAGTGCATACAAAGAGGCATAGATAGAGGATAATGACTACAAGGAGATGTTTTAGCAATTGCAGAGCCAGAATCATGGAGACAATGGAGATAGCAAAGTTGACTATCATCTCCAGAATGAGTTATTCTGCAAGGTGGGCAAGCATTGGGTTCCTAAAGGTGATTGGATGCAACTCATCAAAGAGGCTCACACTTCCAAGGTTGCAAGGCATTTTGGTGTAGGGAAGACAGTTGCCAACTTGCAATAGCATGTGTGTAGGCCAAAAATGCAAGAAGATGTAGCTAGGGTTAGAAAAGTATGTAACATTTATTGTACTAGTAATCCCTATAACAAAAAACAGGGTTATACCATCTCTTACCTATACCCACTCATCCTTAGGAAAGAATTTCCATGTGGGAGGTTTACCACCAACTAGGAAGGGGCATGACTACCTTTTTTTCCTAGTTGACTAGCTTAGCAAAATGTGCATTCTCATGCCCTGTAAAAAACTGTTGGAGAGAAATAATCAACAAGTTTTTTTCTTTGATAGGTTTGGGTGCACTTTGGGATACCAAAGAGCATTGTTTTATACATGAACACTAGATTTATCAGTGAATTTTGCACTACATTATGGGAGAAGATGGACACAAATTTGAAGAGGTCTACAACATTTCATCCATAGACATATTGACAAACAAAATTCAACAAGAGTTTGGTGCACATTTTGAAGAGTTACAATCAGAAGCATCCAAATACTTGAGATGAAAATATGGTATATATTCAACACTCTTATAACAATGCAGTCCAAACTTCTACTGGTAAGTCTCATTTGAAACTTATTTTGGATATTTTCCACCTTCACCTTTTGATATTTCATATGGACAGTAAGGAGGGGTGAAGGAGGATCTAACATGGGAAAATTTAGGGGCAGAGAAATTTGTTAAGAAGATCAAGCAGATCCATCTAAAAATATAGGAGACACTAAAGAAGTCACAAAAAGTACAAGGTCAGGAATGTTCAACACAAAACAAAGAAGTTATTCAGAGTGGGAGACAAAGTATACAAAGTATGGCTACGTTTGAACAACGAGAGGCTACAAGGTTGTAAAAAAATCAATGTTATATAATATGGTCCTTTCAAGATACTAGAAAAGGCGGGAAATAATGCCTTCAGACTTAGTCTACCCCCATACATGTGCATTTACTCAATGGTGAATATGGAAAATCTAAAACTCGATGAGTCATCCATGTTGGACCAACAAGAAGAGAAATACCTACCTTCCATATGTTGGAGAATCTAGTATTGTATATATTTAAACACTTTTCCTTATCATTGATAATTGCTTGTGAACTTATGTTAGCTTTTTATTATTCTTTGTTATATTATTTTCATCAAACAATTATTAAAACCATAAAACATTAAGATCATAAAAGACAATGGACACAATATGTAAGCTCCAAGTAAGGGAAAAACCCCTCCAAAAGGGAAAACCTAGAAAGAATTTATTCTCTTCTTGTAAAATCAGATGAAATGAGAAATCCAAGACCCAAATTCCAAGACCAAGTTCACTCACAAGCTCCAATTCAACCCTCCTTCAAAGTCTTTCCAAAAGCATTAGAGAGATTTTGAGGTCTAAAATGGTCTCATAAATAATATTATAAAATAATAGTGGAAATAATAAAATAAGATTAGATTACCTCATCAGAGTTTGAAGGGAAAAAAGAAAAAATTACTTTTTCAACTCGTATTTTCAACTTATCTCCTTGTGATTTTACTCAATTTCGAGCGGGAGGACTCGTTGGATGCGGAATTTAATTTTGCATCAAATAAGTACCCATGTTTAATTTGTGTAATAGTTTCCATCGAAATTATGCAACTTGGGTACTCCTTGGACGTAAAATTAAATGTTTTCACCCAACGAGTGCTCCCACTATAAATTTGACTAAAATTATAGTGAGATAAGTTGAAAATATGAGTTGAAAAAGTAGTTGAAATCATCTACCATGGTTGAAATCATCATATTGAATCATATTGGTTCTTGTAAAGTTTATTTTTGTTGTACATTTTTGTTTTGATGCCCATTTTTTACCTCAAAAATTCTTTAATGGTTGGTCAAACTTTAAATTTCGTCCCCTGCAACATAATTTCTGCCTCCTACAGTAGACCTACAATTTTCGGCCTTCTTACAGCTCTGAAATTTCGCACTTGTGAGGTTTTCTAGGACATATTCTCTCTCTTTCATTTACATTTTCTTTTCAAAGTCTAAAAGGGACTTGAATTCAAGACTTATGACAAATACTCTTTTTATTTTACAAACCCTAGAAGCATGAAGAACATGCTTGATCTAGAGACAAATCAACTTAAGCATTAAACCCATGCTAGAAAATAATAATTATTTTTCTTCTTTTTACACAAATATACAATGTCATAAGTATAAAGGTAATTATGAAGATCGAATCTAGTTGTATTTTCCAACACTCCCTCTTAACTAGGGAGGTATTCATAATTACATAACTGGTAAAAGAATTCTCCCAAATTGAAATATTCTCACAAGAAAAGTCGGAATGATAAGCCTTTCTCCAGCATCAACATTATAATCATCATTGTCAACATAGCAAGGTCTTGACTAACAATATCTATCTCTCCACTAGACTAGAGCACAATGTTGGGAGGTTTTATGTGAAACACCACACTACTTCTCAAGGCATATACCCCATCCGAATGTTCACTAGGTATGCCCTTCAAGGACTATTCGTATCTTGGATTCCTAATTCTCAAATAATATCGGTCCTCTTCGACCACTCTTATGTCGGATGCCCTGTCCAATCCTCAAATAGTGTCGGTCCACGGGATTAATTCCTTTCTTGGATTTACTAGTCCTCAAGGAGTCCAATCTCAGATGCTTATTCAATCCTCCATTCTCCATTATCCCTCCATGGCCTTCACTATACGTATGACTGTTAATCCAGACCTAGTGCATGAAACGTGAAGAAGAAAATAAAATCTCCATCAACACTTCCTCTCAACCAGAGAGGAGATCCTTTTCCCCTTTTAATCGGGGAATATATACTTTCTCATTAATAAACATTTAAGGAGACTTCTTACTCTCTCTCAAGCATATAGGAGATTCCTTACTTCCTTTTAACTAGGAAGATATAACCACAATCTCTTTATATTTCCACAGGCTTTATCAATACATCAGCTATTAGTTTTTTCATGGAGATCTTCAAATAGCTGCATGACTCCTTTTCTTTGCATCTCATCATATTGAGTTTTTATCTTTATGGATCCAAACTCTTTCTTCAATTTTTGATAGGGTTCAAGCCATCAACTTTTCATACCACTTTCCTCTAGTCATCATTGAGCCAATCAAAGTAGAGCTAGTCGCAGCTCCCTCTAATAATGAAATTTATCTTCATTTCCATTGAAACATAAACATCAAGTTACCTTATTGTATTTCTACCTTTCAATCCCAATACAATATAGACATCTTGGCCATATAATTCTCCAAGGATTACCGAAGCCATCCACTCAATCCATGTGTCCTTTGAATTAAGTTCAAAGCAACTTAGTTGTAAATACACTTGCCTCAATTTCCATTATGTACTTATGCAACATTCTTCCAAGTAGCAAAACCATATACAAACCAATTAACCAATACCAAAACATGAATATCACCATTACCTCATCAGATGGCCTTATGTCAAGATGTCAGATTTTTCTCACTTGTTTCCTTTGAGATCAACATCCTTTTGCATGGTCTATCTCCATATTGTGCAAGAATCCTTCTCCATGCATTCAATTTTTAATCAAAGTGCTTATGGAATGAAGTAATCAACAAGCTACAATATTTTCTTCCTTGGAGTTGTTATTGCCAACTCTATTTCTTTCTTTAGGAGACTATATTAGATGTTGATCAATATCATCATGTCTAAGTCATGCTATCTTATAGAAGAGTATTTATTTTTATTCATTCTAAAGCATATCAAACTCCTTCTTTCAAGCATGAGTAGCCACATAGAAGACCTCTCGTGCTCATGTTACTAAGCACATTAGTACAACCAACTCTTTATGTAATACTTTTGTAGGGAAGAAATTTACCTTCTAGAGAAGAGTTACCAAGGACATGCATACCTTTTCTTTTATACAACCATCTAGCCATCCTTTATTTGAATTATCTTGCTTCTATCCTTATCGAAGATAAGCTTCCCTTCCTTAGAGGAGAAATACTTCAATTCTACCTTTAAAACCGCAAATTGAGCATCATCATCCCTTCATCTTTCAAGATTTTTTTTTTTCCATACTAAATGGAATATATATCAGCCATAATGCTTCTTATAAATATTAAAGAACTTCCTGTTGGAAAAACTGAGAGGGGGGGGTGAATCAGTATTACTTTCAATTAGAGCATTAGTTAATCTTCAATTATTATCAGTGTTTTTACAATGATAGCAGCAAACAAGAGGAACACAAATGCACACAATTTTTACGGTGGAAACCCACTCCGGGACAAAAACCACCTAATGCTTTTCTAATAATTCTTTAATATTCAACTCCAATTGAAAATAAAGCTCCAACTTCCTAGAATATAGAAAAGCATTCTTCTCCAGCTCCCACTGGATGGACGCTCCAACGCTCGAGATTCTTTAGTAATCAACTGAACGGATGCCCCAACACCCAATGAGCTACAACTCATCCTAGCACCACCCTACCACCCTATAGAAGAATAAAAGAAGAATGGACTCTCGTACTAGGGAAAATGGTCCACTTTACAATGATATAGAATGATGTAGAAGAAGAATATATACTAGACCATAACCCCAACTTTGACACAACCACCTAATGATGATCCTAGACCTCCCAACACTGCCTCTTCAACCCTTGGCCGATAAATACTAGTACAATTTGTACAATAATTTATTTATAATGACTAAGTACAATGATACCTTTACAATGATTGGATGCAGCGCTGCCCACTTGAAGACTTCATATGATGAACTTCTTGCTGTTGTTATGCACCTTGGTTGCTGCTCTTTTCATGCTACCCTCTGCTGCACCTTGATTTCTTTGCTTCCGTAGAAAGCCTGGTCCTTTGCAACCCTTGACAACACATGATCTAGCTTTTTCTTGCCTTCTAGGAGCTCGATATTGAATCTGGTGTATCTCTGTTATTTCAGATCCTCAATATCTGATTTTCGGTCTTATAGTATTCCTCTGAGTTGTCTTTCCAATGCCACAGGTCTGACCCAATTTGGATTCTTCAAGAGAAATTTATACCCAATCTCTCACAATGCCCTAATTATGGACTGTTTCAGCAGAGCGCACTTGTATGGCGTGCCATGTGTCACTGTTTCTTCATTTGGCTCTGAAATTGATAGAGAGAAAATTATAGACTGTGCACTATCCACCAATTTTTACTAAATTCCAATCCGATACTCAGAGAGAGAGTTATGACGAATTTACCAAGGTCACTTCTTTGAGATGAATTTCAGGATCCTGCAAAAACCCTGACTTCCACAGATCATATCCCCAAAAATATTGCGCAACTTGATCTAAAAATTTTACAGCAGCGTCCTCAGGATTTTGGCTTCGCCTCATAAAAATTTCAGCTTCTGAACCTTCGTAGAAAAAAAGTTAGAGCGAAAATTCCACGATGACATGTTTCAGATGGCCAAATCCTTTGCCTAAGGAGGAAATGAAGATCACAATTTATATAAATGCTTAAGTTGAGAGGGGCTTCAACAAGTGAACGTGGGAGGGATTTTAGGAGCTTAAAAAATATTAATTATGAATTTTCAATGACCCATGCCCCAACGTCATGGGGTTTTAGCCCACTAACTGGGGGTACAAACTTCAAACATGAATATCTCTCAAACCGTGAAGAATTACATGGCGTGCCATATATCAACGGAAACATCTCGACAAGTAGAAACCATAAAAAGCATTATTGACCCATAATATATTAATTGGGTAGGTAAAAATTCCCATGCAATATTGGGTTAGCCCCTGGTGCTACTTGGGTTGACATCAATGACAACCGTTGATCAACACTTCCCATAAATGATGGTTCTTATTGGAGGATCTTGGTGATCCATTCTGCGAGATGAATACCTCTAACATTATGTTGGAAAATGCTTGGGTGAACTATGATGTGCAAAATAGTCCAAGTCTTCTTATTATTGTCAGCCATATGACTTCTTTTAAATAAATTTGATCACGTCGACTCTAAATCTACTTTTCTCATATGCTTCCTTCTATGATTCCATGCTTCACAAAAACCAAGACTCTTCTAAAGAATGTAACGATGCATTCTCCTCTAACTGCTACTTTCTAATATAATAAAAACAAACTGCAAATAAACAAGATAGTGGTGGAGCCCCTTCAATAGTATATATCCTTGGGATCTTTACCTTTCGGCTTCTTCTCAAGTTCTTCTTTTTCTTCAACAATGTGAGCTCCACTCCTTTCCCTCCTTTTGTTTCTTTTCTTGTTTGAAAAATCCCTCTTAAAATGTCCATATTCATTATATCCATAGCATTGTATCTTGGACATATCTTGTTTTCCTTTGGAATTTTCAAAATTTCCTTTCTTCTTCTTGGATTTTACAACAAAGGCTTGAGACTTTTCATTTGATTCAATGACATCCTTTTCCGTCAATCTTGTTTCTTCCAAGATGCATTTAGCCCATAGTTCTTCAAAGGGAGTAGTATCCTTTCTTCTAGGTCAACAAGTCTTATTTCTTAAACTTTTCCTTGTGTCCTTTAGCAAATTATGTCCTACAATGGATGTCTTCTGCTTATGCCAACAATGATGATCTTCAAGTTGCCTTCTTCTCACCTTAGCTCTGATACCGTTGTGGAGAATCTAGTATGGAATTTATTTAAACAATTCTCCTTATCCTTGATAACTACTTTGAACTTATGTTAGATTTTTATTATTCTTTGTTAGACTATTTTCATCAAAAAATTATCAAGATCATAAAAGAAAATGGGCATAAGATGTAGGCTCCAAGCCAGGGAAAAACCCCTCCAAAGAGGAAAACCCAAAAATAATTTCTTCTCTTATTATAAAATCAAATCAAATGAGAAATCCAAAACCCAAATGTCAAGACCAATTTCACCCACAAACCCCAAGTCAACCCTACTTCAATGCCTTTCCAACAAGTCAAACTCTCCTCAAATCAATGGTATTCAAACCCTTCCAAAAGTTGATCAAATTTCATATTTCAGCCCCTGCAACACAATTTTGGCCTCCTGCAACAGACCTGCAATTTTAAATCTTTCTATGACTCTGAAATTTCACACGTGTGAGGTTTTCTAGGGCATATTCTCTATGTTTTGAATTTTCTTTTCTTCTCCTATTTCCTTTGACTTTTTGCCAATTTTTGTTTCTTCTTGCACGAGATCAAACTTTCTTGTTGTGTGTGTCAAATGAGGTAGAGATGCTCTTAAATATACACATATGCGGAGGTCAAACTAGCCCAAAGTGGGCCGACTTGAACTTGTAGGGACAAAAATGACATTTTGACTGAAAATAAAAATAAAAATAAAAATAAAAAAAAATAAAAATAAAATAAAAAATAAAAAATAAAAAAAATAAATAAATAAAATAAAAATGAAAAAAATAAAAAAATAAAATAAAATAAAATTCTTTACTTTTTTTTTCAAATTCCAAGTGGGACTTGACTTCAATACTTATTACAAATACTCTTTTGACTTGACAAACCATAGAAGCATGAAGAACATGCTTGACCTAGAGACAAATCAACTAAGCATGAAACCCATGCTAGAAAATAATAATTGTTTTTCTTCTTTTCACAAAAATCATTAGAGGAAATTTCAGCCTAAACGTGGCCTCTAAGGAAAAATAATAAAATAAGAGTTAATAATTTTTTAGGGAAAATAAGAAAACTATTTTTTTTTAGTTGTATGTTTGGCTTATCTCCTTATAGATATACTCAAATTTCAAGTGTAGACACTCATTGGATCTGCATCCAACGAGTGTCTACAATTGAAATTTGAGTAAACATATAAGGAGATAAGCAAAAAATACAATTAAAAAAATTAGTTTTTCTTCTTTTCCCTCCAAAATATTTACATGTACCTCTTTTTAAATTTAAATGATTTTGATTGGTTTACATATTATGACATGGAAATTACATGAAAATGTCATGGGAATTTTTAGGCTAAAATTTCCTCTAATGATACAATGTCATAAGTACAAAGGTAATTATGAAGACCGAATCTAGTTACATTTTCCAACACCATAGAGGATGTAGCTCCAAGCAGAGTTGACAGAGGATATAGTTTTGCAAAAAAGGTCCAAAACTAAAAAAACATGGACACAATGAACCTTGGCAAATTGGATTGAAAAGACAGCTTCCATGCATGGATAATGTTGTTTTTCCACAATCCTGGTATCTAGGATAGAATCTTAGATCACTAACGCTACCAAACCAATAATCACAATGAAGCTAATTTGCACAACAGAATATACACAACTTTTTACACAATATTGTACAATAACTCAATCTTCGTTATATTAATCCAACTAAATAATACAATAATATAGGGCTCTCGTACTAGGGATAATGGCCCTCAAACATTCAATGGTACAAGAATGCAAATACAAGATAACTTGATGGTCTAGCTGATATAGTCGATGATCACAGCTTCTTTGTCATATCATGTATACATGCGAGTCCTTTACTCCCAATCTGTAGCACTTGCCTCTATCAATGCACCAACTCCTTTAGGCCACTAAACTTGGCCTCCACAATCTGCCCTCTAGCTAATCATAATTCAATCTATCATCGACACATAGGGACTTTTGCCCACTACTTCTCATCATCTATTTTGGGACTTGTCTTCCCACTATAGTCTTCATATGTTACTCCAATGAATACTAACATAGGGAAGGAGTGCTTCCACCTATCACCACCAAATGTCTCTTCTCCAATGATGAATACGGGCTATCAAATATGTTCCTCTGGCAGGCAAAACATTGAGCTCCAGCAACTGCCACTCTAAAAACTACTTTTGTCTATCAAAGTGCTGCACACTGGTTTCCAACTTGGCCACTATCACTGTTGCCCTCCAACAGACCATAAGATGCCTAATACCAAAACCAAACACCACTATAGAATATTTCCATTGGTTAGGGATTCTAACATGAAATGTCAGCCCTACCTCTTGGCTCCTACAATCCTCCAACTACACACCTTCCAATATAATCCAACACCTAGAAACCAATCAACAACTAGACACATAATTGTACCTTTTATGTGCATTGTTTTAGGTTTTCTCCTTTATTGTTGACTTCGGCTTGGTTAAGGCAAGACACCAGTCCACTTCAACCTCATTCCATTGTCCAAAATTCCTCCTCTGAGTTGTTTCTTTGTTAGTTTGAGGTTCTCCTTCAACTCGCTAGCTATTAGGGCACCTCCCATCCCACTGTACAGCCTCATGACCCTCCTCAAAACAGAAATCTAGGGCTTGGGCTCCCTACAGGTTGTTGTACAGGGAAACGGCCTTTGTTCCTTGAGATATTCCCACACAAACCACACCAAAACAAACCCAAACACACTTGTCTCACTCGGCCCTGCTGCTAATCAATTCAGCTTCCAAAAAGTCATAAGATGCTCCCTCTAGCCCTCTTTCCTTTGCTGGAATTTTCCTCCTAGATCTGCAGCCCAAACAGTGATCAAAATAAATCAAGTTTATCTTGTGTTTCTCACTTGAATGGTGAGAAATGACTCTAAAAGGGCTCCATTAAATTCGTCTAAGAGGGCTTTCCAACTATCATAAGGCCACTCAAACACTAAATTGACCTTAACTCATCATGCACAAGCCAACATAATATCTTCAAAAATTAATATCTCCACATAGACAACTCGAATTTCGATGATTTTCGATGCATCTGGTTCATCTCGACATCCTCTATCATCTCCATCCATCACATGTCCAAATATCCTCATGGTTTCACACCCACATGTTTGGGTGCAAACCCCACAGCTTGGGTTCCAAGCCCACAAAACACTTTTGTGGCGCTCCAACCTCTAAACATTGAACCCTAGGGCTTAGAGTACCTCCCAAGATATCAAAAATCAACACTCCCTCTTAGCGAGGGAGGTAATTCCAAGGCTAGGATGTAGCTCATCATCATCATCACTGCTCGCAACACTTTCCCAACTCCTGGCACCCACAACTACATCGATACCTATAGCATGGACTACGCCTCTCTCAGAAGTGTCATTGTCACTGGAAGCCTCTTGCTTCTTCTTTTCCTGGAATGTTTTCCACTCTCTCCATGATTCCTTCTTGGAATTTGTAGGAGCACCCTTTCTCCCCATTGACCACGCACTCTTCTTGGGCTACAAAGTCTCCCTTTGAACCTGCAAGCCCCATCTAGAACCCGACTCCCTCTGAGCCTCTGGAATCGAGACCTTCTTCTTTGGAACCTGAACCTTCTCCTTTGAAGCCTGTACCTGCACCTGCTTCTCTGGACCCTGCACCTAGTCCTTCTTCTTCTTCTTCTCATGATCCATAGGATTTCCTGTCAGCTTGTATATACCATGCTCTCTAACTCCAATCACCACAACTGCGGGGATAGAACCTCTGGGCCTGAGTCTCACCTTCCCACTCTAGAACAAGACCTCAAACCCCTTTTTCTCAATCCTTGAGACATATATCATGCTATATTTGAGTCCTGGTACAAACAATACATCAGTGGACTCACATCACCTGTCCCGACTCCATCCTGAATGGCACAACTCTCTATCCTCTTATCTCTTTCCGACTCTTATCGCTCAACACCATGTGAAACTTCGAGTCCCACTCAGCTAGAGTCTCGAACACCTCTTGTGACCCTGTCATATGCTTCGACGCTCCATTGTCCCCATACCATGTTTTAGGGTCAATAGTTTTCATTTGTCGAATTTCTTTCGAATTCTTTAATTTCCAGTTTGAATAAGTCGAATTTATAATCATTGTTGCTACCATAAGTTCGAAAGTCACTATCTGACATCGCCATGAGTTTATTCATCAAGTGGTCCAGTCAAAGCATGAAACAGTATTGATTCATTGGGGGTCATGATTACACTTTTTTGAAAATTCAATTCAAGGGGTATGTGTCAGTTATGTGTCTCTCAGAAAGTTCCCTTGAGTTCATTACAGTGAATTTTTTGTTGCTAGAGGAAAATGGCCTTTTAAGAATATCCTATTTCTTATTCTCCCCTCTAATATACCCTTGTTTCCCTAATTCCATAGCCTAAATCTCCCATTATTAATTCATAAATCCCCTTTTCTTATCACCCATTTCATTAATCATATAACCTTCATTTTCCCCCATCCCATCCTAAACCTATTTCCTCAAAAGACCAGGATTACACATTATACATGACATAACTCATATATTCCCCCACTATCCAAGCAATGTATCTATCCAAATGTTCTAATCATTTCCCATTAACAAATCATCATATCATCCTACATGGAGCATCCTATGGCATCATGCTACAAGACAAAATAGGTGCTAATTCAAATCAAACAATATGACCTCCATAATTCTTCCACGGTGTATGCATGTTGAGTTCAAGCTATTTAATTATCAAGGTTGAAGAACAAGGATTGATTCGCAGCCAAGCCAGTAATCGAGGGAAAAATTACAACTATCACAGAGCCATTGTTGCGCACTGTTGCTACCAAGTCAATTTGTTGCACACGGTGCTACACAGTGGTTGCACAATGTTCCTCCAAAGATGCACTGCCTTGACACGACTTGGTTCTCACTTTTCTACTAATCCAGAGGTAGGATCTTATCACTCGTATCCTAATTTTTGTATATGAGTCTAAATCAGGGTTATCCAAGTCATTTTAATCCCTTGTATATGATTCACTGTGTATACCATGTGCCACGTAGATTTTATTTAAAAAATTGGAATTGGGGTTTATACTTGAATTGTAAGTGCTATCATATGTTGATCTCGCCTGAGTAAAGGTTTGTAAGTTTGTGTAAATTTCTAGCAATCATTAAAAATGTCAGTACGCCCTTTTCCTCATTGCACAGCGTGTCTATGAAGCATGTCATGTTGTCGTTGTTTTCCAAACGCAGAGATTATTATTGTTTTTGTTGTCCACGCAGCCTACCATGAAATCCCAAGAGAGTTTTCCCTTTGTACAAAGGATAGATGGCTCCCACTGCATGTAAAAATGGAGGGGAAATTATACGAATAGAGCCAATGAGTCTAGACCTAGTCAAATCTAATCTATCGATTAGGGTAACATTTGAAAACTCGGGATGTATCCCTTTCTATGAGAAGATCGAAAGAGTAGGTCACCATGTGCAGTTGGCTAGTTTGTTTGCCTTGAATCTCAAGGAGGGAAAAGTCAAGTTAGGGAACCTAGAAATAGTTATTTTAGAGAAGCTTATTGTTGATGCCACATCTATCCCTACAGATGGAGAAAAATGGTTCAAGGGAGATGATTTAAATGCTTCATTTTTTAAAGAATTTGTAAAGCCACAGTTCAAAAATAAATTTGACACCACTTTTCCTAGTGCATACCTTCAAAATCATCATAGCCAGCTACTCAAGGTTATTTAAAGGTATTTCACCTGTGAGGGTAGATTCAACAGAGTTTATCAATATCACCTCATACTTTTGGTACATTTCACTGCTAAAAAACCTATGAATCTACCATACTATTTGTTTAAGAGTCTAGGGAGGATGGCAGAAAAATTACAAGCTAAGAAAGACATTCATGTGCCCAGCATTTTTCATTTCTCTCTGATAAATATTTCCGTTGTGTATGAACTTGAAAACAAGAAAATATTGTGCCAAATTTTTATGTATGTTCTAGGTTTACTACCTCAAGCAGATTTTTCACCCATGGAGATTTGTGAGGATAAAGAAGAGCCAAAGGATGAACCAGTGGTTGAGACAGTAGTGAAGAAAGCAGGTTAGAGTAAAAAGCCAAGCAAGAATCCAAGCAAAAAATAAAAGAATAATGTTCAAGCACCAAAATTTCATGTGGCAAAAGTCCAAACAGCAAAAGTTCAGGTAACAGAGTTGAAAGCAGAGGAGACAGTTCAAGATGCATAGTTCTTATTGAGACCTAGAACTAGGTCAAAGGCTAAGCGGGTTGTTGAGGAGCCAACTCCTCAACTAGTTGATATTATTCCAAAGGATAAGCAAGAAGATGCAGAAGAGGTTCAAAATGTCCAAATAGAGGAAGAAGACCATAGGATTGCTAAGATGAAGGATGCACTTGCAAAAGCTCAGCTCAAAATATCCTTTTTCAAGAGACAAAACCGAGAGCTTAGAGAGACAGCGTTACAAGCAGCTCAACCAAAGGAGAAATCAAAGGAACCCCCTAAGCTCACTGTGTAAGAGAAAGGTAAGCAGGTTGTAGATGTGTAATAGTTGGAGAAGCCCAAGATGGAGTCTAGAAGGCCTGTAACTAGAGCATCAAAATTTTAGCAAGGGTGGGTGCAACAGATGAAACAAATAGCTTAGTCACCAAACAGACCTGAGTTTGATCAATGGAGAGAGTATCATAGGTATTTGGAAGAGCTTGAGGATTTTCAAATCAAGGTAATGGAAATAACTCAAGACAATGAAAACTTCAAGAAAGTTGTTAACCAGCGGCTTGTGGATTGTAACAAATAAGTGATGGATGCCTCTAAGACACTTGACAAATGCAAGAGGTTTGTCAAACGGTCTCTCCCTGCAAGGAGACAAGCAAAGAATTTGTATGTCTCGAACTTAGTGTTGAAGAGAAATATGAGGTACATGAAACAAAACTTGGAAAAATCTTGGAGTTTGGTGAAGAAGTATAGACAAGCAGTTGGAGTTCCTCCACCTGGTAATGTACCTAAACCAAGGCCTAAACCATAGCCAGAGTCAAAGTCACCTCAGCCAACATTGATTAAAGAAGATGATACTCCATTTAGAAGCACTGAGACTAAGGCATATCCCAACAAACCTTCAACCAGTAAAAGAAAGAGGAGGTAATGGTCTATTTGTTGAATGTTCAAATTTTGATGATTGTTGGAAATTGTCAGTGTTGCGCAACATAACCAATTCAGTTTTTGTGAAGGTTGTATGTGTCAATTTTTTTCATTATGAAGGTGGATTTGTAGTTTGAAGTTTTGATTGTATAGTTGGGCCATTTTGTGAATTTTGAGGCGAGAAAGGAAGTATAAGCATGCATTTAAAATCTTGTTGCACATTCGTTGCACAGCGCTACGCAACTGCTTCACACATGTTGCGCATGATTTATATGCAATATTGAGGATGTCACATCTCAGGGGGAGAATGGCGGAATGTGTTGTTGTGCCAGGAGCTGACTCATTGCCTAGTCACCAACCAAATGTCTGCTAGTACGTGGAAAATCATGCCAACATGACATGCTACACAATTGTTGCGCAACATAGATTTGGTAGATGAGTGTTGTTTCTTGTTTTTTGTTTCTAAAGGCATGGTTACAATGTCAAGATAATATTTTCATAGATTAGGATGTTATCTAGATAGGATAGCATGATAGAGTTAAGTTAGTTTTTAATCTTTTTCCACTAAAAAAAAAAAGAAGATACTTTTAAGAACTTGGTACTTTTATCATCAGTTCGATCAATCTCATGGATAACACATTCATTGTACCTGGTCATGAGATTTTTGAAGTTGTAAGGTTATTTAATGCCAAATGATACAAGGTAGAAAGGGTTGATTATGCAGTGAACTGATTTTGAATATAATTGTGTGCACTATGATTTCTCTTTTCAGTAATAAAATGCTTCATGCAAAGTTCTGCCAATGATTACTCAGAGATTCTTGTGGTATATCTCTTCGAATTTGTTCCCCTCCAGTGTATTTGTTACCTTATATATTTTTCCTCAGTTCTTCTTAAAGGTGTAATGAAACAGCGTTGCTAGAATTCATCATGTATGTTCTAGTTCAGTTGTGTCTTAATGTTTCAAATGCAAATGAAATGCGTTGTATCTTTATCTTTTGTATTTCTTCTTAATAATCAATCATTTGAGATGCAATAACAAAATTTTCATTTGTTTTGTCACATGTGGATGAGTGTTGCTCTATGCTTATCTCCCACTGTACTACAATTGTTTTATATTTGAAGGATGTGCTAGCCAGGCCCCTATGTATGTAATTGGTTGGTATATGCATTGATATAATGAGCTAGTAACCTTTGTGATCACATCCACTGATTTTCCGGATCCTACACCAATTTCCAATAAATTTTTACAAATTTTCTCCAGACCTGGTCTCTGCAAAATCGTGATCTTTAGAGTCCTATATTTTTAGATTTGTGTGAGGGATACCCCTCCAGCTAGAAAAGATCAATTTCTAGTCCAAAGCAGTCTTGTGGTTACCTTTGTGGCCCTTTCCTAGGCCTAAATGGATTTACGGAGTGCTAACACCATGCAACCTCGTTGATGGTACCCTGCAAGAAATGAGAGATCAAGGAAAAGTCCTTCTCCAACCTCCTCGTGAGATCATCTATCTCGGAAAAAGTGGCAACGCTAGAGACCTAATTCCCTTTCTTCTTCTCGTCATCTCCCTGCTGCTTCTTCAGACATCTCGTCAAAAAATGACCCAACTCACCATAGTTGAAACACTTTATTTTACTCAACTCCTTCTTATGCTTGCCCTTCATTTGTGTTGCAAGTGCCACATGATCATATGAAGCCTTATTCTTCAGATGAAGGTCCTTGTCTCGCAATTCCTCTTGAATGAAGTCATGCCACAACCTCTTCCAATCTAGCAACTTTTCTCTGGGAACAATCCCCTTGATGAAGGGCTTCCATTCCTCGGCGAACCCTTTCAAAGCAATCTCAAAATCTGAAATAGTCACACCGACGACAACAAGCTCATCTTTGACCTGAGACAACCTCGTCAGATACGAAGTCACTCGTTCACCCTGCATCATCTTGGTGGACTTCAACTTATCCTCCAATACCAGCATCTGGTTCTCATTGTTATTCTGGAACAAATTTTGAAGAGCCCTCCCCATCTCATGTGCAATGTTCTTCCTAAACAAATGAGGCATTAGGGATTCCTTCACAACATCTAGGATGATCAATCTCACTTCTGTATCCAATTCCTTGTACATTTGCAACTCCTTAGGTCAAACGGATTCTTGATGACTTTCTCGGTGAATTCCTAGATCCTGTTGACCTGAAAGACCAACTTGATCCTTTCCTTCCATGGACTATAGTGGGACAACCCTTCCAACATGTCCTCGTACTAAAGACCAACCTGCAAATTCAACATTGTAGTGATACCTCCACCGACAATGTGACCAACTCCCTCTTAAGTTGTGCTTCGATGTGCACACTCTGATTCACTATCCCTTCAAAGTAGCTCAGACAAACTCTAATACCATGTTGTTTTTCCACGATCCTAGTGTCTAGGATAGAATCTTAGATCACCAATGCTACAAAACCAAGAATCACAACGAAGATACTTTGCACGTCGAAATATAAACAACAATAAATCTACTAGTGCACAAAATATACACTTTTTACACAATAGTGTACAATAACCCAATCTTTGTTATATTAATCCAACTGAATAATATAATAGTCTAGGGCTCTCATACCAAGGATAATGGCCCTCAAATATCCAATGGTACAAGAATAAAAATACAAGATAATCTGACGGTCTAGTTGATGTAGTCGACGATCACAACTTCTATGTCATATCATGTATACATGTGGGTCCTTCGCTCCCAATTTGCAGCACCTGCCTCTATCAATGCACCAACTCATTTAGGCCAATGAACTCAGTCTCCACAATCTGCCCTCTAGCTTATCATAAGTCCATCTATCATCAACACATAGAGACTTCTACCCATTGTTGCTCCTCAGATCTTTTGGGACTTGTCTTTCCATTGTAATCTTCCTATGTTGCTCCAATGAAGACTGACAAAGGGCCAAAAGGTTGCCACCTATCACCACCAAATGTCGCTTTTCCAATTATGGATATGGGCTATCAAATCTGCTCCTCTGGATGGCCAAACCTTGAGCTCCAACAACTGCCACTCTAGCAACTACTTTTGTCCATAAAAGTGTTGCACACTGGGCTCCAACTTGGGCACTATCACATTTCCCTCCAACATACCATAAGATGCCCAATACCAAAACCAAACACCATTGTAGAATTCTTCCACTGGTTAGGGCTTTTAACATGTCAGATCAGCGTTGACTCTTGGCTCCTACAGTCCTCCAACTACACACCTTCCAATCTGATCCAAATCTAGGATCTAACACCTAACAACCAATCAACAACTAGACACATAACCATACCTTTTATGCTCATTTTTTTAGGTTTGCTCCTTTGTTGTTGACTTCGGCTTGGTTAGGGAAAGACAACAGTCCACTTCAGCATCATTCCATTGTCCAAAAGTCCTAACAGTTGTTTCTTTGTTAGTTTGAGGCTCTCCTTCAACTCATTGGTTGGTAGGGAACCTTCTAGCCCACTGTACAACCTCACAACCCTCCTCAAAACAAAAACCTAGGGCTCAACCTCCCTACAAGTTGTTGTACAGGTCAACAGCCTCTGTTCCTTGAGATCTGCCCACACAAACCACACCAAAACAAACCCAAACACACATCTCACTCGGACCTGCGGCAAGATAAATTCGTCTCCCAAACGGTCACAAGATGCTCCCTTTAGCCCTCTTTCCTTTGTTGGAATCTACCTGCTAGATCTACGACCCAAACAGAGATAAAAAGAAATCAAGTTTCTCTTGTGTTTCTCATTTGGATGGTGAGAAATGACTCTCCTCCACCTTGTATTTATGCACAATACAAGGGCTCCATTAAATTCGTCTAAGAGGGCTCGCCAATTGTCATAAGGTCACTCAAACGCTAAACCAAACTTAACTCATCATGCAAAATCCCACACAATATCTCCAACAATTAATATCTCCACATAGACAACTTGGATTTTGATGATTTTTGATGCGTTCATTTCGTCTCGGCGTCCTCTATCACCTCCATCCATCACATGTCCAAATCTCATCATGGTTTCACACCCACATGCTTGGGTGCAAAGCCCACACCTTGGGTTCCAAGCCCACAAATCCCTGTTGTGGTGCTCCAACCTCCAAACCTCGAGCCCTAGGGCTTGGAGTACCTCCCAAGCTATCAAAAATCAATAGCTAATTGGTACTCCATGGAGGAGCTGGAGGAAATTTTTCATTAACTCATTTAATAAAAACTTTTGGGGACCAAAGTCCTCCAAAAATGAGGAGGTATGATCCATATTGAACCATTATATAATTTGGCATCCATCTCAATGCTTTCATAGTGGAAAAATTGAAGGAATAAGCTTATAGGAGCAGTTTCAGTGGCAAAACCAAGTTCGGAGAATTAGGATCTGAAACCTTCTGAGGCAAATTTGGGGCCCTATGTGATGTTTTTTGGGGTAATTTATTTTTGCTTACGTGTCACACTCCATACCAATATTCTACACACGGAGATCTTTTTAACAGTCCAAGAAAGATGTCAATAGTGGTCCAAATGGAAAAGTTATGCCTATTGGAAGTTGACCCATTGTAGTTGACCACCATATTTCAAGAAGATGCCACATCAGCGCCTATTACTCATGGAAAAAGGGCTAACCACATGGAGATTATGAAGAAGACTCTAGAAGGGCCAAAGTTGTCACTCTAATTCAGAGTTGAAGGAGTCAAACTTAACCACTAGTTGGCTATTGGATTATGTTATAACCAGGCCACTACGATAAAACAGGGTTTTATTCTATTTGTGTGCATTTTGTTCTACAGTAGAACAAAGTAACTAAGAGTGGATAAAAAAAGAACAGAACATAGGAGGTATGTGTTTTGTAGCAACCCATATGCCACAGGTCTTAGGCAACTCCATAGAGAGTGTCTTCTTTATATTTGCATCATTTCTATTCAGACAAAAGAGAGTAGAGTGACCTCACTTTCCAGCGAAGTTTTCTCCCAAAAGGGTTTCTCAAGTCATATCTTGGTGCCTGTTGTGATTGGTGTGTGTTTGTATTTCATTGTTCTCTATTTTTCACATTTTTTCTATTGCACGCATGAGTAAAAAATAGTAATTAATAAACCCATAAATCAAATAAGTAATAATGAACTATCGAGTGGAATATCCATGGCAATTTACACATCACCCACTAGAGGCCCTGAAGAAGAAATTATGAATACTTGATTCCACAATGATAATGCACCCAACAAGAGCCTTGGCAAATCTAAAGAATAGGAGAAACATAGACAATATCAATGTTGTTCCAAAAAGCCAACAATATGAAATATAGGGTTTATTGTCTTAGAAAAACTTCGATATGCAAAACAACCCCTCAAATTCATTCAAAAAATCAAAAAACGCCAAAAAGTGAAGGGATTTTATGGTGGAAAGGCTTAAAACCCCTAAAAAAATGTTGTTGTCCTGAAATAGGGATGGAAAAAATCCTAATTTTATACCGTAAACAGCCTTAAAAAGTGTAATATTTGGCTAAACAAAGGAGAAACGAGGAGAGCACTCCCTTTAAAAGAGCACAAACTTGCAAAAGGTCCCCTTAAATGCACTAAAAAGACCAAAACCTATAAAAGGAGGAGGGCTTTGTTGAAAGAAAATTTAAAACCCCTAGAAATTTGTTAGTGTCCCAAAAAACCCTAGTTTCAAGCATGAAACATCCATAAAATAGCATTGGAGAGAGAAGGGAAAGTCCACACTAGCTCTAATACCATGTTCCACAAAGAGATTGTGGATCTATAGTGAACACTTTGGAAAAACCTAAACCAACATAAACCTTGGACATAAATATCACATAAATAGACGTGAAGTTGTGAACCCTTGAACAAGAGATATGGTGCCCTTATGCAAAAAAGAATCACTAATGAATCCAAAATGATAATACAAAATACTTATATTCTATTTATTTACACACAATTTATGAGGTGGGGTGCCTTTGACCATAAGAGAGTTGTGAACCCACATAAATGACTAAATCAACCTCAACCACCTCAAATAATATATATAAATGTTGACTAGATCAATAGTTAAACCATAACCTTAATGTCAAAAGCTACAAGTAAAGATGGTCAACACTTCAACAACATAATCTAACCAACAACCAAATCAATTGAGACGGTGACATGGATGGGACAAGGGACGTTAACAGCAGGTCGATCACCAATTTAGACCAGGAATGTTAACAGCGGGTTAATCACAAATTATGTGTCTAACTTTTACTTATTATATCCTCGCTACTGATTAATAACCATAAGGTATAATTAAATCTTTTAACTAATAAATAACAATAACATATAAATTTTAAAACATAATTATTTTTAATCTAAATTTTAAATTTTGTTTATATAAATGACATTTCACGTACCATCAATTTTGGAAATGCTATATACAAAACCATACCCTTTTTCTGCATTAGGAATGATGGGTTTTAACTTTTAACTTATATTTACACGGGTCCGTGTGATTATTAGGTACAGAAGTCCAAAATTGATCCTCAATAATGTTTAACGGTGAATATAACAGTGAATATATTGTCACGTTTGAAGTAAACTAAAACAAAGAGAATATGCATCAGATTTGATAGTTGAAACTTGAAACAAATAGTAACATATACATGCTTGATGCAAAACGCACTCAGCCTCACAGGTCTCACAGCACTAATAGTGAGGTAAACATTGCTCCTCCTTCACAAAATCCGTTAAAATTGAACTGACGGTATTATAGAGGTTCACGCTTTAAAGGATGGGACCTTTAGGACCAGTACTTATATTCCACCTATTACTATCTCATCCAACGTGTGCCTGACAACGTAGCAATGGCTTAACGTCCATGAAGCTTATTGAAGAGACCTTAATTTTAACAGCTACACCCAGAATCTCAAGAATAATCAGGATGCCAACGTGATACAAATCTAACCTGACCATTAGAGTCAGAAATAAAGAATGCTTTTAGAGTTTGAACATAGCAAGGCTAAGTTTTGGAAGTCAAACAGTTTCTGAGCACCTGAATATATTGAGTTGTGGCAAGCTTCATCGTGGCTTTGTATATAGGAGGAGCTTCATCGTAAGTACTTTGTACATAGGGAGGAGTTTCCAACCTAAAGATAGGCAGGAGCAAGTTAAACCTTTCCAGCCCAGATTATCCATAGACAGGAATACCCTCCTAGAAGAAGAAAAGCTCTCGCTTATCAGGGATTCAATTCTTATTACTTTGAAGTACTTGACAAAATGCTAGAGTTAGACTCACTGACTATGCTGCAGTAAATTACAAAAACAACCAGATAGGAATACTATTTATCAGTTAACAATGAGCAATACAGGGGTTGAAAAGAATAAAAGAAATGCCCACTGTCAAGGTCTTTAGGAATTTCAGAGACAATGGAATGATTGAGACCGGAAGAAAAATTTAGCCACAAATATGTTTAACCCGTTTCAGTTTGTGTATAGGTTGAGGTGTTTGGCACCATTCCAAGATGCATTAGGGCTGTGGCTGCAGCCTTGCGAGCATCTGGTTTTCCTGTTGCCATGGTTGTAAATAATGCTGCCTTAGCCAACTCTGCATATCTTGGAACTCTATATTTCTTACATTTAAATATCCTTTCCAACATTATAACTGCTTTCTCAGTAGAATTTTCATTCTTTCCTATAATGTGGACAAGAGAACTGATTATATCATTTCTCACAAGATAATCAATGCCTTTATCCATATCTTTTTTGTTCTTCACCAAAGTAAGTAAAGCTTGAATTGCTCGATGTGCACTTCTGTGTTGGCCATCCTTGATCAAATAAATGAGATGAGGAACGGCTTCAGATTCAACTAGGCAAAGGGTTCCTCTTAAACTACACTTGCCAGCATGAACTCTGCAAATTTTGTACTTTGAAAAACCAAGCTTCGCAAGAAACTTCTTAATAACAGACTGCCTTTCTGTTAAATACGGTGTTTGCATGGACAAATGCATAAGTGTAACGGCTGCATATTGCTTTGCACGCTCTGAGCCACTCTTCAGCATATCAACCAGATGAGTAATCATACCCATTCTTGCCAAATTCAGGTGGAAATTTGTATCTACAAGATTTGGATCAGTTAGCCTTGCAATAATCTTTGCAGCACACTCTTTTATCTTCGGTCGATCTGATTTCAAACATTCCACTGAAAATTGCAGCAGAGAAGTTTCTGAAACCATGGAATGCTTTGCTTCATCCATCTTTGCCATCACACAGAGTATTGCCAAAACTGCTTCAATCTCATATGGAGATCCTTGAGATCCTTGGCCTCCTTTTAAGATCCCAACAAAAAAGCTCAGCATCTTTCTTGGAGTTACAATTGCCTGACGAGTAATACGATCTTGTGCAAGGTAAGAAATGAGATTTAAGATATTCACCCTGCACGAGGAAGAAAGTTTGTCATTTTGGACAAGGCTATATAATCTAGGGACCACCTTTAAATCTGCTATCCATTGGCGGACTGTATGACTGTCCTTGGCAATGCAGTCTAATGTTCTCAATGCATTTTCATGCATGAGAACATCCTCAAATTTTAACATGTCAATCAAACGTGAAACAACGCCCTCATGTTCAATTTGGGCAGCATTTTGCTTTTCTGTTGCTAGGTTTGCAAGAGTTTCCAAAATTAGAAGAGAAAGATCAGGCACTCGAGAAGAAAGTGATCTGACGAGCACAGGGAGAGTGCCAGATTTGGCCATCACAACTTTGTTGATATCTGAATTGGAGAGAAGCTTAAGCGCTTTTGCAGCTTGTAATTTACAATCTGACTTGCCATTCTGCAAGAGATTCAACAGGGGTGGAACTACACCACAATCTACCAGAGAACATATTCCTTGTTCATTGAGGTCAAGGGAGCAAATAGTTTCCACCATCTCCAGCTGCAAAGCTTCATCACCTGCGAATATTAACCCCCAATTCATATACCATGTGCAACATTGGAATCAAAATCCAATTTATACTTGCAATATTAATAAAATAAACCAATAACAAACAATTGCAATATTGTATATGTTTCCAAGACACAACTAGCAAGCATAAGGCAGAGAAAGAGATCCTATAAACGAACATACTGCCAGAGTTCTACGAGAAAAACTACTTCCAAACAATAAGCAACACTGTAAAAATCTTACCAGAAGCCAACCTGCGAACTAATGGTCCAAAAAGTCCTGATGTTGCTGCTTGAATGATAGCTGACTTGTCATGCTCACAAAGGTTGTACAAGAGCTTCTCTGCTTGCAACTTCTGGTCATATGTGCACAAGTTAAAAGCACTTGCCACTATGACAACAGCCGCCTTCTCTGCCAAAATTCCCACCCTCCCAGACTCACTCTTGGATAGCTCCCAAAGAAGCTGAACTGGTCCACCATTTACTGCTGGGTTTCTTTGTAGGATACGTAATAAGACTGGCACTGCTCCTGCCCCAATTATCGAAGCCTTCAATTCAATGATAAACAACAAAAGATGAGTTTATGGTGAAACCCAATACCTGCTCAAGTGAAAATAGGGAATTTAATGTTCTCAGGTTGGCTTCATGACAATAACATGCATAGATCTCTCTATCGATCTATCTCTCTATCACACACATTTACCCTGAATTTTAGTTTACCACTGTCTTCTTTATAACATATGACTTCACACTGTCGTAAATATGTGTATCAGAAAATTTTATCAGCAAGATTCAAGTTTCAGCAACAAACTTATATTCGAGGACTTTAAAAACAAAAATAAATATTTTTGAAACATATACAAGAAATAGTGGACCTTATCTCTAAAAAAATATAATAGCAGTAAAAACTATTATATTTGGACTGAAAAGTAATTCCAACAAAAATCCCATTTCCAATATTTTTAACCATACATTATTTTGACTTAACTAGTGCCTGTTTCCAATGATGATAATCATAGCTAATGTGCTTTGAGTAGGAAAATTGCTGTGAACAGGAGCTTATTAGGAACCTTGAATGTTCCTCAGCAATTCAGCCTATTTTCATAACATTTGTCACCTCCAATGCTCAAACTCGTCTTTGATGCAACAGATATATCCTACCCTGAAGTTTGAGGCTGATCATTTTTAATTTTACATCAACGTTCATGTGGAGAGTTCATTGAGAAGAGGGCTATAGTGGATCCTAGATTAGCTGTGATTGTCACAATCAATCTCACTAGTTCACATCCTTGATTTCAAGGAAATCATCATTGCCAGTTAGTTTTGAAGAGTTGAACCAGCATAGATCGATCTTCACCTCAGATCTATTAAGCGCGAAGAGGGATCAATTTTGAACCAATTTTCTTTGAAGTTACTTCTCATGATGAATGGAAAGAAGCAATGCAGAGAGTATGATGCTCTCATAAAGAATGGAACATGGGAGTTGGTGGACCCTCCATCCGAAACCAAACCAATTGGTTGCAAGTGGGTCAACAAGCAGCACAAATCATATGGCTCACTTGACAAGCACAAAGCAAGGCTTTTGGCAAAAAGATTTGCACAAAAAGAAGGTGTTGATTATATAGAGACTTTTGACCCCATAACAAAATGGGCCACCATTTGAACTCCACCTTGGCAGCTCAGAATGGATGGAAATTTCATCAAATGGATGTGAGGACTGTTTTCTTGAATTGAAACTTGAAAGAAAATGTCTTCATAACTCAACCTTAAGGTTTTGTCGTAAAGGGAAAAGAAAGTATGTAAATTTATCAAATCCTTATATGGCCTAAAGCAAGCACCACAATCCTAGTATGAAAAGTTATCTAAGCATCCTCTGAAATTGAATTTCAAACACTTCAACATTGATGATGCAACTCTGTTTGTCAAGAAAGTTGGAAAAAATGTTGTATATCTTGTGGTTTATGTAGATGATCTATTAAAAACAAGGAACAATGAAAATTATATTGCACCTATAAAGAAAGAATTGAAGAAAGGCTTTGAGATTACAGATTTGGCACACCTTCACTACTACTTGGGCATTGAAGTGACCCAACATCCAAAGTATATATTCCTCTCTCAAAAGAAGTACATTGGAGAATTGTTGAATAGGTTTGGGATGGTTGAATGCAATCATTTATCTACTTTAATGGAACAAAATCTAAAGCTCTCATCAAAAGAAGGGAATGAATTTGAGGATGTAACCAAGTATAGACAGCTTGTGGGAAGTCTTATCTACCTCACGAATCACTACTAGTAGACAAGATATTCCATTTGTAGTTGGAATTCCTTCCAGATTAATGCAAAAGCCTTGTGAAGGACATTGGTTTGCTACAAAAAGAGTTCTAAAGTACTTGAAAGGAACTCAAGATGTTGGACTCAAATATTCATAGGTGGATGACTTCGGCTTTATTGGATATTCTGATTCAGACTTACGGAGACAAAGAAAATGGAGTATCTACTTTAGGCTATCTTATAAGTCTTGGATCAAGCATTACCTCCCGGAGGTCATGCAAACAGTCAGTTCCTAAAATTCCACAACAGAGGTAAAATATGTGGCAGTTGCAGAAGCAACAAAGGAGATTGTGTGGCTCGGGAAAATTCTTGAAGACTTGCAAGAGGAACAAGTGAATTCTACTCCTCTTCTAATTGACAATACTTCCTCAATCAAGTTGGCATTGAATCCCAAATTCCGTGATTGAACCAAACACATCAATATAAAATATCCTTTGAATCGATATCATGTACAGGCCAAGACTATTCATCTAAGACGTCGTTCCACAAATGAGCAAATTGTAGACATCTTCACCAAAACACTTGGAAAAAAAGTTCGAAAAATTTAGAACGATGTTTGGGTTCACTATCACCCCTTTGAATTAAACGGGGGGATGTTAGATAGATAATCCTTAGGGATTGGGTGAAATTGTAAAATTCTTATAAATATGAAAATATGAAGCATTAGAAGAGGAGACATTGGACCTTGGAAGTTGAAACCAAAGTCATGACGTCATTGTGTATATATATATATATATATATATATATATATAAGTGCTTGATTAATGAAAAAAATAAGAGTTTTGGGGGTTATCTCATCTAGCTTGACATTTTCGGTGCAATAAATCTGAAGTTGTTTCCCTAGACAGTCTCCAACTCACCCTAGCAGGCAAGACAGTCTCCAACTCAACACAAAAGTGGTTGTCCTCATTCAACAGCTAAGTTATAGCATCTTGCTAGGTTTCCCACAGCCCCATGGGAAATATGATATATCTCCTCCACACTATCCGATAAGTTACAGTTTTCCTATCATTGTAAGATGTGTATTGTAAAGAATGATCCTAATCCTTTTAGCCATGTTCTTTTGTTCAAACGCTTAGTAGTGCAGCTATTCCATCTAGATATCTAAGCAAAGACCTATCTTACAAAGACTCCAATATTTTTTGATAGTGTTACCAAGGAATTTTTTGTAGAGTTTGTCTATAGGACATGGTCAATACAAGCTACCATCAAAGTCAGTGACCAATCAACCTTACATAATGCCAGTGGACATTAACATTGTTGCAATCTCCTGATTGTTGTAAGAATGACAAGGCCATTCTTGAGTTTCTTTTCACTAGAGAGAGGTTGCTCAATTCGTGTCATAAATTGAAATTTAGCATGCAAAATTCCCAATAGAAGGATTTAAGTCAAAGCTTGTGCCTCTCTCACTTCATGCAAGTCAGCAACATGTCGGTGTTCCTCTCCCAAATGATCAATGTGAATATGTTAATGATGACTTCCATGATGATAATGAGATTCCAGTAGACAGCAATCCAGCACAAGTTCAAAGTAGTATTCTAACACTGTTAGATACCTGAGGTCGTAAGATTACCCTTGACCCTCGGGTCAGATCTCTTAAGCAAAAGTGTGTACAGATGCTTTCTAGGGGACGTGCCATTCTAGTAAAGCATTCTAGAAGAGATCCTTTGATGGCCATTTTTGTGCTGCATTGATAAGAGTCTGAGAAAGTGCTCTTAAGAGTTCCATGCTAGTTTTTGCAGTTGTCAATACAATGCCACACTATTGTCAAGAAGATTTTGTGCACAAGTTATCACTGGCAAACCATGGTCCATGATGTTCATCACTTTGTGTAAAATTACTCTACTTCCTGGTGCATGAATCTGAGATCAATGCACCAGCTAAGCCATGTAACTTGTTTGTATCACCTTGGTCATTTTCATAATGCAGTTCACATCCCATTGGCACCATTTCACCACCTTCTTCCAAGGGACATAAATTCATTGTCACTATGAGGGAGTATCTCACAAGCTGGGTAGAGGCTATGCCACTAATCACCATTGGAGAAACCATTGCCATTTTCTTATTCAACCAAATCATCTACAAATTTAATATTCACAAAGTGATCATTACAAAAGAATGGCATATCCTTTTGCAATGATGAAATGAGAGAGTTAGCCAAATGTTCCAAACTAGTCATAGAACTCCTTTCCCTGTTATTACCAAGGTAATAGCCGATTTGCGGCCTTCAAGAAGACCTTTGTTGGTGTTCTAATTTGTGAGGAAAACAATCAGTTGCTCTCATAGTGATTAGCACCCTGAATTTTTTCCATCCTTGTTTGTCTGTCAAAACTCCCATTAGCATGCCCACCAATACGAATCCTTGCCTCCCTTGTATATGTTGCCAAAGAAGTTCCTATTGAACTAGAAATCCCTCACTATGGATAACATCCCCAAGATTACTCACCCCACTTGAGATTCAATCTGTGAGAGAGTGGCATAGGTGCATGGTCAATCAGCTAAGTTTTTATAGCCTACCCATGACGATGGTGTACAATACCAACTATGGCAAGATTAGTGCTCGTGGATGCAATTTGATGCTACAATGGTTTTAATATATTTAAGTTTAAACCATAATAAATGTATGCAGGAGATATGGCACTAAAAATAATAGCAAATAAAAGAACCAAATAACTGATAACAATGCCTTCTAGGGCTTTTAGAGTTTTAAAGAGAAACCATTCCATTGAATCAAATGAGCCATACATGAAATAGTAAATACATGCCCAAAATAGATGGGAAAAAACTGTTAAAAAGCAATGGCAGGCAAACAAAAACTGAATATACCTGGAAAATGGACAAAATGGTACCCACAAATAATAGAAGGGTGTTGACGCATTGAAACAAGTATCATGTTAAATCAATCCACAAAGAAGGCAATCTCCAAGTGGCTAGATTAAGGTTCTGCTTCCAAATGTGTAGAATGGAAGCAAAAAAAATGGAACTGAATAGGCCAAATAGCAGTGGTTGTGGACACCGTGAGAGCTCACTCAATATGATGCTAAAATAAATGAGCTTCTCCTCAGATGCGACTCGTCATAGTAGTCAAGTCTCAAACATGCCAAGAATGTACACTTTAAGCGATAATGGAATTGATGAAGAAATTCACAGAATCTAGGAAAAGTGTTGCTATGAAAGCATGGGTTGCTACACTTCTGATTTATGAAATTTCTGGCTTGTTTTAAAGCGACTTTACTGGAACATGAGTGGATGCAACAGACAGTGCATAAATGGAGAACGCACATGAGCACAGAGGGAACATACAATTTACTGGAACATGCATGGGCGCAAGATACTGTGCATGACTGGAGAACGCGCATGAGCACAGAGGGAACATACAATTTACTGAAACATGCATGGGTGCAAGATACTGTGCATGACTGGAGAACGCACATGAGCACAGAGGTAACATAAAATAGTACTAAAATATTAAAATGGATATATTTGGAACATGGGTTTGCTATATTGAATGAGAAACAGTGTTGCTCATGTAGGTTGCTTGAGCACCAAGTTAGCCAATTTCTGGAAGATTCCTACTCCAAAGTCATGAATCTGAAAATCTCAAAGTGTTTCAGGTGGAAATTTTCCGGGAAACTCTCAAATTTCCCTTAAATCTCGATGATCTAGAGTAATTAACAAAATTGTAGGTGGGAAAAGCCAGATTGGGCATGGTTTAATCTTGAATCACATTGTACACGAGTCTTACGACCTACGAACACCACTCAAAGCACAAAACAAGTGAAATGATAAATATAATGGGTTTAGGCACATAGAGTGCTCAGCTTCAAGGAATTCAAGACCTAATCTAATCAATAGGCAAGAACTCGATCGAGGATAGGCATCCTACAAATCATGAATGGTGCTAAATTAAGTCATGTTAGATTCATCTACTAAATCTACCATCAACTAGATGCATGACTCAATAGGATGAAGGAGGTGCTATTGCGTATATACTAGCATAGATCCATCTTAACTCTAGATCTACCAAGCGCCAAGAAAAATCAAATCTCACAAGATGCAAACCTAGTTTTGAGAAAACTTGAGGAAAAGTTTGCACCTCGAGAGATGTAATCCCTCTTGATGCTTGATAGATTCAAAGTTAAGATGGATATCTGCTGGTTCTTTACAATACTATTTATATTATATACAAATTTCACATCTCTATATATAGAAATATTCTTATTTTTTTATTCTATTAAAACCCTCATAATACATATAGCTATATACATATGTGCATGGCATTTTCTTTCACGTGTTTTATAATTTTTTATTTAATTTTTATTGTGATATATATATATATATATATATATATATATATATATATATATATGGAAAAAACCTTTATATGGAATATATATGTTCCACTCCACGAGGGACCATTCATTCTCAACAACAAGGCTCAAAGCAATTATATCAAAGTTCATTATGTCACTTGCGGGGATTGAACCTGGTGAGGAGGATCCCAATAATTCCTCCTAACCACCAGAGATATATATAAGCTTAGAAAAAGAGTTTATTGCAAGTATTAAGTTTGTATATGTTTATTAATTAAATACATATAAAGCTTAGAAAAAGAATTTTATTGTAAGTATTAAGTTTTTATATGTTTATTAACTAAATTTAAACATGAAGTCCTGAAATATCATGGTTACGGATATAAATCACTATTATTTTAATTTATATGGGAAGATGGATCTATAATTTATAGCTATTATATATATTTTATATATATTTCACATCTTTTTATCCTTTGTTATCTTTTGATATTTCCCTTCATAATTTCCTTAATTTTATATTCCCCTTTGTAATTTCCTTGGTTAATTCAAATTGTTTGATGTCTTGAATTTGAATTTATGTTATGCATGCATAATATTAATATATATGTGTGTAATTTGAATATTTGAATTGAGTTGACATTATTTTTTAATTTTTCATCTAACACTACACTACAACATCTCGTCCATACTTGAATATTTAAATTGAGCCGACATTAATTTTTTTATATTTTTTTTATTTCTCACTTAATGCTTCACGACAACATCTCATCCATATTAGGCTGCAGAGTGCCTCTCAATGCAAAAAAAAAAAAAAAATCGGATGCCATTGTGCAAAAGCCCATGTCCATGCACTACATTTGGCCCTCTTGGCATGAGCAATTCATGTATGAAGAATGTTGTGTTGTAAGGTACCAAAAAGGAATCATGTCATGCAAAATGTTATTCAAAGAGAGAAAGTTAGAGGCATAATTACACATATCCATGATTCAAGTTTTATCTTCGTATCTTCTCAATTGTAAGGGAGGACCATGCCACAAGGCTTGCATATATGGAATGGAATGAAATGAGACATTAATACCAACAAGTAGCACTAAAAAACCTCTAAAAGTCTTGTGTCTACATAAGCAATGACATAATAGTGGATTTAAATCCAAGGAAGCAAAGAACTCAAACCTAGGATAAAAGAGGACACAAGAAATCTAATGGTTTTTCCTTTGCTCAATTTCCAAAGAGATCACCTATGTCTAGCCTCACTCTTTCTCCTTGACGTGTGCACACCATAAATGTGTGTAGCATAAATATTGTGTAGAATGCTTGACCAAAGGATTGGAAACAATTGAAACAATGGTGTCAGCCTTTCAGCCAAGGGTTAAGCACAAGATCATGGAATGATGGTCACAACTCCTTCAAGCTTGAGTAAGATAATAAATAATCAGCCTTAAATCCATCTTACCCTATGTTTTCTTCCTTTCACTTTTGCAACACTCAATTCTTGGATCCCCAACCCAACTCTTAATCTAATTACACAAATGAAATCAATCTACACTTTGCAAAAAGAAATTTAATCTAAATGTTGAAATAAAATTAACTATGAGAATGAAAAAACTGATGCAAAACTTGAAATTTATACAGAAATAAATAAGGTTTGTTACCCCTATTATTAGGAGGGGTACACATAATTTTGCAATGCCTTTCACACCATTGTAAGCCCAAGGTCACATGTTAAAGCCTTGTAACAACCATGTAAGGCCTTGTATTAGGTGTTCTAGACCTTGTGTTTGGTCGGGCCATGGCCAGTCCCTTCGGGTTCATCTCTGGTTCCTTTTGTCTTGGATAGGATTGGAGGACCTTGGATGTGCTTACTTGATGACTCATGGTTATAGAGGAGTTTGCTTTTGTAAGTGTGATCACCACTACATGCGCCAGTGCAACTCACATCAAGGTGCACCTATGTCTTACCACATGGTTATGTGTCTATTCATTCTATGTGTAGCATTGGCCTTGGTGTCGTATCCCTAAGATAGTTTTCAAACATGCTGGTTTGGGAGAGTGACTCATTGGCTATTCTTGGCAAAATGAGGTGCCCTTGTTCTAGATCCTTCTTTGGATACAATTAAAAATTATTAAAAGGAAAAAATATAAATTTAGAAGGGCAACCTTGCATTAGGGAGTTAGTTTATTTTGAGAAAGACTTCAGTTTATCTTTTGTCTAATCAACCTTCAATTATGCCATGAGAAACTTGTTGAGAAATCTAGAGGCAACTAGATTGGACGACTTCTCTTAATTTGATAATTGCTTGTGATGTTCTTTTACTTAGCTTGATGTACTTGTCGTTAGCTCTTCTTTACTTTATTATTATAGTGTTCTTTTATTCATCAAACAACTACCAAACAATGAAGAACCATGAGACAAGAGAACACAAAATGTAGGCTCCAAACCAGGGCCAAAACCTCCTCTCTTGAGAGGAAAACCTACAAGAATTCATCTCTTCTTATAGAATGCTCAGATGACAAATTCCAAGACCTATGACCCTTATCAAATACCCCTCCAAGACCAAGTCAAAACCTCTTCTTGATGAATTCTTCTTCTACAAAGTCAATGTCAGTCAAACTTGCCCTAAAGCAGTTGCAACTTCTTCTTGACCTAAATTTTCGGACCTGCAATCCTAACTGCAATTTTCGGCTACTGCTACATAAACCCTAGCTGGCACGTGTGAGATAATGATGGTGAATTTTTCTTCTTTTCTCCTTCGCTTGGACAGTTGCTTCTTCTCTAGTAATTCAGCTTGTAAGGTAGTCCTTCTTACATTTGTTTTTGGCCTCCCAATATGACTGTAATATTTCGGTTTCTACTGCAATAGGTGATGCCCTAACTTCTTCACACGTGTGAGGGATGGTAGCCCAGAAACTTCAGATTTCGGTTTACTTTTTATCTCCTTGCTTCTCCTTGTTCTTCACTCCCTTTTAGGTCTTCTTATCTTCCTTGATCGAACTTGATTGATGGTCTTGAATGAGATCGAGTGCTCCCTTATATATAGTCTTCTTTCGGTGGACGAATAGACCTTTCATGAGGCCGACTTGTCTCTTTTTGAGGGTCAACTTGATGTAGCAAGGTTGACTTGTCTTAGAGGGTGACTTTGACACAACTTATGACTCAATTAATTTTCTTGACATGATACAAAACTCCCCAATGCTTCCTAAAAGGTGGACACCACTCTCTATGTAATCTTGCTAATGAAATGTGCCAATGGGTCCATAAGTGATAAGTCATGCTTCTAAATATGTAAATTGTTACTTGAGAACCATGAAGACACCACAATGGTATTCTCCAATCAAAAATCTGTTGATTTGTGGTAGCATCAGATGTGCTCTAGGTCTCAAACTTTGTGGAGAGGCTTAGACACATGTATTCCACATAACCCATAAATTGTTTTGGGAAATTCCACCCGAAGACAGTTTTATTTGACAAATTAATTATTTTTAATGAGACCCTAAGTCTAAACTTAGGAAATTAAAATAATTAATGGGTATTAATCTAAACTGTTGGTGAAACTTCTAGAAAAAGCAGATCAAGTCAAAATGTAATCTTAGTCGTTGATTGGAGATCTAATCTTGGTCGTTGAAGTCTCAACGAGAAGACTATAAAGAAGAGTTGAGGGTCATTTGGAAAAATACACAGAGAGATCAAGAGATCGAATTTTCCAAAGTCAGCAGTGCTCAAAGGAAAACTTTGATCAAGAGATTCTCATGCAGTTGAGGGGCAGAAGCAATTTTGGTCAAAGGATCTTCTCCGGGGCCAAGAATACTCAGCAGAGAGGCAGAGAAAGATGCAGAGGAAGCAGCACAGAGCCCAGAGAGGGTGACGCAAGGCCACACAGGCCACACACAGAGGCAGCGTAGAGTTTCCAAGCTATAGTCTAAGATTTTGTTGGGAGATCGGGATTCTAGGCCGGGAGGGCTGAATTTCTTGTTTCGCATATTAATTTAATTAAGTGAAGGCTGCTTCAGTATTTATAGAATAAATCTGCAAATAACTTGTTAATCTAATTTACAAGTAGGTGAAGTTAATTGAGTTTGCTATAGTAGGATTCCAGATCTAGGACTTGGAATTTTCACATGGTATCAGAGCGTTGCAGGTGAAACAGGAAGAGCAAAGCCAGTGCTGAGCAAGAGGCGGAATAGTTGCAGAAAGCAGCAGTTCGAATCCCCGGAGGGGTTGCGCAATCCAGGCCAGAAGGGTTGAAGTTTCGCAGAAAGTCTCTCTCTGAGTGAGTCGACAAAGAGGTAGGACTTCCAAATCAAGATTTTGTCGAGCCAAAGGGAGCAGCATAGAGCTGGTGGGACGCAATTTTTCTGCAGGCAATTTTTGCTGGGCAAAAGGCTGTCAGAAGAGAAAGAAGCAGCACAATGAGGGAATTTTCTTCCTCAGGGAGATCCTAGTAGGGGAATCCCATTTTTTTCGTGATCTGCGCAGCAAATCCGTGTGGTAGATCTACAAGCTCCAACAAGGAGCACGTGAGCTAGTCTACTGTTGCGCAGAGGAGGAAGAAGAGGGAGCATATTCGACATTCTTGACGGCCATGGCAGAGCACGAGCTCAAAGATCAGGACCGATTGGAGGGAGCCTCCAACTATGTAATCTGGAAGGCAAGAATTACATGTATTCTAGATGAATATGATCTCAAGCTTTTCGTGACGAGTACAGTAGTTGGCCCTGCAGATCCAAATCCGCTGAAGAAGTACACAGCTAATATTGTGAAGGCTAAAAAGCTACTCCTTGATAGAGTCAAAGATCATATTGTGTCACATAGTCGGCAAGGACACAGCTAGGCAAATGTGGGAAGCCTTGGCAACGCTGTATGAAGGCTCTTCCAAGCAGCGAAAGATGTACTTAGAGCAGAAACTGAGGATGATGCAGATGTAGAAAGGGGAGCGTTGTAATATTCCCAATTAGCCTTGCTAATTGGAATATTTCATTTTTGCTTTATTTTGCCGCTTTAGCTAGAAATAATAAATAAAGTGAGAAATAAGAGGGGTCACCTCACTTTAGTCACCTCACTTTATAAATAAAGTGTTCTTTTCCTAGTAGATTGACGTTATAACTTAGAGAGGGGGCCTTGGGGGTCCACATGAGTATGATGGGGAGGCATCAGGCTGACCCAAGGTAAACTGCGCAGGTCAAGGAGAGTAAGGACGCAGTTAAGTTTTGGAGGGAGTTTGGCATTATAAAAGGAGGGGTTCTCACCTCATTTGGACATGCATGATTTTATATTGATATTGAGAGCTAGACTTCTGTCTGCTTCAGCACGCCGGTTGTTTAGTCGGTCTGTAATGTTGTTTAGTGCACGGAGGGTGTCTCCCGGTCGGAGATCTCACCTTAGCCTCGGGGGTGGTGCTGCCACGGTAAGTTGACCCCCACCGGTTTCACCCTTGGCCGGGGGACTTGAGTGCCGCCTAGTGGGTGTTCAAGGTTCTGTCTTTCGGTTTTCGGTCGCCTTGGCGGTGGAGAGTCGGAGGGAAGAAATGCCTCTGGTGGTGAGAGTCTGGCGATGAAAAGCGCGCGGTTTCGGCAATCGGGAAGGACGCGCAGATCGGTTTGGAGTGAGGACGGCGTTCCCCGGTAGGAAGAGGAAGGACGCGGTGCGAAGGCAGTGATAGATCCGACGCGGGGGTGTAGATGCGAGCGAGATATTTATAGAGATGCGGTTACGCGGGTTGCAGATCTGGAGGGGTAGCACTAGATCCGGCTTGGGAGATTGCAGATCTGAGGAGATATTGGCAGATCCAGCCTAGATCTGAAGAGATAACGTGGATCCGTGTACCCCGGAGTTGCGGATGCGGTGTCCCGGCCGGTCAACGCAGATGCGAAAGGCTCGCCGGCGGATCTGGCAGCCGGGACGCGGAATGCGGAGAGATAGTGGCAGAGATCTGACCTTGTGCCCGGCTGAGATGCGGAGAGATAGCGACGGTCGACACGCGCAGGCTCTCGGTCAACGGTCTCGGGCGAGAGAGGACGCGGATCCGGTCGGGGAGGACGCGTCGATGAGCGGTCTTTGTGTGGGGTCTAGCGGCGTTTCAGTATTTTCAGCCTTGAGGAGTTGGTCATCTCATCTGGAGGATTTGTGGGTAGATCCAGCCCTGTTGCCAGCATATTTCTTGAGCTTCTGAGCTGTTCTTGGAGGCACAGCGTTTTTGTAGGAGGAGGGGTTCTGGGAGCGATTTTCGGAGGTGGTCCATTTGCTTCACGGTTTCTGGGTTTTGTCCGGAGCAGCGAGTATAGGTGATCTGTAGATTTTTAGCTCTTTCTGGCAAGGGGATCAGCCCCTAGCTTCAGTTTCTTCCAGCAGCTGGGATGCAGTTTCTGTGGCAGCCATTTCCTATTTTTCTGAGAGGGTTTCCACTTGCCTAGGGCAAGGATAGGTGCACTCATTCTGATTATCTTGTACTCTTCTCTATGTACTTTCAGATTAATAAAATGGGTCAGTTTTCTGGCATTCTATGTGTATTGGTTCCATAATCTGGTTCAGCATTGTATTTTCTATATCTGTCTGGCATATTTCTGTTTATTACTAGTTATTTCCCTTTGGGGATATTACAGTGGTATCAGAGCATAATTCTGGCTCAGCCTGTGGTCTATGACATCAGAAAGGAGATCATACAGAGCAATAGCTGTTGCAATTCCAGAAACGCAGTTGGAAAAAGGGTCAAATTTCGAAGTTGGGAATTAAGAAAAACGTTTTCTGGGTTTTTCTGGGTTTTGGGCGAGGATCACTTTCCCAAATTCCTAGAATTTTCCGAGTATTTTTCAGTGGGTAAATCGAAGGTCGAAGTTAAGCAGCAGTATGGCAGGAGATGTGAGTCCAGCTCGATATGCAGCCGTTTTTGCAGATTGGCAGAGCCTAGGTCAGGCATTCATGGATGCTCTCCCCTTTGAGCGCTATCTCCAGTTTCGATGCGGTATCAAACCCCCTGAGCGGCACCAGCACAAGGGGCGCGGATACCACCGTGATGACCATCGTGCAGCTAGTGGATTTCATTTGCCCAGGTTTGATGGCTCATCAAACAGTTCGGCAAAGTCCAGGGTGGTAGAGCACTTTGACAGGAGGGATCCGGATCAGTATTTTGGTGAGCTGATCAAGCTCAAACAGACTGGGAGTGCAGAGACATACATTTCGGACTTCTTGAGGATTTCGGTGATGGTACCTGATTTATCTGCAACTCGGATGGTTGGCTTGTTTGTGGAAGGGCTGTCAGAGCCACTTCGTAGCCTAGTCCTGTCGAACAGACCGGCTACCCTTCAGGATGCCATCAGCAGGACTCGGGACTTACAGGATGTCTTACACAGGACTCGGACACCTTATCCCCAGAGACAGGCCTTCCAGCCTAAGGGTAAGGACACGAGAACTCCGCCTCCCAAGGCGAATCCTGGACGAGGGCAGTTTGATGATGAGGACAGGAGAGAGCTGAGGAGGAAGCGGGTGTGCTTCACTTGCGGGGAGCCATGGGCACGAGGACACAGGTGTACGGCAGGGAAGGCACACTTCATTGAGGTCTTCTCCGAGAGCAGTGGAGAAGAGGATGAGGGAACACAGGGTTGCAGAGAGTCTGAGGATACACCTAGTGAGACACAGGACTCACCATCATTAGAGACCTCCTTGACCGTGCCGGTTGATATCGTAGTGGAGGAGGTAGAGCCTACCCCGGTAGAGCCATCCACTGAGGTGATGACTGGAGCCATGTCCGAGTCTTCGGGTGGTAGCGGCACACGACAGATGGGTGAGGTATCAGAAGATATATCCACTATCGATGAGGCACTAGGAGATACAGAGGTATTGGGCGATGATCGCAGACAGCGGTATCATCGGCTTCGGACGGACCTTCGAGTTTTGAGGGAGAAGGCCGCGTCAGTACGGGAGACCGTTTTGTTGCAGGACCAGGAGCTGGAGGGTATGAGAGCGACTTGTGCCAAGTCGGCGGCCAAGTTGGTCCGCATTGGGGAACAGCTGGATTCCCTGATGGTACAACCAGAGGGCACGAGGGAGCGTCAGATCATTCCCCTTCAGGCATGTATGGATGGGACTAGCAGTATTGTTGGGTCATCTCTTTCCATTGGAGAGAGAGAGGCAGAGCCACCTAGTCAGATCTCATATGTTGACTTGGATAGTGGTATGAGACGATCAGAGTTGTGCAGGGTACAGCAGCCACGTGTTGAGATTGGATGGCGAGAGATTCTGAGTTGGTACTCGGTGGCGCAGACTATGGATGAAGGGGAGGTCTCAAGGAGAGATCTCACTGGAGATACACTTCGACACACCATGGGGTGCAATGACTTTCTTCCCTTCTCACAAGAGCAGATAGAAGATGGGGGACATCTTTGGATGGATAACATCTCTCATGCTTGTGTTGGACATCCCTTGAGCTATACACATCATGATGGGAGGTTTTTGCCTACCACCTATTTGATTCTTGATAGGGTCTCATTGATCCTTGAGAAGCTTATACTTCAAAATCCCATGAAGTGCAAAATCAGAAATTTGATTTGGGAGGATGGTAGCCCTCATGGGAGGAGTACCAAGATGAGGAGAAGGAGGCATCCACAATGTATTGAGTGGATGTGGTTGATGAGCAAGGAGCTAGGAGGCTATTTGCAGATCTATGACACCAGGCAGCAGGAGGTTTGGCTGCGCTGGTTACTCTTGAAAGAGTTTGGCCATCACTTGGCAAACTCTCTTCCTAAGAGTAGGAGGATGGGGGAAAGATGGATGGATACTTGCATCATTGAGCAGCATAGAGTATGGATGCATGGTGTTGATGTGTTACTCATATCATTCATTGTGTCTTCATCATATGAGTTGGTTGATGGAGGTATGGAGAGGCAACACAATGTCTTGTTGCTTGGTTTGTTTCTAGGAGAGCAAGGGCAAATTTGCTCTCACACTTTGTATGATGTTGCAGGAGGAGGAGATGGCACTATCTCCATGGTCTTTGATGATGATTGGGAAGCACTTCCATCTTGGAAGGTATTCCATATTTATTGCAGCATTATTAGAGGAATCTTTGACAAGGAGCATGTCAAAGAACAGAATCTTGTATTGACAGGAGCTTATTTGCATGAGCCCCCAGCGTTGTCACCTTGGAGCAGAACATTATGGATGGAGTGTGCGCAGCAGAGATATGGTGGATCTATAACCCATAGGTCCCAGGATCACTACATATTGGTTGCACAAAGAGGAGGTAATGATGATAGAGACATCTATGGCATATTCTTCTTGACTTGGGTTTCCAAGCATGAGGAGGATTATCTTCTTGCAGCACATGGTTCATTCTTCTTCATAACATGCCAAAACACTATGGAGGACTCATTTGCGGATCCATGTGCCATCTTACTCCCAGCATATGGTCAGATTTGTATGGGAGGCTTGATTATGAAAGAGACACATGAGCTGAATGTGCCTTTGAGTATTTTCTGCACTACATGTTCTAATAGGAGCATGGGAGGAGGCATGGCCACCACTACTACATATGTGTTCTCTTTTGATGTGGGCCATGAGATTGATATTCATCCATTGTATAGCCATGGGCAAGTGTTTGGCCCTATGTTGTTGTCATATTCAGCCATTTACTATCCATTAGTAGATGTGATGGATCTTGTACATTGCTTGCCATGTGATTTTCTGAGGTTGCAGTGGATGAGACTGCGCTGTATCCTTGTGAGGGATTGTTTGCATTATGTATCCTCATGTAACACCCTCAGCAAACATCTCATTAGGATGATCCATGAAGCACATGTCCTATTCTTCATGGATGAATTGTTGTGGGCCAGCTTGTTCTTCGTTGTTGGAGGGACCTTCCTTGGAGGATTGTTCTTCACTTTTCCATTGGAGGGCAATGATTTTGCAGCCCAAGATCAGACTTTCAGCCCACCTTCATTACCAGAGCTTGAGGTGGAAGGAGATTTTCAGGAGTTGCCTTGTCAGGAGGTGGCTCATTTGGTTTGGATGATTGCTTGGGAATGGAGGATCCACATGAGAGAGATGTTCCTCACTTCATGCCTTGATTGGAGAGAGGTGATGAGTTGGTTCACAGTTGATGGGCCAGCTTACACAGTCATAGATGTAGAGCAGCAGCGGTCATGGTCTCTAGTCATAGCCAGAGGCAGTGAGCAGTTCGAGTCACGGGACTTGTGCGATTATTGGCCACAGTGGCGATGGGATCCGGGAGGACTATTGATTGGCTGGTACCATGAGAGGCCAGTTTGGGATCCTGGCATTGAGATATCCCTTCATATCGGGGTGATGCAGGAGACAGAGAGGTTTCAGTGGGACCCAGGCACATTTTGCAGTATCGGCAGGGAGCATCAGCTAGAGAGTAGGCTTGTTCAAGCATTGCTTGAGAACAAGCAATTTTTTGCCGGATGAGGATGCCACTTCGGAGAGCGAGCAGACTTTACAGCATCCATCATTTCGGTTGCTTGAGGACAAGCAACGTTTTGCCGGGGGAGACTGTAATATTCCCAATTAGCTTTGCTAATTGGAATATTTCATTTTTGCTTTATTTTGCCGCTTTAGCTAGAAATAATAAATAAAGTGAGAAATAAGAGGGGTCACCTCACTTTAGTCACCTCACTTTATAAAATAAAGTGTTTTTCCTAGTAGATTGACGTTATAACTTAGAGAGGGGGCCTTGGGGGTCCACATGAGTATGATGGGGGAGGCATCAGGCTGACCCAAGGTAAACTGCGCAGGTCAAAGGAGAGTAAGGACGCAGTTAAGTGTTGGAGGGAGTTTGGCATTATAAAAGGAGAGGTTCTCACCTCATTTGGATCATGCATATTTTGATATTGATATTGAGAGCTAGACTTTTGTCTACTTCAGCACGCCGGTTGTTTAGTCGGTCTGCAGCACTGTTTAGTGCAAGAGTGTCTCCGGTCGGAGATCTCACCCTTAGCCTTGGGGGACTTCGAGTGCCTGCCCTGGTAAGGTTATTTCTGGTTTCACCCTTAGCTTCGGGGGACTTCGAGTGCCCGCCCTAGTAAGGTTAATTTCTGAGTTCTATCTTTCAGTTTCAGTAGCAGTTTCAGGTGGAGAGTCGGAGAGGAAGAAGCCCTCTAGTGGCTGCGCAGATCTAGCAGGAAAACGCAGTTTCAGCAGCAGGAAGGACGCAGATCAGTTTGGAGTGAGGACGCTGTTCCAGTAGGAAGAGGAAGGACGCAGATCTGAAGGCACAGTGATAGATCCAGCCTTGGAGATTGTAGATCTGAGCAGATATTTGCAGATCTGGTTCTGTAGGTTGCAGATCTGGAGGGGTAGCACTAGATCCAGCTTGGGAGATTGCAGATCTGAGGAGATATTGGCAGATCCGGCCTAGATCTGAAGAGATAACATCAGATCCAGCCTTTGAGGTTGCAGATCTGAGGAGATATTGGCAGATCTAGCATAGATGCGAAAGGCTAACGAGATCTAGCCTTGACGGACGCGGTCTCGGAGATGATAGCAGTCTAGGCCAACCCGCCTTGACTCGGTGCGGAGAGATAGCGGCGAATCCGGCCTTGTATGACTCGGATCAATGGTTGCGGGCAGAGAGGACGCAGATCCAGTCAGGGAGGACGCAGATCTGATGAGCAGGGTCTTTGTGTGGGGTCCTGGCAGCATTTTTCAGTATTTTCAGCCTTGAGGAGTTGGTCATCTCATCTGGAGGATTTGTGGGTAGATCCAGCCCTGTTGCCAGCATATTTTCTTGAGCTTCTGAGCTGTTCCTGAAGGCACAGCGTTTTTGTAGGAGGAGGGTTTCTGGGGGCGATTTTCGGAGGTGGTCCATTTGCTTCACGGTTTTAAGGTTAGGTGTGGCTTGACGAGTATAGGTGCTACGTAGATTTTAGCTCTTTGCGGCAAGGGGATCGGCCCCTAGCCGAGTTTCTTCCCGGCAGTACAGGATGCGGTTTACTATGTGACCATTTTCCTATTTTTAAAGGATTTTTCCACTTGCCTAGGGCAAGGATAGGTGCACTCATTCTGATTATCTTGTACTCCTCTCTATGTACTTTCAGATTAATAAAATGGGTCAGTTTTCTGGCATTCTATGTGTATTGGTTCCATAATCTGGTTCAGCATTGTATTTTCTATATCTGTCTGGCATATTTCTGTTTATTACTGGTTATTTCCCTTTGGGGATATTACAAGCGTATTGATCCGCTCCTATCAAAACTTTAGGAAATCCATGATCAGCTAGCAGTCTTGGGGTCCACACCTCAGCCTACCACGATGGTAAGGCTAGCCCTCAACGTAGTCACAAAAGAATGGCAGGTTTTTGTCCAGAGCATCGTGGGCAGAGCAACCCTACCTAGTTGGGAAGAGATGTGAGCTACTCTTCAACAAGAAGAGCTAAGGAGGGACCTAGTCAAGTGTAAACTTGACGGCAGCAGTAGCAGTGGGTCGAAGACGAAGGAGGAGGAGGAAAACGTAGCCCTTGCATCCAAGGGGCAACAAGAGCAACAGAGACAGAAAAAGGACGTCTCGAAGATAAAGCACTTCAGGTGTGGTGAACTTGGTCACTACGCTACCCAGTGTCCTTTGAAGAAAAAGGGCAAGCATGAGAAGCACGATTCGAAGGTTGCGCTCGCAAAGATCGAGGAGGGTGAGTATGCCATGAGTGCCCATGCATCTCTAGGAGGGAGATGGGGCGATATTGAGTTGTAAGTTCGCAAGAACTTCAGTTGGGCAGGATCCTTGAGGAGTCCACCTCTTGGATCATGACCTTGCTACGGGTGCCCAAAGATCAGAGTAGCAAGCTGCAGGAGTTTCCATGGTGCAAAGGAGTGTTGGAGCGACAAATGCAGTAGTTCGTAGTGCAGTACAGAGTTGCAGCAGTGCAGTACAGAGTTGCAGCAGTGCAGAGCAGCAGCTAGAGGGACAGTGTGGGACTAGCAACAGCTAGAGTTTCAGCATCGAGATGCATCCTAGACACTTGTTCAGATTCATGGATGTTTTTCAGTTTGCTTCTCTCAAAAACTGAGTTGCAATGCAAAGTTAACAGTGGCAGTGCTAGCAGCAGATGCGGCATTTCAATGTTTACAGAAGAAATCTGCAAATAACTTGTTAATCTAATTTACAAGTAGGTGAAGTTCCAGATTTAGGACTTGGAATTTTCACAAAACCATGCATCAAAATATGTAGACAAATGCCCCAAAGGTTAGATGCTTCCATATGTGCAATTGTGCCACTCAACAACAAAACATGCCTTCAAATATGTGGAAGAAAGAAATCACATAGATCTACCTCACCATCTCTCTCCTATGCATGATAAACAAAATGATGCTCAAACCATGACTCACAAAAAACTCCCAATGTCCACATCACTTAGTACAGTGCTACTGAAAACAGTGCCTCCAAAAATGCAAAATGAACATGTATTTTCAAGCGGTAACACAATGTACATACTTTGCATTACTCAAAAGATTACTAGATTGATCATGATCCCCTTTTCATTTCTAGTATGCAATTTTGTAAACCTTAATGATTCAACAGAATCCTCTTCACCATCGTCAACTCAAACAAATGTTGAAGAAAGAATAGACAACGCACTCTCAAATTCTGGAGCATCCAGGTTGTGGCCTTGTTATAACTCAAAACTACTCCACAGGACAGCAATGATTCCAAGACCTGTAGCACAGAAAATTAAGTAATAACTAATAAGCAATAAGCCGAAAGGTCACTAGCTCACTGCTTCTTCGTTTGGATTGGTGCTTTTCCAATTTCAGGGAGGCATCCCTACTGTTTATACACTTGAAATCACTTAAAATCAGAGTGTTAATATAAGAAATCAGCACAAAGTGGAATGCCTGCAAGCAACCAAAGACTAGAGAATATTGATAATAAAGTGAGAGAATTTCAACTTGCAATAATAAAGTAGGAGAGGAAAGGAAGAAAAGAATATGTGCTCTAGGTGACTGGCACGATCAAAATAGAGGCATGAAAACTGCCCACACCACTGCAAAAGACATAAAATATTTCATCAACAAGCTAGAAAGCTGCAGAAAAGCATAGTCAAACTTTATCTTTGTATTGGTCAAGAGATTGGCTGCATCATAGAGACCGAATACAATCTAAGAGTATAGACAGCAGGAAGAGAAGAAGAGAACAATGGAGAAGAAACACTGCTGGCTGCTCACTAAAAAACTCTGGTTAACAATGTCCATGTGCCTGCCCTTTATAGATTTATTGAGCTCATTAAAGGTGTCACCTCCAAAATTATCTTATCCATGTACCTTACTCAACCTCCCTCATGTGCCATCCTTCACTCACTTTGAACTAAAGAAAACCAAAAACAAAAGTGTAGTCACCCTGTCCAAAATTATCCCAAGCTCATGCACCCTCCATGTGGTGTTGATTGGACTTAAGATAAACTGAAATCTTTCTCAAAATAAACTAGTTGTCCAAAAGTATAACTTAATAATGCAAGGATGCCCTTCTAAATTTATATTTTTCCCTTTTAATAATTTTTAATTGTATCCAAAGAAGGATCTAGAAGAAGGGCACCTCATTTTGCCAAGTATAACCAATGAGTCACTCTCCCAAAAATAGAAATGAGACATGGAACTAAATATTAGGCCACTACTAAATTTACACAACAAGGCACCTAGGGTTTCTCTTATCACATGGCGCCTAGGGTTAGCTAAATAACCATTGCCATATAGCAACCACATCTTCTACCACTTTTCATCCCGCGTGGTGATCAGACCTGCTAAAAAGTAGATCTATGAAAAATAGAGGTCCCCATAAAAAATAGGAAAATACAAAAAATGTCGGGAACTATTAAAAGAACCTTGCCAAACATGACACACATAAAAATACAAACTTTTCACATGTCAATGAAATCAGGCTCATCGGATTCGATTGTTTGCAAGGAATTTGAATATATGCTTAAAATCGTTACTTGAGCCCTAAAACTGTAACCACTAAAAATAGAAAAGTCTCGCACGTCACTTGGAAAAAATCTCATTTACGTCGAGAGCTAGCAAGGATCCCAAATATGTAATCATCTTTGACCTATGGACCTCCAAACTCTGTATCCTAAAAAGTAGGAAAATTTTTAAAACATCAATTTCCTCCAAAATTGATGAATACAGAATATGCCTCTGAAATGAACTCAAATCACTGAAAAACTTGTATTTGATCTCCATGAAAGCATCTTTGACTTGTGTGAAACTGACTTTGAATACTAGCCTATTGAAAGCTAGTTAGCTCTTAACCCTCCAGCTGTAATAGGCAAATCTAGGGGTTAACAGGCCTAGGGTATTGACTCCATTTGCATGATCCTCCACATGCCCTGTATATTCCTCATCACCTACAAATTCTTCATAATTCAGATTGTTTATGCCATCCTTGAAATAATCCAAAGTATCTAGAGTCTTAGTCTTGGGAGCTGCAGTCAACTCTTCATTATCCCCCTTTATAGTTATGCAGTGTTCTACCTATTTGGAACTATTGATGCTTAAAGAATCAAACCTTGAGTTTATTTAATTCACATTGTAGTTTCTTTTTGTCATGTTCTTGGCAGATATTTTGTCCTACCTCTGTTAAACTTTAATACTGAACCCTTGGAATCCTATATTACTTTCTTTAAAATAACCAACATCATCTTTCTCATTGGTTGTTAATTCATCAAACACCAAACTATGAAAGCTCAAAGAAAAGGATTTGAGTAAATGTTGCGTGCTTGTTGGTGTCATCTAGGTAGTATTATCTGTCTTGGTAGGACAAATGACACAAAGTTGCAAACACTTGCAAAGTGTGACTTGCTTCACTACAGTGTTGCAATGTTGGAGAAGAACTTGAGGAGGTGAATTGGAATGATTATCCATCCTTGCTATGCATATATGTGTTGAGCCAACCACCATTAGATAGCCTAGCAATCACACTAATAAGGACTACCAAGAATGAGATATGAGCAATACAAAGGAGTTAATCATAGTGCATTATGTCACGAAATTGGTTGATAGCAAAGGTGATGGCGCAGTGTCGATTGATCAAATCGTTGCCTTCATCCTTGACCCAACCAAGAAAGTAAGTAAATTTATTAATGTACAACTGATGACCACTCAATGGGACTGAACAAGAGTACAGTCAGTATGACTATATGTGGGAGTGCAAGCGCATCTCCTAAAAATATGCTAAAAATAACATATAGATAGAAAGAAACCAGTGGTAGTGTTGTCGCAACATGTATATAAAAGACCATGGTATAATAAAAAATACTCAATAGTTTGTGGCACAATACAAAATAATAATGGCCTACTAAAAAGGAACGAGTGAGTGAGATGGTAAGGTCTGGCAATGCAGCTAGAGATGTCAGGGGCTCCTGAGTCTAATGACCAGTGGCAAGGGAGGCGAATTGGGTGCAGGTTTGCTGTTGGAATCCCTTGGGGACAACAGTGGATCTGACCGGATGATCCTGGGGGGGATGTATGAGCAAGGGCTAGAACTGGGTACAAGTTCACTGTCGAAGTACTCTGGGGACAGCAGTGGTTCCAACTGTATGATCCTGGGGGGGATGTATGAGCAAGGAATACTCATAGCATCCGAGGTCGAGAAGAAGAAACTCTGAATAGGTCTCTGTCTGCTCCTATGGGACTGGGAGGTAGTCGGATGAGTTAGTGGCGCCCTGCTCTAGGAATGTCTAGAGTCAGTCCCTCTTATGCTCTCAAGCGACAGGCAGGGGTTGATTTTACTGCTGTTATTACAATTATAAATAAGTATTTTCAGACCTGGTTATTGGCTGATAAGTTGCCCAAAAAGGGCTGAAACTTATCCCTTCAGTTTAATATCTTTTCTATCTAATTGCCAGGAATTTTGGGCTGTTTGGAAGTGAAACAATGTACTCTTTCTGCGACTGTCTTGTACCTTGTTTTACAGCATCCCTAAGGCTGAAAATTCACAGGGATAAGATCCATGAAACCTTCTAGGTTGAAGGTAAAATTTCTGCTTTGTATTGATGTATTGAACTTTGAATTTCAAGAAATTTCCACAATGAGTTCGTGCAATGGATCAATGCTTCCAAGAAGTATATGATGGCATGGAGGCCATTCACCGTTAGTTCATCGATAGGTTGCATGGAAGTATCAATGGCACTATCAAAGGTGGCATCATTTGGGGGACGATTGCAAACCAAAGGATGAGAGATACAATGGGGAAAGATCTTAACTGATGGAGGGTGAATTAGGCTGATGATTTGTCTCAGACTGTGGGTAGTCTGAGATGCATGAGGTCACAGGGTTGTTGAGCCCAACCTTGCAAAAACTGAGAAAATCTGGTAAGGGAAGTGGTCAACCCTTGAGGTGACCTAGATCTATGAATTTGATCAAGATCTATAGAGGAGGAAATCCTGGGAGGAGCATCGCTCTGAGGCCAGAGATCAAACTCTGGTAATACTAAACAATATATGCTACAATGTAATATAAAAGAATCAAGATATATGACGAACTAGATTGGTCGAATAAACGCATATACTTTGAGTCAGCTTCATTTTATTATTTATAGGAATACAAGAGGAGGGATATAGAACACAGTTTATTGAATCACAGTATCTAACTAATTAACATAAAATAAAGAAAATATAACAAACTACTAACAAAGTAATCATTACATCCCACAATCCTCATAAACGTCCAACGAGTTTTGTAGGACATATCAAAAACAAAGTCATACTTGGAAGTTATGGCCCCAAGAATTTGATGTATCATTTGCACTCAATGGCTTGTAGCCCATTTCTTGCCACCTCGACACCTTGGTTTAGGGAATTTTCAAATTTTGCACTCTAGGATTTCTTCATATTGTAATAAATGGAGTTTTCCACTTTCTGGTTAAGGGCTTTTTGGAAATAAGTGCAGTCGCTTCTCTTCTCAGGGATAGCTGCCACCATTCTAGCCATTGTATATGTAAAATGATTTTCACCATTATTTCCCAAATAGAAATTGTTTCACTGTATCTTGTGTTCTTTCTGCAATATTGTGCACTCTTTAATTTCATTTTCAACCTAATCCAGGTCAACCCATAATCACACATAGAATCTGTTATTTGCAGTCCTCTTTTAGTTGGGAGTTTCTTAGCCTAGCTCTTCACCAGTCTTCTTCCAGGTGCACAAGTACTCCATCAAAGTTGCAGTCTCTCCAACCTAAACAATTTAAGGGCATCAATAATCCCTCAATTGACCCTTGAATTCTTTTGGAGGGTTGTCCAATCACTTCCCCTTCCAAACCCTTCAATTTCTGATTATCTGGGACTTGGATTTGTCCTTTTGTGGTGCACAATCATTTTACTTCTTTTTTGGTTTTCGAAGTTTGTGTATTGTCTTTCGTAGACTTGATTTTTTCATGTCGTTCTTCTGGCTTTGACAGGCCCCTTTTGCAGGATTCTCCTTGAGAATATGTAGATCTTCTTTCCCAAGTCCAACTTCATCCCTAACCTTATGTACTAAGTGCCATATGAAAAGCTCCAAAGAGAGTCTTTTCTGAATTTTTGAGGCTGTAACACCTAAATAGAGATCCACCATGCCTAGCATTTGTTAACAATCGAAGGTTCCTCAGTTATTCTTTCTTAGTTAAAAATGAGGACTCCAATATAAGATCGGAATGGGAATTGGTCATACACTTATTTAGAGCTACCAATCTCCTTTCTTGTTTTTTCTTCTCTTCATAATCAGGTTACCAAGCAATGCAGAATTATGCACTTTTTCTTCTTACCATAAGAACGTACATTTTCCCTTAATTCTGTTAGTAAGGGGACGGCTTTCTAATGAGATTAATTTGTGTCCTTTTAAGTTTTAACTGAATAAAAATCTAATCTTATCCTACCTGCCTAGATGACATGACATGACATACTTATCTACCAATAATATATCTTTAGAAAGTCTGTGCCTTCGTACTAGAGTGTGAAATTTTGGTCTTAGGGAGAAGTGATTTGCAGGCTCTCACGTAAGAGTTAATGTAGAACTAAGTATCTCAGATAAGATTACTCTGTATTGCGGAAGATTAAGATCCAGTTAATTTGCATGGATGGGATTTCAGAAGAACTTATATTCTTTTTCTATAACTTCTCTTCACTATATTTTAAAAATTGAAGAATCAGCTCACTAGTTAGTAGAATCTCTCAAAATCTAATTCTGCAATTGGTTTTTTACAGCCAGCACTTAGGAGTTTTACACTGTTGTAATGATTCTTCTCTGTAATACAATTCCATAGCATTCTTCTATCTTTCCCATGTTGTTTGTCCTCTTCTCTATACCTTCTTTCTATATGACAGGCTCTTGAACAAGCAAGTCGTTATTCTCAATTTGGTTACAGGCAATTATTTCCAGGCTTTGGCCTCCACTCTCTTCATGAAGGCTCTCTGTAGTTCTATCACCCATGGCCTTAAATATTTTTCTCATAATTGCTTCTCTAGCAAGTTTACTTTTAATTCTGGACCCTGGAACGCATGCTTCTACTCATTACTCTTTCTAGCCCAATTATTTACAGTATCCAAAGACTGCCTGTCCACAGCAAATAGAGCAGCAATGTTTGTGCTAGAGATGATATTATAAAAGTCAAGAAATGTCTCTAGTCTTTGCCTGGAAGACAGGTTCCGCTTTTGCCAATGTGGTTACCTATCTACCAACGACGAAAACAACTTATATGTTGCTATGCCAAAGGAAAATATTCCCATTATTTGTGTACATTTGTTCAGGAATTAATTTGTGACCTTCCCAGCAAGGATCTACCGGGAAGTATATTGAGATGATAAAATAATAAAATGTCTTCCTGTTACTGAAGTGTACGCAACTACAACTGACCATATAATTGCACTATCTAGGGATCTATAAACCCAGAAAGAACATAATTTCATCTTTTCAAAAGGCCTGATACACAAGTAAAACTAAATAATTTGCTGTTTAGAGTAAAACAGAGCAAACAAAGCAACTAACTTGAAACATTTCAAACTTAGAGATGCATTTGAATAAATAATGGTTATAAACTGAAAGCAACACAGAAAAGTGGGGCACAGCCTTACCTTATACTCGTCTCCCAGAACTGCAATGCTAAAAAGAATACTATAAATCTTCTCCTTCAGTTGCTGCTCAGCTGGTTTCAAAATTGTAATCAACGGTCGAATCCCATCCAATGTTACAAGCAAGCGTTTGTATTTGGGATGAAAATCCAACAAATGCTTAACTGTATTGACTGCTTCCTCTAGTTCAGTGGGATTTCCTTGTGGGCTGATTTGATGAATAGTGTTTAATAGTGTTTTATGCCATTTTAAATCAAAAAATTCCTCCATGTTCTGTTTCAGCTTTAAGTTTGGAACAAGTTCAAAACTCTCCAACTTAGTTCCTGTGTTTGGGCATATATTATTCCCTTCTTGAAACCATTTAATTATTGCATATCTCTCATAAGTGTAACCAGCTTCTGCTAGCATTACGGGATCTTGCATAATTTGGCGTGTAATAGGGCAATAAAAGGAACTTGGAATTGCTAAGTCATCAGCTGAGAAAGCAAGAGACTCTTCAGATGCCAAATTCCTAACATTTGGCAGGACTGCAGGGGTGAATAATGTGAAAAGTCCCTGAAGTAAGCATAAATCGGATACTCTTCCCTCAAGTCTCGCAGACTCTAGGTCACCCTTAAGTTCCTGCAACAATTCACTGGCCTCAAAAAATTGCAGATTTAAATGTGCCGATATTTTGCACAACAAATCTGTTGCGAAATCCTTATCTGCCTGACCATTCATAAGGCCCTCGGATATATTTTTTGCTAGATTTTCATTTTCTGGCTCCACATAAAAAGATACCCTACTCAAATTACTTTGCATATCCTTTATTTGTCCTTCGATACTTGGAACAATCTCTGTATCCCCCTGCAGCATCAAACTCAAACACTGTACTAGTTCCACAAATAGTTTTGTTATATCACCAACCAGTTCACTACATTGATACAGAAGCAGAATACGGCTGCTACTCTTACAATGTTTTGTAAAAGCATAGATTGATTCCACCGTGTCAGCTAGGCGTTGCAGCGGTGCCTCCAAAGAGGTGGAATTAATGAAATCTTCCTCCTGTGACAACTCTTCCAGGAATGATCGGAGATCCAGAAGATAATATGCCATCATTAAAAAATTAGACTTACCCACAGCAATGTCATTGACAATTATCTTTGTATCATCAATACATGTATATATCTTATTCAGTGACACTGCACTTCCAGAGGCTACAGACATCTTGCAGAATCTATCACTTTGCACACACGATTGTCTCAAACGAATGAGATCGTCATCACTTTTAACTGTGATCGATGAAGACAGTGGAGTTCCATGACCGAACGATTGCATCAAAATACGACTAATTCAATTTGATAAAACCTCAATTACTCTGAAGGAGAGCACTGTTATCAAAACCCGGTTCGATAAATTGCATTCCCTGAAGCTTGAAGCAGAAACCCGCTAGTCAAATTTGGCCCCTAACCCAAAGCCCGGCCATCAAACCCTGAATTCAAAATGCTCAACCGTTTCATGTCTCTTCAATTTCAAAAATTTCAAAATGAACCAAAAATTTATGTTCTTTCAACTTAAAACATATAATAATCCGCATGAAGTATTTACACGAAAGGGGAAAAATGCTGAATCAATTAAAATAGAGAGAAACAAAGAATTTAGGTATCAAACCTGCGCTTAGTCGTTCTTGCTGTAATCACACAAATGAAAGGATAGACAGAGAGATTCCCTCACTCAGTCCCAGAGGGTTTGCAGGATTGTAGAATGATTGGCAGGAATAATATTATCAGCTACAACTTTACTGAGTCAAAGTCAAATCGCGGCACAAGAAGACCCATTATTATAACGCAAGACGGTCAAGCTTCACGATAGAACCAAGAGCACGAAGAACCACTCCACGCGTTCGAGGTTCAACAAAGTCATTGCTTCAATTTTTGTGTGCTGAGAAAAGGCGTATAATACAAACCCCGCGTGTTATAATGTACGGGTTGCTGGATTTTGTGCGGTAAAGTTAAAGTTACCTCCTTTCCTTCTGTGCTGAGATTACATTATAAAGTAACAACGGCACAGAAGGAGAGGATCCAATCAGCTTATATTATTAGGAATGTCACAACTCCAAGGCAATTGTTCTGGAAGTTGAATAAGCTTTTCACTCTTTCTGTGTGAAAATTCTCCTGTTTCATATTTGTATTGACTGACCAAACTCGCGTGGAATAGGAAAGACACATAGGCGGAGGCTTTGAATGAGTCATTCGTTGGATTTGGATTTGGATTTGACTGAAATCGGTATTAATTTCAGTATTAACCTGTCAAATCAGTATTAAAGATGTATTAATTAATAGTGTCAGGTTCCACTGTAATTTTAACTGTGACAGAACAGCTGATCAATTTATTTTAAATACAGTATCAGGTTTCAGGTTTCACTGTAATTTTAACCGTGTGCTATTTTGGAAAATTAGATGAGCCTTATGCGGTTTCCCAATTCTTGTTCTCTCTTTGTGGGCAAGGTGATGTAAGTTTTCTATAAAAAGTATCATTTTTTCCTTTTTCAAATTTTTTAATCATGTTTATTTGAATTAATTAATCAATTCAATTTACCTATAACTTTAATAAAGAATAAATTATTATTATGACTCAGATTTCATTACAACTTTAAAAATAAATCATTATTATGACTATGTTGATATCATAATTGTGACATAATGAAATAATTATTATAAGATAGTATTTTTATTCAAATTTGTTTTTGACTGTCTATTAGTACTATTTTGACTAAAAAATTATGTTGTTTATTCATAGTTTAATATTGAGAATTCAATTTTTATTATTTTTTATTTATTTATTTGTGAAGTAATTGGTTATTATTTATTTATATTAGTTATTAATTTTTTGTTTTTAGTTTTATTTAACTTTTTATTTTAATTTTTTTCTTGATGATGAAACACATTCGTCGACAATATTCCATTGCATGTGATTATTACCGAAATTTTTTTTACAATTTATATGATGGATCACAGAAGCATAGTTTCTGAAAAAATTAAAAAAATAAAAAAATAAAAATAAATAAAAAATAAAAATAAAAATATATTCTCTTTTTCTATTATTTTCATTTTCATTAATCATAGATTTTTTCTCTATATTTCCAATTAAAAATGACTTATTATTATATTAAAAATATATTATAAAAAATTATATATATTAATAAAAAATAAAACATATATATTAAAGTATATATATGTTAATATAAACAATATTAGTTAATCATATCTCTTAATTTGTGGTGATTGTATTCAACAATACAATGTTTTATAAGTTTTTTTTTTTTTTTTGATGAAATCTTTCTCTTTATTATTTTTTAGTTTAATTAAGTTATATTTAAGTTGACAAGAGAGACAAGAGTATATCCATTGGCACTTGGCAGGAAGTGATTAAGAAGAGAAGAGATATTGATCATGACATGAAAAATGTCGCTCTCACATCCACAAAGGGTTCAGGTTTCGACGCTAGAGTGTTGTGGGAGAGGTTTGAATGTCTCTATGAGACTGTTTCGGGTTGCGGCTGCTGGGGATTAACGAGGGATGTTTCGGCAGAGGAAAACCACAGAATACCGGTGGAGGGCAATGCCCCCCCATATCTCTGCCTCTACGTTTGCCCGACAAAGGAATCGTTGTGCACCGCGATATGGTCCAGGGGTTTTCTGAGTACGATGGGCACAAGCATCATCTGGTTTGTGCTTGGTCGTCACATGCGGCAGCACAATGGATGCTAGGAAACAATGGGATCAGGGTTTTCCCCGAAGCTGGAGGCCACTATTCGGAGCACTTTCACTCCAACTTTTTTGGTCTTCTGACTCTTTGCTCTCCCAGGATGAAGGCCATGAGCAACTCAACCAATGAGGTGGGAAAATGATCAAGGAGGGTGAGGACTAGGTGGGACTACCAGACCAGACTTACGAGGGTAATACTCATCCATTGAATGTTTTTTCCTCTTCATGCTCTGTTACACCTGCTAGTTTATGGAAGCGTATTGTTGGGAGGTTTTTTGTGGATGCGTTGTCAAATTGGGTTGTGGGGGTTTCTCTGTTATTTTTGCAGCTTAGTAAACCTCGGTGGTCATCAAGCGGGGAGACTTCTCGGTACTTGCCCACCTCGCCCTCAGGTCCTCCACACTGTGGTCCCAATATGGGATTTACTCATGGTTTTTGCAATCTGGGATCATGGCCTCAAACTACAAAAGCCGGCGGGAGTCTCCTTGTTCCAGAGCCATAGTTCCAAATCTTCTTAAAAACTATTTATGGGTCCGGGACTCGGATCTTTTTACAAATCTAAAACAAAAGGCCCAATATGCAACGGGAATATCAACCTCAAATCAAAGTCTAACCTGTTCTGGGAAAGTGTTGCAGGAAGAAACCCAATTAAAAGCCTACAACATGCACAGGAACTCAACCATCACCATGAACTTAAGGCTTCTAGGCAATACCCCAGGAGTAAGCACACCAGCTAGATCCCGTTGGTTGTCAAGGGGCAGACCTCCTTCAAAGATGAATTAAGAGACAAAACTGCCGCACAGGACAAACAAACACCTAACTTGTCTATTGATCCAGGCCCATACATTGTAGAAAAAAAGGGGAAAAATCCAAAGTTGGCCATAGAAATACCAGAAGTAAATGGACTCTTCAATTCATTGCAAGCAAATGCCATTATTTTCCGCTCCAATGGATACTGGCCTAAATCTGAAGAATTAAATGCATAGATTTACCTAAAATGGACCAAAGACTGCGATATATATATGTGTGCAAAGGGTTTTTTCGTGGTTCAGTTTGATAACCAAAAAGACTATAGTCATGTTATAAATGAGAGACCATGGTTCTAGGGGAGGGTAGGCGTCTTCGTAACTCCATGGTTCCCTGGTTTTTATGCAAACTCAATGGTGGTCACAAAAATGCCAGTGTCGGTAAGGTTACATAACCTTCCGCTCCCCTTTTGACACCACCAGGTATTAGAAGATATTGGGAACTCTTTAGGAATTTTCCTGAAGTTGGACCGAGAGAGAATGGACAAAGGGATATTCACTTTTTCTCGTATCTATGTGGAGATGGACTTAAGCAAGGGGTTGTTGGAAGGTATCCTCCTATCACACAAAGATCTTAAGTGGACACAAGCATTAGACTTTGAAAATACAACATGCAGATGCAGGGTGTGCCATCAAACAGGACATTTACAAAACTCATGTATACAATCCAAGAAAAGAACAAACAGGAAACGAAAAAAGAAAAAAGGATGGCATTTTGCAGACCATCCTTCCTCAGAGGATGAGGGTGAAGTAATCGATGAAACATATCAGCATTCGGAAGCAGGAAAACAACACAATAATCAAGAAAAGACAAAAGAAGGTGCAGAAGAACATAATATTTTTGTTGAGGAAGAAAACACTATTTCTGTTATTTCGAACCGTGATACTCATTTGGGGGAAGAACAATAATCAATATTTTGTGGGTACAAAGCACTCTCACATATCTGAGAGCTCGGACTCAGATAAAGAAGCCCCAAATTTTATTAGTAATAATATGCTAGCAGTTATTTCTACTACTTCCGACCTTATGGGCTGGCAAAATGTCCAAAAGAAAAAGGGAAAAAAAGATAAGCCGAGTGCTTCTGACAAAGTGTAATTTTAGTTTTTATTTTTTACTTGGTAGCTATGCTACTTGGCATGTGTGACAGTTGGTTTAAATGCCAAATTATTTGTTATGTAATTTGTTTTAAAGAAAACTGAGACATTTATTTTCTTACTCGAAATTAGTTAACAAATAGAAATTAATTGTGTTTTGGATTTAAGGTAAATGAAATTTAGTTATGGAAGTGGTTCCATAAAGTGAGAAAAAAAAACACTGATGGTAAAAATTATTCCAACTAAGATGTGGTTGAAAGAAACAGTTCAGTCAGTTACCCTTCCTCTATGGATAAAGAAACATCCTTGTGAGGAAGAGGGGTTCTGATCTGAAAGAGGATAAGTGAAGGGAAAATGGGAGAGAGCGTGAATTTCCTGAGCTGGTAGAGAGCAGTGGAAATACTCTCAGCCATCCTGAATTCTTCCAGAAAGTAGATTAGACTGGAGTCCCGAGATCTCTTCTGAATACTATATCAACCTACCTGACTCAGGTGTGGAGCACGGGGGGGTGAGGACGTAATTTCCTCATCCACAGTAGGGAGGACAACATCAGTCGATTTCAGATAAGTAAATCCATTAAGTTCTGTTAATTTTACAGAAGGACATGTTGGTACCGTTAACTTAGGATATTTTAGAAATTATTAATTTGAATGTCTTGATTGAGATTAATATTTCATCAAAGATCCATGTTTACTGTGAAGTTCTAGACTGCTGAATAAATGATATTAATCATGAAAGAAAAAGAAACTACTGTGAAATCTTCGGATACTAGTTATCCAGAAATTCAAGATTGTTTGCGTAGATAAGTTACCTTAATTTTTTTAATGAAATAATAAGCAGAGATGAATATGCATGAAAATATAACTTCCTTTCTTTATGCAGTATAATTTTCTCATACAGAGTATGTTCTTTTGTTACACAGAGTATTTTCTTTCATTACACAAAGTATTTTCTTTGCACAATAAAACTCTCATTATACAGCAAGTGAACTTTAAACAGTAGAACAACTAGTTGGAAATGAACAAGAAGAATAGCATTCAGAGATAAAATCTTGAATGATAGACAAACCATAAAATATCTCTTGAACAACCTGAAAAGAAGGATTTGGTGAAGGGTTGATTGGGAAATCTTTTACCTAGAACCAGAATGAGGAAACTCTAGAACCTAGGACAATTGTTCCCAAATAAAAAGACTATACACGGACGGGTTTAGGTCGGTCTGGTCAACCCCTAACCTGGAAAATAATTTGCAGTAAAAACTAAGCAAGACTGTCATCATACAGTGGAAATAAATAACATATTCGAAGCACCGAAAAATCCAAATCATTCATATAAAGCATATAGTTGGAGGCAAAATTTCTTATCATTTACTGGAAAGCAGAGGTTACAACATCTCTCAGACATTTAAACATAAAAATCAAAGGTGCAAATATTAGGTGCATTTATACAAATGATAACCTAAAAACTTAACAGAAACCCCAGAGAAATAGTTGGGCTATGAAGAATACAGTAACATAAATTCCTCGTTCAAAGATATCGAGTCAAAAATCTAAACGTAGACATTATAGAGGATTTTTGCAAAACAGACATAACCTTAGTCCAGGTCATTAAATCATTAATCACATTGTAAGATAAGTCTCTTAAACACCAAAAAATATTTGCGCCTAGCATGCAAAGACTAATACAACTCATGTCGTCATGCTAACAAAGAGAAGATTGGAAGTTGTCCAGTACCTGATACATGAGATTCAAATTGTAGTTGAGTCCTTGTCTTGGTACAGGGTAGAGGCAAAGTAAGAAACCACACCGAAATTTACGGAAAACCTGTACCTGCACAAATTCAAAATGAAACGGAAGTTAGAAATCTCAGTTAATAGTATTGAGAACATCAAACACAGTGAGCAACTGTGGAACTGAAAAACGAAGGCTTAACCTACCTGGGTGAAACCGACTCCAAGCGAAAATGAAGATTTTTTGCGGGGTAGTCAGAAGGAAAAGATTAGTTCCCAGACTTTGAGTTTAGAAGGGAACATTATCCAAAAGAAAACAAAAAAAAATAACATACAGTGATAACCTTGAAGACTTACCAGTTGTGACAGAAAGGCCGAGTTGTTAAAAAAAACGACGTAGGGGGCATAACACTGAGCAAACCCCAAAGTCAACTGTCAAGCAAACGCATAGAGAGGAACGGGGTAACTTCTGGAACAGGAGTGGAGACAACTGAGTTACACGAAAGCCTGTACTCTTTAACGAAGTGTTGCTCATGGAGAAAAAACTCAAAACCGCAAGCGGTGGTAAGGCTACAAGTCTCCACAGACGATTCTGTAATTAACAAACCAATGTAATTCACCCAACTCACCTTCACCGTCGCCATAGATAGACGAGAATCATAACCAGAGAACGAAGGCCGCGACCGGTTGCAGAGATGCAACCCCGCAACAAACCCCTACTAAATGAGCTGAACGATTAGGGTTTGGGTGGGGTTGTTCACCCTAATCCATCGTGAACCTCTGGCAACTGTAGATCTCCCGGAGGATCTGACGGTGAGAATGCAACATAGATGTCAGGAGCACAAAATTCAAGTGATGAGGTGGTACAAAAAAAATATGCACAGATACATAATTTTAACCAAGATTGCTAATCACAATGTATGAGAATGGATATTTTCCGAATTCTCATTCAATAAACGAATTTCTCGGGAGAGCCAAAACATTTAAACCGGTGTGCAGTACAATGGTAGTCTAGGAACAATCAATATGAAGTACTATGGTCGTATGTTACCATATTTGCATTAAAATAAAGTTGAGAACCTTACAATATACACAAATATGTTATGTCAAGCAATATTAATGTTTATAGCATAACTAAAGAGCATGTAAGTCTAACATTTATTGCAGAGTATATAGTTCAGTAAAAAAAAAATTATGTGATGTTTGGATGGATGTTACAAGTGGTATCAGAGTAGCATTCGCACGTTGGGACCCTAAGGGCCACTTAATATAACAAATTGTGTGTAATGATGCACAGAGAGAGCACAAAAAATAACGCAGTAGAAGACATTATGAGAAGGAGTACAATGCAGTCGATACACCAACACTTGGGGGAACCCACACCCCAACCACAGTCGGAAATGAATCCTGAAATGTGGATTTAGTTGAGTGTAGACCAACACCAGCAAACCAGCAGACTGCTAGAGGAAAAACAACACCAGACTAGTATTTTATTAAGCACAATACAGAAGATATAAGAGGAGATGGTCCGGGTCAGAATGGAAAATGAGCGCTTAATGCAAGAGCAAGAAAGAATACTTAAGAATCTTTAAAACAAACAGAAATAGGGGATGATGCAACCCAGTCCCGATAGAGACATGCAGGAGGACAATGAAAGGCAAACAAGAGCTCAAAAAACGAATAGAATGGAAAAAAGCTATTCTCAGCGAAGTAACAAAAATAGACAGTACAATGAGGCTAAGTCAGGCAATGTATCGGAACAGCAAGAAATTAAGAAACAAAAAGTGGAACTGCAAGGTGAGTTCCGGAAGATAAAACCACCCACGTTTGATAGAGAGGCGGAAGAGGTGGTTGAAGCATGGTTGATAAATATGAATAAGTACTTTCAAGTTTATGAATATAACAACAGTCTTAAGGCTAGGCTAGCCATCTATCAGTTGAGAGAAAAGACCACATTGTAGTGGGAGGAAGTTAAGAATGTCCGCAGCATAGAAGATCAGGATGTGACATGGGAGGTATTTCAACAATATTTCAAGGACAAGTACCTAACTGAATGTTTTTATGATGAGAAGTCCAAAGAATTTCATGAGTTGAAATTAGGCCAGATGACGATGGATGAATACATAACCAAGTTCACTTCTTTACTCAAATACATTCCTTACTTGAGGGATGAAAAATCTAAGGTTCAGCACTTCCTAAGTAGTTTGCCCACTCATAGGACAGAACGAAATGAATTTTTGAATCCAAGAACCATGGATGAGGCAATCCGAAAAGCCAAAATGTGTTACCAGCAAGCTAAAGCAAAAGGAGAACTAGGAAAAGGTTGGCCGCCAAAAAAAGTGTAGAAGAGCAGTTCAGGTTTTAAAAATGCTAGAACCACTTCTACAAGAAGTTCAGTGAATAAACAGTTTGGAAGAAACCACCAAAGAACCCGGTGCCCTGTAGAAGATAATCCCATAGAAGCTTCCAACAAGCCTGAGCAAGGACAAAATTTGAAACCACCCCTACAATGTTGGGGGTGTGGCAAGGCGCACTATTATAGAAACTGTTTGCAACAAGGAAGAAGCGAAACAACCACTACTCTACATGAAGCTTCCACTGTGAGAGATATAGCCCGAAGCATACCCAAAATTAACGCAACATTAGAAGATCGCCAGGCAGATTACCGACCAATAATGATTGAGTTGGAAGGTAAGCTACTTTCACAACCTATTTTTGTTTTGGTTGACCCAGGTGCAAGTTTAAGTTATGTGAATCCCAAATTAGTAGAAATATGTAAATTACAAAGCCATAAATTCAAAAGTCCATGGCTAGTACAGCTAGCCACTGGATCAAAGAGGAAATTCTGTGCCAAAATTCATAACTATACATTGGAGATTGGTGAGCAGCAGTTAAACGTAGATATGAATATCTTGCCTTTGGGATCTTACGATGTGCTATTGGGGATGGACCGGTTGGAAAAGAACTAGACCCTGGTGGATTGTAAAGATAAGATTATATATTACAGAATGCATGATGGAACATGTAAGGAGATACAAGGAATCAAGAAGCCTTTACAACTGCGTCCCATTACAGCCTCTCAAATGAGTAAGTGTATGAGGAAGGGATGTCAGTTATACGCAATTCAAGTAGGCTTCACTAATTCTAAGGAAAAGACTTCGATGTTGGAAAACATACCTATAGTGCAAGATTTCATGGACGTATTTCCAGAAGATGTACCAGGTTTACCACTAAGAACGGACATTGATTTCACTACTGAATTGGTGCTAGGAGCATCACCGATTTCAAGGGCACCCTATAGAATGAGTGTACCAGAATTGACCAAGCTAAAGATGCAGTTACATGAATTGTTGGATAAGGGGTATATTCGACCAAGTGTGTCTCCTTGGTGAGCACCCGCGCTGTTTGTGAAGAAAAAAGACAGAACCATGCGAATGTGCATGGACTATCGCCAGCTCAATAAATTGACCGTCAAAAATAAATATCCATTACGTCAGATTGATGACCTGTTCAATCAGGTAAAGGGGGCCACTGCATTTTCAAAGATACACTTGAGATCAGGTTATCACCAGATCCGGATAAAGGATGAAGATATCCATAAAACTTCTTTCCGTACCATGTACGGGCATTGTGAATTTGTGGTACTACCCTTTGGTTTGACTAATGCACCAGCAACGTTTATGAGGCTGATGCATGGTATATTTCCCTTCTTGGACAGTTTTGTGCTAATATTTATTGAAAATATCTTAATCTACTCGAATAATGTGGAAGAGCACAAGGAACACTTGAGAGTAGTGCTGGAGATATTATAGAAACATCAGCTGTATGGTAAATTCAACAAATGTGACTTTTTCAAGGAAGAAATCCAGTACCTAGGCCATGTTATTTCTGCTGTGGGAATTTTAGTTGATCCAGAGAAAATCAAAACAACTATGGAATGGCGTGTGCCCCAAAATGTGGCAAACATTCGATCTTTTATCGGTTTAGCCGGTTATTACTGACATTTCATTGAAGGATTCTCAAAGATCGCTTTTCCAATTACCTCCTTACATAGGAAGGGAAAAGTATTTAGGTGGACTAATGAATGCCAAAGCAGTTTTGAAAAGTTAAAACTCTTGTTGAATACTACTCCAGTGTTGAGGGTAGCTGACCCCAACAAAGAATTTGAAGTCTGTACAGATGCATGTAAAGAAGGAGTTGGGGCAATCCAGTCCCAAGAAGGAAGAGTGGTTTCATATGAATCGTGGAAGTTAAAAGAACATGAACAATGATACTCTGCTTACGATCTGGAGCTATCAGCAGTAGTGCATGCGCTTCGAGTGTGGAGGCATTATTTACTGGGAAAGAGGTTTGTGCTAAAGACCGATCATAGTAGCCTAACGAGCTACTTCAAGCAAGCTGGTCTCAATTCTCGCAAGACAAGATGGAATGCTTTTCTAAGCGAGTTTGACATTGATATGCAACATGTGAAAGGTAAGGAGAACTGGGTGGCAGATTCCTTAAGTAGAAAGTTGCATGGAGTCTATGAACTTTACTACAACTAGATTGAAAGTAAAATTTTGGATAAAATAAAAAAAGAAGCTAAGAAGGATCCTGAATACCAATTCATATGGCAGCAAGAAGAGGAGGCCAAAAGGCAAGGAAACTCTTTCGATTATGGAATTAGTGAGGATCAAATATTAACCTTAAAGGAAAGGATATATGTTCCGAATCGAATGGATTTGAAGGAGCTGATTTTGAATGAATACCACTGAAGTAATTATGCAAGACATCCAAGATATCAAAAAATTCTAACAACAATGAAAAAGAATTATTTATGGCCCGATATGCGAAAGGATATTACAGAATATTTGAACAAGTGTCTAGAGTGTTAGCAAGTTAAGGTGGAACATCAACATCCGACGGGATTGTTGTAGCCCATACCAGTACGAGAATGGAAATGGGAGGTCATATCTCTAGACTTCATCACGGGTTTTCCAAAATAAAAATAAAATAATGACTCCATTATGGTGGTGGTCGATCAATTGACCAAGGCAACACATTTTATATTGGTACAGTCCACCTGTAAAACAGTGCAGATCGCAGACATATTTATGAGAGAAATCTTTCGACTGCATGGCATTCCAAAGACTTTCATATCTGACAGAGATGTGAAGTTTATTTCAGCATTCTGGAAAACTTTTGTTTACAGGTCTGGGAACCCAAATTAATTTCAATACCGCCTATCATCCTCAAATGGACGGACAAACGGAGCGGGTGAATAAAATCCTGGAGGACATGTTACGTATGTACGTAATGAAACAACCAACAAGATGGGAAGAATATTTACATTTGGTGGAATTTTCTTACAACAATGGTTACCAGGAATCTCTGAAAATGAGTCCCTTTGAAGCCTTGTATGGTCTACAATGTCGCACACCTATCAATTGGAGTAGTCCCGAAAACAAGCTGATACTAGGACTGGAAATGTTAGCTGAGATGGAATCAGAGGTAAGAAAAATCAGGCAAAATTTGAAGGCGGCTCAAGATTGACAGAAAGTATATGCAAATAAGAAAAGAACTTATCGCGAATTTGGAGTAGGCGACCATGTGTACGTACGAATAAAACCAAAAAGGAGCACGCTACGATGGACCTCTTCTGCCAAGTTGGCCCCTAGGTTCTGTGGGCCCTTTCAGATATTGGAAAGGGTGGGACTGGTGGCATACCGATTAGCGTTACCTAGCCATATTTGGGTGCACAATGTGTTCCATGTATCGTTATTAAAATGATATGTACATGACTCAAAGCATGTAATCCACTGGCAAAGTATTCAGGTAGGTTAAGCTTAAAAATCCTAACTAGAATTACTAAACTGTGTGAGGAATTATATCAGATTTTTGCTGACTGCAGGTCGAGACGGACGGCGAGTTTTTGGTCAAACCTCAATGTATACTCGATCGGAGAGAAATCATGCTCCGGAGGCGAGCCATCACCCAGGTTAAAGTGCAATGGAAGCACTTCAGCTTGGATAAGGCTACCTGGGAAGATGAAGGGTTTGTTCGGGAGGCATACCCAAAGTTGTTTGTTGAGCTGGAGCGAAACACCGAGGACGATGTTCACTTCCAGGGGGGGAGTTGTGACAGCTGGTTTAAATGCTAAATTATTTGTTATGTAATTTGTTTTAAAGAAAACTGAGACATTTATTTTCTTACTAGAAATTAGTTAACAAATATAAATTAATTGTGTTTTGGATTTAAGGTAAATGAAATTTAGTTATGGAAGTGGTTCCATAAAGTGAAAAAAAAAATACTGATGGTAAAAAGTATTCCAAATGAAAAGTGGTTGAAAGAAATAGTTTAGTCATTTACCCTTCCTCTGTGGATAAAGCAACATCCTTGTGAGGAAGAGGGGTGATGATATGAAAGAGGCTAAGTGAAGGGAAAAGGGGAGAGAGCGTGAATTTCCCGAGCTAGTAGAGACTAGTGGAAATACTCTCAGCCATCCTGAATTCTTCCGGAAAGTAGATTGGACTGGAGTCCTGAGATCTCTTCTGAGTACTGTATCAACCTACTTGACTCAGGTGTGGAGCATGGGGGGAGGAATTAATTGCCTCATCCACGGTAGGGAGGACAACATCAGTCGATTTCAGATAAGTAAATCCACTGAGTTATGTTAATTTTACAGAAGGACATGTTGGTACTGTTAACTTAGGATATTTTAGAAATTATTAATTTGAATGTCTTGGTTGAGATTAATATTTCATCAAATATCCCAGTTTACTGTGAAGTTCTAGACTGCTAAATAAATTATATTAATCATGAAAGAAAAAGAAACTACTAAGAAATCTTCGGATACCAGTTATCCAGAAATTCAAGATTGTCTGCATAGTAAGTTACCTTAATTTTTTTAATGAAATAATAAGCAGAGATGAATATGCATGGAAAGATAACTTCTTTTCTTTATGTAGTATAATTTTCTTCATACAAAGTATGTTCTTTCGTTACACAGAGTATTTTATTTGCATAATCAAACTCTCGTTATACATAAAGTGAACTTTAAACAGTAGAACAACTAGTTGGAAATGAACAAGAAGAATAGCATTCAGAGAGAAAATCTTGAATGATAGACAAACCATAAAATATCTCTTGAACAACCTGAAAATAAGGATTCGGTGAAGGGTTGATTGGGAAATCTTTTACCTAGAACCAGAATGAGGAAACTCTGGAACCTAGGACGATTGTTCCCAAATAAAAAGACTATACACGGACGGGTTTAGGTTGATCTGGTCAACGCCTAACCTGGAAAATAATTTGCAGTAAAAACTAAGCAAGATTGTCATCATACAGTGGAAATAAATAACATATTCGAAGCACCGAAAAATCCAAATCATTCATATAAAGTATATAGCTGGAGGCAAACTTTCTTATCATTTACTAGAAAGCAGAGGTTACAACATCTCTCAGACATTTAAACATAGAAATCAAAGGTGCAAATGTTAGGTGCATTTATACAAATGATAACCTAAAAACTTAACATTAATAGAAATTCCTCGTTCAAAGATATCGAGTCAAAAATCTAAACGTAGACATTATAGAGGATTTTTGCAAAATAGACGTAGCCCTAGTCCGGGTCATTAAAACCCTTAATCACGTTGCAAGATAAGTCTCTTAAACACCAAAAAATATTTGCACCTAGCATGCAAAGACTAATATGACTCATGCTGCCGCATTAACAAAGAGAAGATTGGAAGTTGTCTAGTACTTGAGACAGGAGATTCAAATTGTAGGTGAGTCCTTGTCTTGGTACAAGGTAGAGGCAAAGTAAGAAACCACACCGAAATCGACAGAAAACTTTTACCTGCACAAATTCAAAACCAAACGGAAGTTAGAAATCTCAGTTAATAGTATTTAGAATGTCAAACATAGTGAGCAATTGTGGAACTGAAAAACGAAGGCTTAACCTACCTGGGTGAAGCCGACTCCAAGCGAAAATGAAGATTTTTTGCAGGGTAGTCAGAAGGAAAAGATTAGTTCCCAGACTTTGAGTTTAGAAGGGAACATTATCCAAAAGAAAACAAAAAAAAATAACATACAGTGATAACCTTGAAGACTTACCAGCTGCGACAGAAAGGCCGAGTTGTTAAAAAAACGACGTAGGGGGCATAACACTGAGCAAACCCCAAAGTCACCTATCAAGCAAACGTGTAGAGAGGAACAGGGTAACTTCTGGAATAGGAATGGAGACAACTGAGTTACAAGAAAACTTGTACTCTTTAGCGAAGTGTTGCTCATGGAGAAAAAACTCAAAACCGCAAGCGGTGGTAAGGTTGCAAGTCTCCACAGAGGATTATGCAATCAACAAACCAATGTAATTCACCCAACTCACCTTCAACATCACCATAGACAGACAAGAATAATAACCAGAGGACGAAGGCCATGACCAGTTGCAGAGCCGCAACCCCGCTGCAAACCTCTACGAAATGAGCTGAACAATTAGGGTTTGGGTGGGGTTGTTCACCCTAATCCTTCGTGAACCTCTAGCAACCGTAGATCTCCCGGAGGATTCGACGGTGAGAATGTAACATAGATGTCAGTAGCACAAAATTCAAGTGATGAGGTGGTACAAACAAAATCTGCACAGATAGATAAATTTAACCAAGATTGCTAATCACAATGTATGAGAATGGATATTTTCCGGATTCGCATTCAATAAACGAATTTTTCGAGAGAGCCAAAACATTTAAACCGGTGTGCAGTACAGCGGTAGTCTAGGAACAATCAGTATGAAGTACTATGGTCGTATGTTACCATATTTGCATTAAAATAAAGTTGAAAACCTTACCATATATACAAATATGTTATGTTAAGCAATATTAATGTTTATAACATACTTGAAGAGCGGGTAAGTCTAACATTTATCACATAGTATATAATTAAGTAATTTTTTTTTTATGTGATGTTTGGATGGATGTTACAACATGGGTCATGCTCTTCGGTCCCTTTGGGATGTTTTTGAATGTTGCAAGCATCTACTCTTGTAACTTTTCATTTTTTAATAGATTTTTTTCTTTGGAAAAAAAGTTATATTTAAGCTAAGTCTCAAGTACTAGCTATTATTTAACCTTTGTTTTAAATAAGAAAGGACGTGTTATTTTCTTTATTTTATTACCATCACATTTATTTTCCAATTGATATTGTTATAAATGTTTTAAAAATAATATATATATATATATATATATATATATATATATATATATATATATATATATATATATATATATATATATATTTGTTTTTTTTTTAATATTATAAAGATGCAATTTTTTTACTTTATTATTTTTTAAGAGATTAATTTCAAAAAAAAATTTGTAAGTTCTAGTGGTTTTGGATAGAGGGTGATTGGGTGCTCTGATAAGGCACTCTTTGAATTGAAGTTATTGGTTCGAATTCTCTGCCCCAATCAAAATGATATATTAGCAATGATAAAGATGTAGTCCCACCAAACTTACTAAAAATAATATTTTTATTTATGATAAAAACAAATATTATTATATATATTTTTAAATTTTTTTTTTTAATATTTTATAAATGGTATTTTTTTCCTATTTAATTAATTTTTAAGAGATTGTTTTCTAAAATATGTTTATTATAAAAATTGATGTTATTGTAATATTTTAATGTGATGGTGACGTTATAATTTAGCACTTATATCTTTTCACCCTTCATTTTAAGTAATAATAACTTCAATTAGAGTTTGAAAGAGGTTTTAGATGTCACTTAAAAATATGACATGAAAAAAAAAAAATTAATTAAGTTTTTAAATTTTTAAATTTATTTATTTATTTATTTTTATTTTTATTTTTTAAATTTTATTTTTAATTTAATAAATTTAAAATTGAATGATTATAAATTGAATAATAATAAGGGTTATGTAGTTGCTAGTATCTGAGAGTTTAATTTAAATATAAGTTAATTAAACTAAAAAACAATAAAGACAAAGATTTCATCACAAAAATAAAATAATTAATAAAATATTGTAGCTTAATTAAACTAAAAAATTATAAAGTCAAAAATTTCATCACAAAAGTAAAACAATTAATAAAATATTATATTGTTGAATGTCATCCCAAAAAATTAAGAAATATGATTAACTAATATTGTTTATATTAGCTTATATACACTTTAATATATATTTATGTGTTTTGTTTATATATATATATATATGTTTTTAATATAATAATAAGTTATTTGAATTTGAAAATAAAGAGAAAAAAATATAATTCATGGAAATGGAAATAAAAGAAAAAAAATAGACATAATAGAACAAAAAATTAAAAATTAAAAAAAAAAAATTAAGTAATAAATAAATAAAACTAAAAATAAAAAATTATTACTATCGATCATGGAAATGGTCATAGTTGCATGACTTACTTAACCGAGTTGAATCCCAAAAAAAGATATCTAACAAAAAAAATAGTAACTAATAAAAATAAAAGTTATAATAAGACCTCAACCAATCATGTTACAAATAAATAAATTAAAATAATAATAATAAATAACAAAATTTGAATTATGAATATTAAATTATAGATAAATGGCAAAAAAAAAAATGATCAAACACAACTAAATAAGCAATACATAAATACATAAATATAATAATAACAATTATATATATATATATATATATATATATATATATATATATATATATATATATATAAAGAATAAGAATATGGAACATTTGTATGTTCTGGTATCCTCAATATTATGGGATGTCAATAATATGGGATCATGAAATGTGGAATCTATATCAAAATTCTCACTTCGTCCATGCTAGCAATTATATTCTTAAGATTATGGATATGATAAAGGCATTAATAAGAGCTAAGTATTTCATGTCATCCACAAGACTTATTTATATTTTTAATTTGTATAATATGGATATGATAATAATTTCAATAAGAACTTAATTGTTTTTTTTTTTTTCAGAAGGAAAAAAACGCTGTATATATTAAAAGAAATATATGACAGTACATGATCATCAATACTTTCTCAAGCTGTTATAAAAACAGCGAGAAAACCCCATATACCAAATACATCCAGAAATACTTCTGAAGAGAAGTAATTCGATGTTCATGGCCTACAACATTACGGGTAGTATAAAACATACCCACAAGATCATCCCTGTATACAAAGAAAAGAGCCAGCAGCCAATATATGCAGCATCATATTCATGATAATACAAAAATAAAAGATAACTGAAATGAAAGACAACAAACGAAAAAGAGAGATCCATAGAAGACCGTCTCGCTAGGCAAAAACCAATCAGGCTCGCTTGAAATACATCATGCACGCATGACATTTGGAAACCGAGACATCTGATAAATAAGCCTGATCCATATGAAGAAGAAAATAGCAGCCTTTGACCATACTAAAATCCCTGCACCAAACAAAACAGGCTCGCCTGATGAACTGTCCGGAAAACAAAAAGCACCTGAAAAAACGAAGAGATTGGTCCCCATGATTGGGGGAGATCCGGCTCCCCAACACGTTCCAGAGATCCGACACCTCACTGCATTCTACCAAGACCGGCGAGTCCTTCAGTTCCGGGATCGAAAGGATATGATATGTCCTGACGAATAGAGAATACATCATCCATCCGGACCATGCAAATACCCGATGCAGCAGAGATCGAAAGATCAAAAAAATGGATAACTCCGAGATCCATGGAGGCAACAAGGATTATCTGAGAATAAAATAGTGGCATTGAAGTCACAAATCCAGAGATCGTTAATACAGCATGCCCGAGGAGCTAATTGCCACGATCCAAATGCCAGATGCTATAATGTTGAGGGAGATCCGGATTAGAAAAAAACAGCAAAGACATGCCGCAGCACATAACAAGATTCGCCCGGATCTAAAAACTAGTCAAAGAGCAATCCGAGAAAAAACCAGAGCACTGATGAGCTGATTAAATCAGTAGGTGAACGGTCACAGTTGATGGGCGACCGGTCAGAGATGAGAAAATAGAGTATGCGTCATTAAAGGATGAGTTGGTGAAACGGCTATATCACTAAATGGGACAACCGTCCACCAACGTGCCAAAAAGTCAGATCGCCGGTTATGTCAGGCGAAAGGAGGGAAATTTGAAATGCTCGCTCCCCTGAAAAAACGTTTGAATTATCCGGAGAAATGACAGGCTAGCCGGAATACCATAGACCCCACAGTAATTGCAGAAAAACTCAAAAACAGGGCGACCACCATCACCCGCAAAGACCCCCCACTGCTCGATTAGAGACCCTACATGCCCTGGTCCAGCTGATGCTTCAAGATCTAGAATGGTGGTATGCCCAGAAAGACCACGTACCACATACCGCTACCCCGATCTTATCCAAAGCAAAACTCGGCCCGATCTCATCCAAAGGCCTGCCTACAGGCCAATATGGGAATGACAGAGATCGAAAATGTCATTCACACAGGCCACGCTTTGGCATAGAGAGCAAACACACTCGGGCGACCCAAACGATTCAAACACACAGCCACCACAAACCAGGGCATCAAAAGACCGATCAGAAAAAACCCCAAATCAAAAATCAGCCGGAGCACCGACTATCCCGACACACTTGCATCCAAAATCAATTGCAAATCCCGATATCACCACTCGGAATCGCCTCACCTTAATGTACTGAGGTGTTCAAACATCCGATGCCACAGATGTGAAAACCCAATACCATCCCTGATAAAATCTCAGCAACAGATGCGACCACGGATTAAAAGGGATAAAACGCAACAGCCTGGGTTCATCCACAGCCACCATAAGCAACATATACTTGTCCACAATGGGTTCCAGCGAAATGCAGAATCGATAGCCACCAAAATCGATCAGCAAAAGTTCAAAACTTGCACAAAAGTCGACATTGGGTACCAGCCTCGAAACATGCATCAACAGCCACCAATATCAGACCAACCATATGATCTCATGGGTTCCAGCTCGACAAAAACAGGCGATCAACTTACCTCTTCAGAACCTACTTCAGCACTGTAAACCAGACCCCTGAACCTGGAAACCATTACCTCCCTGATAAAAAAACTAGCAGAAACCATAGCCGGTCTCACAGAGCCCCCCCTTCTAACCCAGGTCTCTCAGCGCTCGGAACTATCCGAAGCAGACATGGCCGCCCACATGGAATGCAGATGTGCACTTGAGCTGCGTCGAAATCTTAGGTTCTGCCTCTCCAGCCTTAATCTCCCTATCCTAAGCCATAGTAAGTCATACAAAGCCCCCCTCGGATAAGTAACTCGGCACAATCTTAAACCAAGGCCCAGATCAGAAAGTAGCAGCTATGGAGATCCTCGGATCATTCGTCTGCGAGCCGATGACCTGAGGAGAGAGCCATTGCTCCAAAACTTGAGCTATACAACCGACCAAGAGCTACAACCCGAAGCTCATCCCTCCTGCGACCACCAGTAAGTCACAGCTTCACTCAAAAACTTGAGCCATTGCTCCAAAGTGAGCAATACCACCGAACAAGAGCTACAACCCCAACTCAACGCAGAAATCATAAAATAGCCACCTGAAGCAACAAAGTGAAGTCCCGGAAGGGTTCCAGCTAAAGAAACATATATCATATGCCACCAACAGCATCAACAATGACAGCATTGGGTACCAGCATTGTACAATCGCAATAGCCACCAACAGGTATGTATCCCACAGGGTTCCAGCTAGAACATGCATACAAAAGCCACCAACACACTATCAAGGTGATCATATTGGGTTCCAGCTAAATACATGACTCAGTAGCCATCCTCAGCGACCGCACATCATCCTCCCAGGGTTCCAGCTATCCCCAGATTTCCAGACTCAACCAGATCATCCATATCCAGAGATCAATCGATTTGCTTTGACCATCCTACTCTCTTTTGGTTGAACTCTTCACGTTCCATGCATCCCATAGTTGCATTGAATTTGGGCTCTGCAAAATCCGTTGTGCATGTCCCACTGATTCATGATCAGCCTGAACATGAGGGATCTCGATGATTGGAAAGATCGAACCCCCCTCCAAGAACTTAATTGTTATTGATAACTAAGTATTTTATGTGACTTATTCACGATTTTATTTTCAAGAGTATATATATAATAACAATTTCAATAATAATTTACTTATTATTGTTGTAAGGAAAATAACATGAGATATGGTTGGAGTTGCATATATCAAGGCTTATTGATATCTACATGAAAATTGTTATCCAAAAATAAGTTTTTTTTTTTAGTTGAAATAGTTGGACAAGTTCTACTTTAGAGTTATACATATTAAAGACCTACCAAAAGAGAAAAGATACACTATCATAAGAAAGCTCATCCTAAGAACCTTATAAATTAGGGACAAAGTACTAAACCTAAACTACCTCCATAAGGTTATAACTTCCAAGTTGGTAAGAAAGCACTAGAGTTACATTGTTTTTGCTGCATTATAACTTTCCTTGTGTTGAGTTGGCCATTAAACCATTACCATCAAAGGCATTTTCCCTACCATGTTGAGTTAGCTCTCAAAGAATTATTATCAAAGGCATTTTAGCTATCATCTTACTACTTTGGATGTCCTAAAAAACTTAACTATGTAGTCAATGTGTTGGAATTTTGGGTAGCTCGGAAGGTATATCTGAGAGAAGGAAACCTACCAAAAGTTAGTTGGTTGGGCAATTTACTGAATGTTCGGGTTTTTGACCCAAAGTTGCGGTTTTGGGACCTAAGAAAATAATTTCTTATTCAAAGGGGTTAAGTGAGTGAAAACCTTAAACATCTACGGTTTTGGCCTAAGAAACCCTAAAAAAAAATATAAATAGAGAACCCAAGGAGAGGCTCATTGTACACACTTGAGAAGGACTTTGTGTGGAGGAAGTGAGCCCTAGAGGAGGTCAAGTTTGTCTAAGGAGGTCACAAATCAGCAAGTCAAGTTTAGGAACCAACAAGGAGATTTGATATGAGATATTTAAGTGGAGGATTTATCCAACAAGGCGTCGAGTTTTTATGGTAGAAGAAGTTGATTCCATATTTTGGTTAGAAGTTGCATCCTAGGTTACTGTGGCAGTGTGTTGAGCCCTATATCTGAGGGTCGAGGGCTAAGAAAAGCAGGTTGAGGGCCTCAAGACCTATTGACAAGGCTAAAAAAGAGGGTCAAGTATGTGGAAGGAGGTTGCAATATGTTGGAACAAGTTACAACTTGAAGAAGGGGATCTATTGTGAGTTTAGGGTAGTTGTAAGCTTGAAAGGAGGAATTCAAGAGCACATAGGAACTTACTCCAACTATTGTAGAAGGATTGGAGGGTTGTAAAAGGGAACTGAGAGACCGATTGTTGGTTTTAAGGAGGCCCAGTATAGGCTACAACCTATAATAGCCTGGTCAAGGGCATGATCAGGGCTGACATACACTAATCTAAGGAGGATTAGGGCTGTTATAACAACTAACAAAGCATCAAATCATCTGCTGAAGAAATTAGAGGTGGTTGTGACTTGTAGCAGGGATGGACAGTGGCCCAGTAGTCTTGGTTAGGGAAAACACTTAAAGTGCATCATATCCATCTTGGTGAGCCACACTTTTCAACATATCATTTTTATATAGCTATGTTTCATGGACAATGAAAACTTTAAGGGAATATTTTTCCATTGGGCTAAATTTGAGGGATTGAAAAAATAAGGAGGCATTTTTAAATTTAAGAAACATTTTAAAGTTTATCCCAAAAAAATGTTGGGATATAAATATTTATTTATTTAGTCACTACTATGAAAATGCTTAAAAAATAATAAATAACTACTCCAAGGTTTCACTTTCAGATCTCTACCATCGAGGGTTACAATTGCTCGAGATTTTTGTCTCTTTATAAATAAAGGTTACAATCACTCAATATTTCCAAACAACATAGTGTGTTTCCCATCTAATTCATGATTTTTTTTTTCAAATCCACCATGTTCAACTCTTCCCAGTTGAATTCAAGGACAAATAAAATCCTTTTGCTTCTATTTCCAATATTTACTTACAATGCAATTAAATTTAACTTTGTTAAGGGATCCTTCTTATAAATAAAATAGCCAACCCCATGAGGAAATGATTATGTTACGGTTTTGGCTATAATAGTGGCCCTTATTTGTTATGAACATTGTGAATTGTAATCTAATCAAAGATGACATTAATGATAGTTATATCAAGAGACTCTGCCCTTATTTCCATTTGAATTTTATAGTTTTTTTTCCCTTTTATCACTTTTGATATTTTCTTTGATAAAGGTTTTGGGACAATAATGGCACTAGAGCTTTTGGGATCCCTCAATTTAAGAGTTTAAACCTATTAATGACTGCTATTTTCCTAAATATATCTATAATATCGTATTCATTAATTTCTTACATAGTACCTATTTCAAGAACCTAAATTTGGACCAGAATATAAATTATCTATATTTCTAACATGAGAAGTTGGTTTCAATTTTTATTTATAGAACTCCATCTTTCCGTAAGTTGTTGGGTTTTTGCTTAGTCCATTATATACCCATAATGGTTGCAACTCCATGGTTATGGAAACCTATTTTTGCAAAATTCATTCCATATAAAACATATTTTTGTGGCAAATTCTTCCACATCATGTCATGTCCACAAGACATGTTGCTTTGCACTAGTACTGTCCACTAACATTTCTTGTATTTGGAGCTCAATGATCATGTCTATGTAATGGGTTTTTCCAAACATATGTTTAGATTTCCCCATTCTTTATGGATGAGCAAGATACATTAGATACATTATTTTGGAGTTCTTAGAGCTTATTTCTAAATATTATTTATTTTTAATATTATTTTGCTTCTGTTTTTACCATTTATGTATCCCTATAACTTTATTATTATTAAATTTTTGCTATATTATAAGTTAATTTGTTTAATATAATTAAAATAAATAATCTCCTAACAACTACCTTATAAATAAATAATATTTTGTAGGCATTTCTTAACCCTATTTCTTTATTATTATTTAGTATTTGTAATATTATAAATTAATTTATTTAATATAATTAAAATAAGTAAATAAACTCCTAACTACTTTATAAATATATAATATTTTGAAACCAATTCTTAACCCTATAACTTTATTATTATTTAATTTTTGCAATATTATAAATTTATTTATTTGATATAATTAAAATATATAAATTCCTAACCACTACTTTATAAGTAAATAATATTTTTTAACTAATTCTTAGCAACTACTTTATAAATAAATAACTAATTATTAACCCTTATAACATCATTTTAATTAATTTAAGAATTATTCTTACTATATTAGGAATATATATATATATATATATATATATATATATATATATATATATATATATATAATTATGATAAATGAATATTATTTTGTAATTAATTGATGATGATGACAATGGTGGTGGTGGTTAACGTCCACTGAGACCAATATTTGGTCTATCGGAATTAAAGAAAAGAGTTATTTAATTTGATTTAAGATTTTATTCCTATGCTCAAAAAGCTTGGAGAGAAGACTCCTGAGCTCACTATAATTTTGACATCTTAAAAGGCTAGGGTATTGAAACAAATATTATGAAATTGAGCTCTAATGTGGTTGTACGCGAGGCACTCTAAGAGGAAGTGATTTTCATCCTCGATGTTCATATTCTCATAGAGATGGCAGATCCTTTCCATCCATGGTGTTTTAGGAACTATCCAACGACCTATTTCACTATGGAGCTCATGAGAGTTCGTTCTAATCTTGGCTATATTAATTTTCTTCTTTGAGCTAGTTAAAACAAAGAGATACTTTTGATCTTCTAAGGTGGGGTTGATGACCTCCTTATAATACCTTAATTTTCTTTTAGCTGTTAGATCTTTCTCACATCACATTTTTTCTTTGAACTTAGAAGTAATAATTTTTTTAATGTTATTGATGTTTTGCAATGCAACATTCTCGTCGATCTCCTAATGGTTTAACCAGGCTCTGGTGTCTTTATACCAACCTCGTTTAAGCCTTAGGTGGTTTTGGCTGGAATTTAAAGCTAGCTTAGGAAGTCTATGGTCTCCTATAACTTTATTATTATTTAATTTTTGCATAATTATAAATTAATTAATTTAATATAATTAAAATAGATAAATTCCTAACAACTACTTTATAAATAAATAATATTTTTTAACACATTCTTAACCTTTATTGTATTATTTTAATTAATTTAAGAATTATTCTTACTATATTAAAATTAATATATATAATTATGATAGATAAATTCCTAACATTTAGTTTATAACTAAATATATAATATTTTAATAAATAATTTGAAACAACCAATTTAGCATATTATTTTATTTACTTTAATAATTAATTCATTATCTGCTAGTTTTTAATGGCTAACTCTGGGCAATGATGCATCCATGCTATTTATTTTTGAAGATCGATTGATTTTTTTCACCTTACCTTGAGGATGAACCATATTAGTTGGTTTGAAACATTGCCTAATGATGTGATTAATCTGAAAGACATTTACTTACAATATGGATCACAAAATTCTTAGATCTAACAACGTACATCATCATGGTATTTCTCATTCAGTTTTGTTTTTTTACTGTGTATCAGTCATGCTTTGACCAAAAATTTATTATTATTTAAATTTGTATATTTGTGAAGTGATTGGTTGAAGTCTTATGATTGGTTGTTTAGTAACTTCCATTTCTATTAGTTACTAATTTTTTGTTTTTGGTTTTATTTAACTTTTTAATTTTAATTTTTTTCCCCTTTTTCGACTATTTCCATTTTCATTAATTATAGGTTTTTTCTCCATATTTCCAATTAAAAATGACTTATTATTATATTAAAAATATATTATAAAAAATTATATATATTAATAAAAAATAAAAATGATCCCTAAAATTGCTTCTAAGTGTAGCCAAAACCCTCACCTTAGCCTCAAGCGCAGGTGGCATAAGGATGCCCAGTCTTCGCTCAACCATTGGGGAATTAAGGAGGAGCTCAGTATGGGAAGCAAAGACAATATAAAAAACATTATTACCTCCAAGTTTAAGGACAAGTTGTGGGAGGATTAGGAGTTGGAAGGTAAAAGGAAGCTAAGATACTATAAGGAAGTGATCAACCCCACCCTTGATAATCAGAATTATCTCTCTGTGTTGTCCAATAATAAGAAAAAAATGCACATCACTAAGATAAGAGCTAATTTCCATGAGCTCCCATGAGCTTCAGAGTGAGACCAGGGGTGGTCTATTCCCAAGACCCCTTAGAACGATATAATCTGTCAGATTTGTTATTCTAAGCAGGTGGAAGATGAAAAAAACTTCCTTTTAGACTGCCCAAATCTTACTCACATTCACTCTAAATTCCCTACTGTTGAGATTCAACAAGATGCGCTTAGTGAAAAGTAAGCACCTTCACTAAGTGGGGCCTGCAGGCTATTTTTAGGTGTATGTCTATTTTTAGACATGGTGAGCATATTCTATAGGTTGTAGGATGCTATTTGTAGATGGTTGGTCAAATGTGAAAAATAGATGAAAATTTGTTTTTAGAATATTGGGTGAAGTCTATTTATAGATCATCAATCTAAAAATAGATGCATGTCGATTACTATTAGCCCTTAATAATAATTCGACAATAAATATCAACTTATTCTCTTAGAGCACATTATTTCAGTGAACAGATTTGGCAAGTCAGTGGGCTAAAGGAATTACGCAATTCCTAGGGTTATTGGTGGCTCATGCATGGAGGACTCAATTAGAACTGAAGTGACAAAGTCATGACAGAGTTGGAAGAGTAGTTACGGGAGTTGTTATTTAGTTTAACTCAGTTAAGTGAGTTAAACTTAGTTGAGCTAGTTGTATCTAGTCTAATTGAAAGATACACTAGTGAGAGTTTAGTGAATTAATTATTTAATTAATTCACAACTAATAACTCACTAAAAATTGAACAAATACAATAGTTAACTACTTGCATGTCAGTTCCAGTGGAGACCCAGTGGAGAGATAGGTGAAAGGGTGAGATGGACTATCTGTTGTGACTATAGTGATGCATTCAATGCATCTGACACACATTGGAGATGCCAATGAGGAGTGCGCAGTCAAGGCAAGGCCAATTCGAATTCATTCAAGGGTCTTCTTCAGCAGGGATTGCGCAGTGGAGGCAGGCTATCAGGAGGCAAGAAATTGGTGCATAGATATGCAAATTTCTGCATGACAGTGTGTAATGATTGTTGATTGTACTAAGAGCTTGATGTACTAAGATTTGTATGAGATTATTACATGATCCATTGATATACATAATATATGATAGTTGGGGTTTTTTGCTTTAAGCTTTCCCATTAAACAAATGTGTTTATGTGCGATTGATTTTCTTCACATGTGTTTGCAATTGGCGATTTAATTTCCGCAAAATTAATAGTGGAAGGATTCTGTATTTAACATAAGATTAATTTTTTAGATAAGGAGAATCCAGTAATAATATCAGTATTAATAAATTTCTACATGGTATCGAAGCAGTTTTAATCACTGGAGATTGCAATTGTGAAGAGGTGTTGAGTTTTGTGCTGGTGGACAATTCAAATTTGCTACAGAAATTTCTTGGTGCGATAGTTGAGTATTAATTGAAATGTCTTTCAATGGGTTGCGATTGGAGTATGCCCTTTAGGGTAGCTTGAATTACATAGCCTAGAAGGATAGGATGGAGGCGGTGCTTGAAGATAATGCACTAAAGGAGTTCATCGATAGCGATGTTCCTAAGCCTACTTCTAGCGATGTTGCAGTACTTGACGCATGGAAAAAGAAGATAGTAAAGACAAGAAGAATTATGTTGGAAGGTGTGAAATACCATATTGTATCAAGCCTTCATGGGAAAACCACTCCATTTTCAATGTGGAAGGCTTTGACAGATATTTTCCAAAGCAACAGCGACCATAGGAAGTTGGCGCTGAAAGATAAGCTGAGAAAAATCAAAATGGAGAAGGGCGAGAGTATTCCAAAATATCTCACGAAGTTTGTCCAATGTAGGGATGAGCTGGGGAGTGTGGGAATTACGGTTGCGGATGATGACTTGGTGAGCTTGGCTCTCCTTGGGCTTCGGAAGAGTTGGCATAGCTACGAAGACTTTGTCAATGGATGGGAGAAACTATCGGATAGGGAGCGACTTTGGTCGGATCTTGTGCAGGAGGAGATAAGGCGAAATACCAGGGATGAATCTTCATCGAAGAATGATGATGAAGATAATAACGCTTTGGCTGCCAAAGCAAGGAGAGGGAAGGGGAACAAATCTCATCCAAAATCCGAGGCTAAAAGCAAGAAGCTGGATTTGTCCAAAGTGAAGTGTTTTCACTGTCACAAACATGGGCATATCGCCACTAACTGCCCACAGAAAAAGAAGAACAAGAAGGTTGCTGGAGTTACAGCGGTTGAGGCCTTAGCCTCGCAATTTGAACTTTATTTCTCCTTGATTGCATGCTTGGTTTCAAGCTCAATGGGATCGGTGTGGTATCTTGATAGTGGTGCTTCCTTCCATATGACGAGAGACAAGGAGTTGTTTAGTGACTTGGAGGAGAAGGATCTCCAAATGCATATAGAGATGGGAGACGATGGTAGATATAGTGCGACTGGCATTGGAACCATTAACTTTGAGAGGGAGTCAAGTAAACCATTTCTATTGAAAGATGTTATGCATGTTCCAGGTTTGAAGAAGAACTTGGTCTTGGTTGCTATGTTGGAGGACAGAGGTTATGACGTTGTTTTCAGCGAGGGAAAAGCTTTCCTGCGACATAAAACAATGGGTCAAACCAAGAGGATAGGGATTCGAGTTAAGAATCTCTACAAGCTGGAGGTAGACGGCTGCGCTGCAATGATGGGAAAAGCAGAAGAAGTGGTGAGCTGGGATGAGGGAAAATTATGGCAGAGGAGATTGGGCCATCTTCACCATGGCACCTTGAATATTTTGCAGCAGATTTCTACTGGACTTCCCAAGGGTACTCTTGCGCAGTCATATTAGTGCAAGGGATGTACTATGGGTAATTTTGTGAAGACCACCTTTCATGAGAAGGAGAACCATGCTTCGATGATCCTGGAGAGAATTCACACAGACGTGTGTGGACCTTTCTCAGATGCTTCAACAACAAAACACAAGTATTATGTTATATTTTTTTATGACTATTCTCGTAGATGATGGATCTTGTTCATGCAGAAGAAGAGCGAAACATTCTCAAAGTTCTGTGAGTTTAAAGCATTGGTGGAGAAGGAGTCGGGGAAGCAAGTGAAGGCTCTACGGAGTGATAATGGTGGTGAATATATCTCGAATGAATTCAAAGAATTCTATAGCAAAGAAGGAATTCGAAGAGAACTCATAACGCCTCATAACCCACAATAGAATGGGGTCGCAGAGAGGAAGAACAGAACGATCATCGGTGTTGCATGAGCTATGTTGCATGACCAGGGCCTACCAATGCACTTGTGGGTAGAAGCATGTAACACTGCGGTTTATGTGCAAAACCGTTGTCCTCATAGAGTAATTGGCATGAGTACACCTGAAGAAGCTTTTGCTAGTAAGAAGCCTGATATTTCTCATTTGAATATTTTTGGCTCATATGTTTACATTCATGTGACAAAGGACGCCAGGAAGAAGCTGGAGTTGACTGCAAAATTTGGGATATTTGTGGGGTACATAGAAACACCCCATAATTATCGTGTGTATTTTCCAAACAGTCGGATAACTGTGGTGCGACGGGATATAAAATTCAATGAGGTGAAAGCCATGAAGTTGTCGCTTGAGAGGGAGCTACACTTGCATGTAGAGGAGGAACTTATTGTTCCCAAAGATGAGCCTCTAGATGTGGATCAACCACAGGAGGAGATTCATGGAGTGGAGGAGTCCACTCATGCAGAACCAAACATTAGAACTGGCAGAAAGAGTACCACAGAAGCTGAGATACTGAAGCTTGATGTGGCATAAAATGTAGGAGTCCCTACATCACAACGCAGACAGAGACAACCACCTGACCGATTTACTGGATACATGACTCTTATGAGCAAGTGTATCATGATAGGGCCATCTTATTTTGAAGAAGCAGTGCAGGAGCTCACATAGGTAGATGCCATGGTGGAGGAGCATGAATCCATTATCAGAAACAATGCTTGGGAGATTGTTCCAAGGCCGGTTGGTAAATCAGTGGTAGGTTCAAGATGGATCTACAAGGTAAAGCAAGCTATTGATGGGAGTGTTGAGAAGTATAAGGCAAGATTTTTTTCCCAGGGGTTCTCACAAATCAAGGGGATTGATTATTAAGAAACCTTTGCACCTGTCGCACGGTATTCTTCCATAAGGACCATCCTTGCTCTCTTAGTGCAGATGGGTTGGCACATTCATTAGATGGATGTGAATATTGTGTTCCTTAATGGGATAATTGAGGAAGAAGTGTACATTAAGCACCCTGAAGGATTTGAGATCTTCAGCAGCGAGTTGCATGTGTGCAGACTCAAAAGAGTGTTGTATGGGCTTAAGCAAGCACCTCATGCTTGGTACACACGGATCGAAAACTATTTCACTGGACTTGGCTTCACCAAGAGTGAGGCGGATGCAAACCTGTACCAAATTGTGGTGGAGGGTAAGCTTTTAATCATTGTTCTTTATGTTGATGATTTAATACTAACGGGTGATGAGAAGCTGATACACTCATGCAAGGTATATCTTGCAAAGGAGTTTGAGATGAAGGATTTGGGACTCCTTCATTATTTCCTTGGATTGGAAATATGGCAGTGAGAAGGTGAACTGTTTGTGTCTCAAGGCAAGTATGATCGGGAGATACTTGGTAAGTTTCACATGGAGGACTGCAAGCCCATGGATACTCCTCTTCCAGGAAATTGGAGGAAAGAGGATGCTACATCAGCAAAGGTAGTGGATGCCACTGTTTATCGACAGTTGGTGGGTTCGCTCATGTATTTAGTTAATACAAGACCAGACATATGTTATGCGGTGAACTAGCTTAGTTAAGCGATGGTTAAGCCTACCAAGATTTTTTGGAAGGTAGAAAAGCATGTCCTGAGATATCTCAGGGGCACATCTAAGTATGGTTTATGGTACAAACAGACGGATGAGGTGAAGTTGCATGGCTTCATGGATGCAGATTGGGCAGGCAGCCCAACGGACAAAAAGAGCACATCAGGAGGGGTTTTCAGTATCGAATCTACAACAGTTTCTTGGTACAATAGGAATCAAAGATCCATGGCACTCAGTTCAGCGGAAGCAGAATACATGGTAGCAAGTCAAGCTACATGTGAGGCTATCTGGATGAGGAAGATCCTGGTCGGTTTGTTCGGTTCTCATTTAGATCCTACAATGATACATTGTGCTAATAAGATTTGCATTAAACTATCGATTAATCTTATGTTTCATGATAGATCTAAACATATTGATATCCGATATCATCATATCAGATATTGTGTGCAGCGGAAGATCATGTTGCTTCAGTACATTCCTACGGAAGATCAGGATGCAAATATACTGACGAAGGCGCTCAACAGGAGAAAATTTGAATACCATAGAGGCAGGATCGGGGTGAAGGATAATCCCTATCTTGTTGAGAGGGAGTGTTGAGATTCAACAAGATGATGAGCTTAGGGAATAGTAAGCACCTTCACTAAGTGGGGCTCGCAGGCTATTTTTAGGTGTATGCCTATTTTTAGACATGGTGCGCATATTCTATAAGTTGCAGGATGCTATTTGTAGATGGTTGGTCAAATGTGAAAAATAGATGAAATTCTATTTTTAGAATATATGGCGAAGTCTATTTATAGATCTTCAATCTAAAAATAGATGCATGTCGATTATTATTAGCCCTTAATAATAATCCGACAATAAATATCAACTTATTCTCTTGGAGCACTTTATTTCAGTGAACAGATTTGGAAAATCAGTGGGCTGAAGGAATTATGCAATTCCTAGGGTTATTGGTGGCTCATGCATGGAGGACTCAGTTAGAACTGAAGTGGAAAATTTATGACAGAGTTTGAAGAGTAGTTACGAGAGTTGTTATTTAGTTTAACTCAGTTAAGTGAGTTAAACTAAGTCGAGCTAGTTTTATCTAGTCTAACTGAAAGATACACTAGTGAGAGTTTAGTTAATTAATTATATAATTAATTCACAACTAATAACTCACTAACAACTGAACAAATACAACAGTTAACTACTTGCATGTTAATTCCAGTGGATACCCAGTGGAGAGATAGTTGAAAGGGTGACATGGACTATCTGTTGTGACTATAGTGATGCATTCAATGCATCTGACACACATTGGAGATGCCAATGAGTATTGCGCAGTCAAGGCAAGGCAAATTCGAATTCATTCAGGGGTCTTCTTCAGCAGAGATTACGCAGTGGAGGCAGGCTGTCAGGAGGCAAGAAATTGGTGCTTAGATATGCAAATTTCTGCATGACAGTGTGTAATGGTTGTTGATTGTACTGAGAGCTTGATGTACTAAGATTTGTATGAGATTATTACATGATCCATTGATATACATAATATATGATAGTTGGAGTTTTTAGCTTTAATATTTCCCGTTAAAAAACTGTGTTTATGCGCGATTGATTTTCTTCACATGTGTTTGTAATTGGCGATTTAATTTCCGCAAAATTAACAGCGGAAGGATTCTATATTTAACATAAGATTAATTTGTTAGATTAGGAGAATCCGGTAATACTATCAGTATTAATAAATTTTTACACCTACCGTTTGCCACACTCCAATATTCTTGACCTATTAAGCCAACCCACCTATAGTGATCTTGGAGCACTTATTTCCCTTCTCTTTGACCATAGAAACAAGTTTTTGAAGAATCAAACTTAGATTCTTTCTCCTCTCTTAATATCCGATAGACCGCATTGGTCTTAACTGACGGTAACCACCACCACCACCATCATCATCATCATCATATATAACATATATATTAAAGTGCATATATGTTAATATAAGCAATATTAATTAAACATATTTCTTAATTTTTGGTGATGACATTCAACAATACAATGTTTTATAAGTTTTTTTTTGTGATGAAATCTTTCTCTTTATTATTTTTTAGTTTAATTAAGCTATATTTAAGCTAAGCCGCAAGTACTAGCTACTGTGTAACATTTATTTTAAATAAGAAAAAAAATGTGTTATTGTCTTTATTTTATTACCATCACATTCATTTTCAAGTTGATATATATATATATATATGCAATTTTTTCACTTTATTATTTTTTAAGAGATAATTTTCAAAAATATTTACCGAATGACCTCTCGGGAAGTCTTGGTTACGGGGTACAAGACCCGGAAATGATGATTGACACTATGTGATTCATTTAACAGTTTCAATCTCACTTCTTCACCTGTGTGAACATCACCAGATGCAATGAGTGATAAATGGACTATTAAAAAATCATAGAAACAAATTTTAAATTAACAAAACAAAATAAAAATAAATTGATGGTAAAAATAAAAACTAAAATAAAAACCAAAACAAACCAACAATTGAAAACACAAGTAAAACAATAAATTAATAAATAAAAATAAACAACAAAACCATAAATAAACAAACAAGTCTTAAAAAAAACAAATAAATAATAGTAATAATAAGTGTTTATATATAAATATATAGAATAAACATAAAAACATAACATAAAGAAGATACACAAGAGAAAAAATAATAATAAAAATAATAAATAATACTAAAATATTAATAAACAATAGAAATCATAAACAAACAAACAAATGTAACTTAAATTAGAAGAGATAATAGTAATAATATAATAATAATAATAATAATATATATATATATATATATATATATATATATATATATATATATAGAATAAACATAAAAACATAACAGAAAAATATACACAATAGAAAAAAAGAATTAAAATAAAGAGAGATCATAAACAAAGGAGGAGGAAAACAAACAATACTAGGAGCAGTGTGACAACTGGCTTAGGTGCTAACTAGTTGTTATGTTATTTTATTTTTAAGAGACTAAAACATGTATTTCTTTTGAGAAAAAGATTACATGATGAACATGAATTAAATATGTTTTGTTGAAATAAAATTTAATCATGGAATAGTGGTTCCATAAAAAGTAAAAAGACTGATGATAAAAGTATTCCAAGAACTGAGAAGTGGTTGAACAGAAAACAGTTAAAGACAATTACCTTTCCTATGGGGATAAAAATGCATCCCAGTGAGGAAAAGGGGTTATGTTCTGTGACTAAGGAGAGGAAGGGAAGGGAGTGATGATTTCTTGAGCTGGTGGTGACCAGTGGAAACACTCAGCGTTCCTGAATTCACGTAAAAGAAGACTGGACTTGGGGTCCTGAGGTCTCTTCCGGAATCTTTGTCAACCTAGTCATCTCACGTGTGGAGCACGGGGGGAGATGAAGACGTAATCAACTCTCACATGGTAAGGAGGACATCATCAACAGAGTCCGAAGCCAGATAAGTATACAAATTTATTTTAATGCAGAAATGTTTAGACAAAATCATTTAGTGTAGACATGTTAGACAAACTTATTTAATACATGAATGTTTTTAGGCCAAATTCTGTCATTACAGGTATTGTTTCTTGAAAATATGGAAAGAAGGATTTTATGTTGTGCATGTCGAGGATAAACTATATTTGTCTCTATTGAATTATATTCTAGGCTTTACTGTGGAACTGTTGAATGTATGTGGGTTGTGCAACAAAACTATATGTATAAGTTGTAGTTATAGCCTGAATTACAAAGTAAAAATACAGAGAAGCCGTAACCACAGTATTGGGCTAAATAAAGACATAAATATATAACTGGAAATACAAATTGGAAGAAACTATTAGTTCAGGGTCCAAGGTCGAAACCCTAGACCCCATTACTGGTCGTTCTTCTGTACCTATGATATACATGGACAAAAGCCTAGATGGTCTGAACATCTTCTTAAACTGGAAGAAATTAATGCAGAATTACTCTTTCTAAAAGAAGAAACGAAAACTCTGTTGGAACATAATATACCTTTACAAACATATATAAGAAAATTCAGAGACAACATGCACAACTAAGATACATAAAAGATAATGCCAGAGTAATAAACTGTATAATGAAAGTAACTCACTGCAAACATTGGTATATAATAGGAAAAATCATTCTATTGCACGGCCGAAAGGGCACGAATCCATCCCAAAAACATTGCGAAGTTACTAGGGAAGGAAACCCAATTCGTAGATATACATATTCAGGAGAGCACAATAACGTCCACACTAACAACCCTAGTGGGGTAAATGTAATACTGAAAAGAAGGACCGAATTTAGCTATCGCTTGAGAAGCACGCAGAAGAGCCCCAAGTAAACACATAGAGAAGGAAGAAAATAACCCATCCGATAAAAGATTCATAAAAAAATATATATACTGTTGTGTATAGCGAAATAAATTCTTCTCTTATTCGGGACATGAAACAAAATTTTTGCTACAATAACTTAGAATTGCATGCAAGAATGTCGAATAGGAAGAGCCTTGAGTATAACAAGATTGACACAGTCATCACGAAGGCCATATCACAAAAGACAAGAACTGGAGTTCACAATGCCGCATAACCCCGAAGCTATGACTGGTCTCTCTGCGACCCAAGTTTGAAAACAAAGCAATGGTACCTATTTTGGAAAAGATAAATTCAGGAACTCGTGACAGGCACATAACCTCTAAACGTGGAAAACGCGTTGGGTGACCCTTGGATATCAGGCTAAGTGGTTACTTGTTCCAAACCAAACAAAAGCAAGAAACATTAGCCAGCGACCCATTTAAGTTTGTGGAGCCATAAAAACAACAAAAGAAGATAGGTTAAGCATGCATTCCTGTGTAAACACATTTCGCAGGCTTGAGGGCAATGCTGCAAGGAATCATTAAAGAATTAAGCTCGCGGAAATACATAGAGCATATATGAAAATCGATATATACATATCAAAGAAAATTAAACCGTGAACCTCCATTTACCTGCCACTGTGGAAAGAACTCCACAGGAGAAACTGGAGCACACTTGGTATTGGTATGGGTTTCCAAACCTTGTTGAAAATTCAGAAAATCCCATTTTAAATCCATATATTCTCATTAAACTGCCATAGCTTGTGGCGTAAAGCTGTGTCTAGCGCTTTACGAAGAAATAAGGCAGAAAGGAAATGTAATTTTAGAAAAACAACCCAACGCAGCCGTAACATCTATGCCATAGCTTGTGAATCACACAATCTACCTGGTTGGTTATGTCCAAGGCATTTTAATTAGAACTGGAGCATGGTCTCTACCTGTCGATAACCTCCATGCTGCAGTAGGAGTTGTAGAGGAGCTACGCTGGCGAAACCTCAATGCGTGAATGAGGAAAGGTGGTTAGGGTTTGTGGGGTTGATACCCTAAGCGGGTACCACATTACCCTCCACCGTTGATCCTCAGACCCTAGATCGAACGACAGGTGAACAGACAAATGTCCTCATGCGGCGTAGAAATCCAAATGCATGTACAAAGAAGTAATTCTCATTTATGATATAAAAATATTCGACATTACTTAAACACTATGGTTTAATCAAATGAGTGGTTCGAAATATTGCCATAATAGCTTGTCCTTCCAGCATTTAATTATTCAAGTAATGAGTAATAAAGATATACACCTATTCGAATAGGCTCTCAAGTGTCACATGGATAGAGTTAAGACCTCCGACTTAGATCTTGGTAATTAGCTACATGATGTAATGGATGTATAGATGTAAAATTCACATGATTGCAAATCTAATTTCCCTTTTGAGTTTCCAAAAATATTATGGTACAAATGGTGTGTTTAGAGTAATATAGTAAGGTTAGAATTTTTTTATTATTTGTTACTATGATGTACGTTACAAGTGGTATCAAAGCAACGTTCGCAAGCTAGGACCCTAAGGGTCACCTAACATGATAAATTGTGTGTGTAAATGATGCAAAAAAATAAATAATATTGTAGAAGACAATATGGGGAGGGGATCAACACAAAAAACACCTCGGAATGGAGGGAACCTACACCCCAATCCCAATCGGAAATGAATCCTGAAATGTGGATTCAGCTGAGTGTGGATCAACACCACAGACTAGTAGAATAATGGAGGAAAAACAACACCAAACCAGTATACTGCTAAGTACTGAGTATAAGTTACATGAAGAAATGGTCCGTGTGAGGAGTGACAATGAGTTCCTAATGCAAGAGCAGGAAAGGATACTCAAGAGCCTTTCTGATAAACAGAATCAGGGAGTGTTACAACCTAGTCTTGATAGAGACATGCAGGAAGAAAATGAACGACAAGCTAAGGACCAAACCAATGACGGAGTGGAAAGAAGCCATTCACAGCAAAGCAATAAGAATAGGAATTATAATGAGGCTAAATCTGGAAATGTATCAAAACATCAAGAAATTAAGAAACAAAAAGTGGAATTACAAGGTGAGTTCCGAAAGATTAAACCACCTACGTTTGATGGAGAAGTGGAGGAGGTGGATGAAGCATGGTTGATTAATATGAACAAGTACTTTCAATTTTATGAGTACAACAACAATATTAAAGCTATATTGGCCATCTATTAGTCAAGGGAAAAGGCCACCCTGTGTTGGGAGGAAGTCAAGAATGTCCGTAGCATTGAAGACCAGGACATGACATGGGATGAGTTCCAGCAATAATTTAAAGACATGTATCTAACATAATGTTTCTATGATGAAAATTCCCGATAATTCCATGATTTTAAATTGGGTCAAATGACGATGGATGAGTACATAACCAAGTTCACTTCCCTACTAAGATACGTTCCTTATCTAAGGGATGAAAAGGCTAAGGTTCAACAGTTCTTAAGTAGTTTTCCAACCCACATGAAAGAATGAATTGAATTTGTGAATCCAAGGATCATGGACGAAGAAATTCGAAAAGAAAGAATGTGTTACTAGAAGTCCAAGGAAAAAGGAGAACTGGGAAAAAATTGGTAGCCAAGAAAAGGGCAAAAAATCAGTTCAAATTTCAAAAATACTAGGACTAATAACTTTAATAATTCTGCAAGGAATTCAGTGAACAAATAGTTCGGAAGACACCATCAAAGAACCCATTGGCCTACGAAAAAAAGCCCACAGAGGCTTCCAGCAAACCTGAGCAAGGACAAAATCAGGAACCACCCCTATAGTGCTGGAGGTGTGGTGAGGCTCACTATTATAAGAACTGCCCGTAGCGGGGAAGAAATAATACAGTAGCCAATTTACAAGATTCCTCTACGGTGGGAGATGTAGCCTAGAACATACCCAGAATTAATGCAGCTTTGGAGGATCGACAGGTAGATTATCAACCAATGATGATAGAACTGGAAGGTAAGTTACTTTCACAGCCTGTTTCTATTTTGGTTGGCCCAGGTGCGAGTTTAAGTTATGTAAACCCCAAAATAGTAGAAATCTATAAATTACAAAGTCAGAAATTCAAAAATCCCTGGCTGGTACAACTAGCCACTGGAGCAGAGATAAAATTTGTGCCAAAATTCCAAACTGTACACTAGAAATTGGAAAATAACAATTAAATGTGGATCTGAATGTATTGCCTTTGGGATCCTATGATGTGCTACTAGGCATGGATTGGTTGGAGAAACACTAGACACTGGTAGATTGTAAAGAAAAGATCATATATTATAGAATGCAAGATGGAACTCGTAAAGAGATGCAAGGAATCAAGAAACCCCTACAGTTGCATCCTATTATAGCCTCTCATATGAGTAAGTGTATTATAAAAGGATGTTAGTTATATGCCATTCAGGCGGGTTTTGCTAATTCGAAGGAGAAGAATCCTATGATGGAGAACATACCTGTAGTACAATATTTCATGGACATGTTCCCAGAATATGTACCGGGTCTTCCTCCAAGAAGGGACATCGATTTCACTATTGAGTTGATGCCAGGAGCATCACCAGTTTCAAGGGCGCCATATTGAATGAGTGTAATGGAGCTAACCGAATTGAAAATGCAGCTACAAGAATTGTTGGATAAGGGGTATATTCGACCAAGTATGTCCCCTTGGGGAGCACCGATGCTGTTTGTAAAGAAAAAGGATGGAACCATGCGAATGTGCATGGATTATAGACAACTCAATAAATTGACCGTCAAAAATAAATATCCATTACCATGGATTGATGACCTGTTTGATCAAGTGAAGGGGGCAACTGTATTCTCAAAGATAGAATTAATATCTGGATATCACCAAATCTGAATTAAGGACGAGGATATATACAAGACTGCTTTCCGTACCCAATATGGGAATTACGAGTTTGTGGTTTTACCATTTGGTTTAATCAATGCACCAGTAAAATTTATGAGGCTGATGCATGGCATATTTCACCCCTTTTTGGATAGATTTGTTCTAATATTCATTGATGACATTTTAATTTATTAAAAAAGAATGGAAGAGCACAAGGAGCACTTAAGGATAGCATTGGAGACGTTGCAGAAACATTAGCCGTACGCCAAGTTCAGCAAATGTGACTTCTTCAAAGAGCAGATCCAATATCTAGGCCATGTTATGTCCACTGAGGGAATAACGGCCGATCCAGAGAAAATCAAAACTATTATGGAATGGCGAGTACCCCAAAATGTGGCAGATATCCGATCCTTTATGGGGTTAGCTGGATGCTATCGACGGTTCATTAAAGGATTCTCAAAGATTTTTTTTCCAATTACATCTTTGCAAAGAAAGGGAAAGATATTTAGATGGACTATTGAGTGTCAGAATAGTTTTGATAAGTTGAAACATTTGCTGACCACAACCCCGGTGTTGAGGGTAGCTGATCCCAATAAGGAATTTGAGGTTTGTACCGATGCTTGTAAAGAAGGAGTAGGCGCAATTCTATCGCAAGAAGGAAGATTGGTTGCCTATGAATCAAGAAAATTAAAGGAGCATGAGCAACAATATTCAGCTTATGATTTAGAGTTGACAATAGTAGTGCATGCACTCCAGGTGTGGAGGCACTACTTGTTAGGAAAAATATTTGTGTTAAAAATCGATCACAACAAATTAACCAGCTACTTTAAGCAAGCATATTTAAATGCTAGATAGGCAAGGTGGAATGCCTTCCTAAGAAAATTCGACTTTGATATACAACATGTAAAAGGCAAATAAATCGTGTCGCGGATGCCTTAAGAAGAAAACTGCACCGTGTTTATGATCTTTGCTATAATCAGATCGAATTTAAATTTTTAGATTAGATAAAAGAGGAAGCCGAGAAGGATCCAGAATACCGATTTTTATGGCAGCAAGTGGAGGAAGCCAAGAGATAAGAGAAACCCTCTGACTATGAAATTAACAAGGATCGATTTTTAACCTTCAAGGGAAAGTTATATGTCCCAAACCGAATGAGTTTAAAAGACCTGATCATGGATGAGTATCACCGCAGTAATTACGCAAGACACCCCGGATACCAAAAAATGCTAACATCAATTAGAAAAGTCTATTTCTGGCATGGTATGCAAAAAAATATTGTGGAATATTTAAACAAATGCTTGGAGTGTCAGCAAGTTAAGGTGGAGCATCAACGTCCAGCCGGATTGTTGCAGCCTATACTAGTGCCTGAATGGAAATGGGAAGTTATATCCCTAGATTTTATTACTGGTTTACCAAGGTAAAAAAGACACAATGATTCCATTATGGTGGTGGTTGATATATTGAGTAAGGCAACGCATTTCATACCTATACATTCTACTTACAAAACTGTGAAAATAACAGATATATTTATGAGAGATATTTTTAGACTGCATGGCATTCCAAAGACTTTCATATCAGATAGGGATGTGAAGTTTACTTCAGGATTCCGGAAGACTTTATTTACAGATTTGGGAACCCAAATAAATTTCAGCACCGCTTATCATCCCCAGATGGATGGACAAACTGAGCGGGTGAGCCAAATTTTGGAAGATATGTTGCGCATGTACGTGATGCAGCAACCAACGAAATGGGAAGAATATCTACACTTGGTAGAAATTTCCTACAATAATGGTTACCAAGAGTCTCTTAAGATGAACCCCTTTGGAAGCTTTGTATGGGCGACAATGTCATACTCCCATCAATTGGAGCAGCCCCCAAGTTGATGCTTGGACCGGAGATGTTAGCTGAGATGGAATCAGAAGTAAGAAAGATTAGACAAAATCTGAAAGCGGCTCAAGATCGGCAGAAGGTATATGCAGATAAGAAGAGGACTTATCGAGAATTTGAAGTGGGTGATCATGTGTATGTAAGGATTAAACCAAAGAAGAGCACACTAAGGTGGACCTCCTGTGCCAAGTTGGTTCCCAGGTTCTATGGACCCTTCCAGATATTGGAGAGGGTGGGACCTGTGGCGTACCAATTGGCTTTACCCAGCCATATTCGGGTGCAAAATCTCTTCCATGTATCCTTACTAAAACGATACATACATGACCCAAAACATGTAATCCACTGGTAAAGCATTCAGGTAGTTTAAGATTAAAAATCCTATCTTGAAAGACTAAATTTTATGAGAATTTAATTCCAAGTTTTGCTGAATGCAGTTCGAGTCGAACGACGAATTTCTGGTCAAACCTCAGCGTATACTCGATCAGAGAGAAATCATGCTTCGAAGGCGAGCCATCACCCAGGTTAAAGTGCAGTGGAAGCACTTCAGCTCGGATGAGGCTACATGGGAAGATGAAGGGTTCGTTCATGAGGCTTATCTAGAATTGTTTGCTAAGTTGGAGTGAAACACTGAGGACGATGTTTACTTCCAGGGTGGGATTTGTGATAGCTGGCTTAAGTGCTAACTATTTGTTATGTTATTTTATTTTTAAGAGACTAAAACATTTATTTATTTTGAGAAAAAGATTACATGATGAACATGAATTAAATATGTTTTGTTGAAATAAAATTTAATCATGGAATAGTGGTTCCATAAAAAGTAAAATGATTGATGATAAAAGTATTCCAAGAACTGAGAAGTGGTTGAACAGAAAACAGTTAAAGATAGTTAGCTTTCCTCTGGGGATAAAAGTACATCCTAGTGAGGAAAAGGGGTTCTGTTCTGTGACTAAGGAGAGGAAGGAAAGAGAGTGATGATTTCCTAAGCTGGTGGTGACCAGTGGAAACACTCAGCGTTCCTGAATTCCTGGAAAAGAAGACTGGACTTGGGGTCCCGAGGTCTCTTCCATAATCTCTGTCAACCTACTCATCTCAGGTGTGGAGCACGGGGGGAGATGTGGACGTAATCGCCTCTCTCATGGTAGGGAGGACATTATCAACAGAGTTCGAAGTGAGATAAGTATACAGATTTATTTAAATGCAAAAATGTTTAGACAAACTCATTTAGTGCAGACATGTTAGATAGACTTATTTAATACAAGAATGTTTTTAGATTGAATTCTTTCATTACAGGTATTGTGTCTTGAAAATATGGAAAGAAGGATTTTACGATGTGCATGTCAAGGATAAACTATATCCATCTCTCTTGAATTATATTCTAGGCTTTATTGTGGAATTGTTGAATGTATGTGGGTTGTGTAACAAAACAATATGTATAAGTTGTAGTTATAGCCTGGCTTACAAATTAAAAATACAGAGATGCCGTAACCACAGTACTGGGCTAAATAAAGACAGAAATATATAACTGAAAATACAAATTGGAAGAAACTATTAGTTCAGGGTGCAAGGTCAAAACCCTAGACCCTAGAAATGGTCGTTCTTCCATACCTATGATATATGCGGACATAAGCCTAGATGGTCTAGACATCTTCCTAAACTGGAAGAAATTATGCAGAATTACTGTTCCTAAAAGAAGAAACGAAAACTCTGTTAGAACGTAATATAACTTTATAAACATATATAGGAAAATTCAAAGACAACATGCACAACTAAGATACATAAAAGATAATGCTAGAATAATAAATTGTATAACGAAAGTAACTCACTGCAAACATTGGTATGTAATAGGAAAAATCATTCTACTGCTCGGCCGAAAAGGCACGAATCCATCCAAAAAACATTACGAAGTTACAAGGGAAGGAAAACCAATTCATAGCTATACATATTCAGGAGAGCACAATAACGTCCACACTGCTAACCGCAGTGGGGTAAATGTAATACTGCAAAGAAGGACTGAATTTAGCTATCGCTTGAGAATCATGTAGAAGATTCCCAATTAAACACACATAGAAGGAAGAAAATAACCCTTCTAATAAAATATTCATAAACAATATATATACTGTTGTGTATAGCGAAATAAATCCTTCTCTTAGTCGGGACAGGAAACAAAATGTTTGCTACAATAACTTAGAATTGCATGTAGGAATGCTGAATAGGCAGAGCCTTGAGTATAACAAGATTGACACAGTGGGCACGACGACCATATCACAAAAGACAATAACTGGAGTTCACAATTCCGCATTACCCCGAAGCTATGACCGGTCTCTCTGCGACCCAAGTTTGAAAACAAAGCAATGGTACCTGTTTTGGCAAAGACAGAGTCAGGAACTCGTGACAGGCACAAAACCTATAAACGTGGAAAACACGTTGGGTGACCCTTGGCTATCGGGCTAAGTGGTTACCTGTTCCAAACCAAACAAAAACACGAAACATTAGTCAATGACCCATTTAAGTTTGTGGAGCTAGAAAAACAAAAAATGAAGATAGGTTAAGCATGCATACCTATGTAAACATCTTCCGCAGGCTTGAGGGAAATGCTGTGAGGAACCATTAAAGTATTAAGCTTGCGGAAATAAATAGAGCGTATATGAAAATCGACCTATACATATCAAAGAAAATTAAACCATGAACCTCAATTTACCTGCCACTGTGGAAAGAACTCCACAAGAGAAACTGGAGCACACTTGGTACTGGTATGAGTTTCCAAACCTTGGAGAAAAGTCGGAAAATCCCATTTTAAATCCATAAATTCTCATTAAACTGCCATAGCTTGTGGCGTAAAGCAGTGTCTAGCACTCTGCGAAGAAATAAGGCAAAAAGGAAATGTAATTTTAGCAAAACAACCCAACGCAGGCATAAAAAATATGCCACAGCTTCTGAATCACACAATTTACCTGGTTGGTTATGTCCAAGGCATTTGAATTGGAACCAAAGCATGGTCTCTACATGTTGATAGCCTCCATGCCGTGGCAGGAGTTGCAGAGGGGCTACGCCAACGAAACCTCAATGCGGAAATGAGGAAAGTTGGTCAAGGTTTGCAGGGTCGATACCCTAAGCGAGTACTGCATTACCCTCCACCGTTGATCATCAGACCCCAGATCGAATGACAGGTGAACGGAGAGATGTCCTCACGCGGCCTAGAAATCCAGATGCATGTACAAAGTCGTAATTCTCATTTATGATATAAAAATATTCAACATGAATTAAACACTATGGTTTAATCAAACGAGTTGTTCGAAAGATTACCATAATGGCTTGTCCTTCCAGCATTTAATTATTCAAGTAATGAGTAATAAAGATATACACCTATTTGAATAGGCTCTCAAGTGTCACATGGATAGAGTTAAGACCTCCGACTTAGATCTTGATAATTAGCCACATGACATAATGGATGTATAGATGTAAAATTCACATGATTGCAAAACTAATTTCCCTTATGAGTTTCCAAAAAGATTATGGTACAAATGGTATGTTTAGAGTAATATAGTAAGGTTAGATTTTTTTATTATTTGTTACTATGATGTATGTTACAAGCAGAGAAACTAGATCCAACAATTGTTAATTTTCCACCCATCGTTATTCAAGGTATGAGACCTCTTCTGGATTTCAACATCCAACGACTGCTAATTTTCCACCCATTGTCTCGCTTATGAGACCTCTTCTCGATTTCAACAGTTTCTCTTAATTTGCGGTGATGGAAATGCTCAACCTAGCAATGTCCATGGACTCCTCCAAACAAATGTGGTGCTTAGTCTTCCGAGCATGTTCGGCAAGGGCTAAGGACCCAGTGCTACAATGCCTAATATGGGCAACATGCTCTTGAATTATCTTTTTATAGAGCTACTAGTTTCTCCAATATAGTTTCTCCTCCTCCTTTGTTTATGATCTCTCTTTATTTTGATTCATTTTTCTCATTTTTATATTTTTTTTGGGTTATATTTTTATGTTTATTCTATATAATTATATATATAAATACTTATTATTATTATTACTAATATTTATTTATGTGTTGGTTACGCTTGTTTGTTTATTTATGATTTTTATTGTTTATTAATATTTTAGTATTATTTATTAATTTTATTATTATTTTTTGTATTGTGTATATTCGTTATGTTTTATGTTTATTCTATACAGTTTTATACATAAATACTTATTATTACTATTATTTTAAGTTTGTTTGCTTATTTATGGTTTTGTTGTTTATTTTTATTTTATTATTATTTATTAATTTATTGTTTTACTTGTGTTTTCAATTATTGGTTTCTTTCCTTTTTTAGTTTTTATTTTTACTATTGATTTTTATTTTGGTTTTGTTAATTTAAAATGTGTTTTTATTTATATCGATTAGATTTAATAATATTATATTGTTAAACAAGGTTAAAGATTTAGTTATTAATATTGTCTTAACGTTCAATTTTATTATTTTATTAATTTTTTAAACTAATTTTGTTGTTAAATTGTTATAAATGTTTTAAAATTAAAATTTATTATATATATAAGTTTGTTTTTTATTTTTTATTTTTTTAATATTATAAAGATGCAAGTTTTTGAGTTTATTATTTTCAAGAGTTTATTTTCAAAAATAATTTTGTAAGTCTATGCTGTTTTGGATAGATGTTGATTGGGTGCTCTTTTAAGGCATTCCTTGAGTGATATGTTGGACACGATGAAGATGTAGTCCCACCAAGCTTACAAAATAAACTATTTATGGTAAAAATAGATATTATTATACATATTTTTAAATTATAATCATATATATGTCGGGAAAAATATATTTTTATTTTTTTTTATTTTAAACTTTTTAATATCATATAGATGGTATTTTTTTTCCATTTAATTAATTTTTAAGAGATTGTTTTTTAAAACATTTTTATTTATTATAGAAGTTAATATTATTGTAAATATTTTGAAATTAGAATCTCATAATTCTTCTGATGTCGGGCTTCTTAAATGATAATGTGATTTTCAAGAAGATTTATAATAAAATAGATATAGATCACAAAAATTTATACTCTCAAAAAATATTTATTATTTTCAACTTTTTTTAATATTATAAAAATAGAAAATTCTTTCATCTTACGCACTTTCATAATATTATTTTAATAATATGTTTCAATTTAAAATTTATAAAAAAAAACTTTTTTTGGGTTAGATATTACTTGTTTTTAATTATAATATACAAATATTTTTTAATTTTTAATTTAAATTAATTATCTTTTTATAATGTCATTTTTTTTTTCATCACTATATTTTTATTAAATTTTGATGTAAAAGTGTTTTGATGTGATAGTAGCACTCTAATTTAGTTACCATTTTATTTTTTCCAAACTTCCTTTTAAGTAATAGATAACTTCAATTAGAGTTTGGAAGAGGCTTTAGATGCCTTTTAAATATGCCATGAAATTCCAAAAACAACTTTGAAACCAAATTAATTAATTTTTTATATTTAAAATTTAATTTAATTTAATTTTTTTATTTTGAAATTGAATGATTATAAATTGAATAATAATAATAACAATAAAAAAAAACTCTATGATTCCCATAAATTAAAGTGTTGAGTCAACTAGAAATATCACTACAAAATAGTTGAATTGGGATATTCCATGAGATTATTTTGATAGGGCCTCAAACACACATAACATATGTGATTCTGGGTTGGTGATTCATATTAACAACAACATATTTCTAAAATCTTATGTGGGTATTGGTTCAAGCACAAACAACTTTGCTGAGTTACTTTCATTAAAACTCCTTCTTTGTTGGCTCATACAACTAGGAATTGTCAAGGTTCAAATTTTTGGTGACTCCATGAATGTTATTAATTGGTTCAACAATACACAAAGATGTCAAAATCATGTTTTGATCCCTATTATTGAAGAAATTATCCAATTAAATATGTCATTTGATCTTATATATGTGTTCCATATTTACAGGGAACATAACGCTTCATCAGACCTCCTATCTAAGGAGGGCATTCAACAAGATTTGGACAACTAGTGCATAATCGAGACTGAAGATGGAAATGTCTGGGTGTCATACATAAGGCCCTACAACATATAACTCTGCAGATTTTTGTTTATTTTGTGGACATCTTTATTTTGTGGACATCTGCTACTATCACTCCCTAGGTTACTGGGTGACAATGGTTTATTTTTGTATATGTTTCACTAGTTGTCACCTTTTTCTTTTTTGGAAGTACTATTTATATTTTTTGAAATTGTATAATTGTATGTTGCTTCGGTGATGTATATTTGGATAATATTTCTTTGCGTGTCGTTTTCTCCTTAATCAGAGAGGCCCATTGTTTTTTTAGACTATAATTTTTTGGTTCTATGTTTGTGGCTCTCACTAGCATTGGATGCTCTCACTACACTGTGTGCCCTTCGGGGTGTTATCCCTCTATATTTCTGAATGCTTAAATGCATGTGTTTTGTAACTTTTTATTCCTTAATAAAAAATCGCTTTTTTCCTTGGAAAAAAACAACTTTAAAAAAAATAAAAAAATAAAAATTCTACATTAATTAATTAATTAACAAAATACACCTACAATAATACAAAAAATAAGAATATGGATCATTTGTATGTTTTGGTATCTCATGGGATCATGAAGTGTGGAATCTATACCAAAATTTTCACATCATCCATGCTAGCAATTGTATTCTTAAGGCTATGGATATGATAAAGGCATTAATAAGAGTTAAGTATTCTTGTCATCCGGAAGACTTATGCATAACTTTAATTTCAAGAGTATGGATATGATAACAATTTCAATAAGAACTTTATTGTTATTGATAACTAAGTATTTCATGTGATAAATTCACAATTGTATTTTTAAGAGTATGGATATAATAACAATTTCAATAAGAATTTACTTATTATTGTTGTAAGGAAAATAACATGAGATATGGTTGGAGTTTCATATACCAAGGCTTATTTAACTTTGCGGGTATGTAAAACCATCATCCTATTAAGGTATCTTTTCTTATAACACTCAAAATATCTTTACTTGTGATATTTACATGAGAATTGCTATCCAAAAATAAGTGTTACTTAGTTTCTAATATCATTTAGTTAAAATAGTTGGACAAGTTCCACTTTCGAGTTTTACAACATGTTAAAGACCTACCAAAAGAGAAAATATATACTATTATAAGAAAGCTCATCCTAAGAACCTAATAAATTAGGGACAAAACACTAAGCCTAAACTACCTCCATAAGGTTATAACTTCAAAGTTGGTAAGAAAGCACTAGAGCTACATTGCTTCTACGGCATTATAACTTTCCTTATGTTGAGTTGGCCCTTAAACCATTACCATCAAAGGAATTTTCCGTGCCATGTTGAGTTAGCTCTTAAAGCATTTTTATCAAAGGCATTTTAGTTAACATCTTACTTCTTTGGATGTCCTAAAAAAATTAACTATGTAGTCATTGTGTTGGAATTTTGGGTAGCTCGGAAGGTATATATGAGAAAAGGAAACCCATCAAAATTTAGTTGGTTTGGAAATTTACCGAAAGTTGGGTTTTTGGACTTAAGAAATTAATTGTTTATTCAACGAGATTAAGTGAGCTAAAACCTTAAACATTTAGGGTTTTGGCCTAATAAACCCTAAAAGAAAAATACAAATAGAGAACCTAAGGAGAGGCTCGTTTTACACACTTGAGAAGGACTTCATGTGGAGGAAGTGAGCCCTAGAGGAGGTCGATTCTATCTAAGGAGGTCGCAAATTAGCAAGTCGAGTTTAGGAACCAGAAAGGAGATCTAATCTTAGATAGTCGAGTGGAGGATATATCCAACAAGGGTTTGATTTTATATGGTAGAAGAAGTAGAGTCCATGTTTTGGCTAGAAGCTGCAACCTAGGGTTACTGTGACAGTGGGTTGAGCCCTAGATCTGAGGGTCGAGGGCTAGGAAAAGTAGGTTGAGGGCCTCAAGACCTATTAACAAGGCTAAAAAGGAGAGTCAAGTCCGTGGGAGGAGGTCGCAATTTGCAGGATCAGGCCACATCCTGAAGAAGGAGATCCATTGTGAGTTTAGGGTAGTTGTAAGCTTGAACGAGGGAAGTTAAAGCCCATAAGGAACTTACTGCAACTACTGTAGAAGGATTGGAGGGTTGTAAAAGGGAACCGAGAGTCTAGTTGTTGGTATGAAGGAGGCCTAAGATAGGCCACAACCTGTAATATCTTGGTAGAGGGCATGATCATGGCTGGCAAAGACTAATATAAGGAGGATTAGGGCTGCTATAACAACCAACAAAGCATCAAATCATCTATTGAAGAAATCAGAGGTGCTTGTAACTTGCAAAAGAGCTGGGTAGTGGTCTAGTAGTCTTGGTTAGGGAAAACACTTAAAGTGCATCATATCCATCTTGGTGAGACACACTTTACAATACATCATTTTTATATAGCTATATTTCATGGATAATGAAAACTTTAAGGGGATATTTCATCATTGGGATAAATTTAAGGAGTTGAAAAAATAAGGAGACATTTTTAAATTTAGGAAAATTTTTAAAATTTATCCCAAAAAATAAAGTTGGGCTATAAATATTTATGTATTTAGTCACTCCTATGAAAATGCTTAAAAATAATAAATAACTACTCCAGGATTTGACTTTCAGATCTCTACCATCGAGGGTTACAATTACTCTAGATTTTTTATTCTTTATAAATAAAGGTTACACTCACTCGATATTTCCAAACAATATTGTGCCTCCCCTCTAATTCTTGATATTTTTTTCAAATCCACCATGTTCAACTCTTCCCAATTGAATTCAAGGACAAAAAAAACCCTTTTGCCTCCATTTCCAAGATTTACATACTCTGATGCAATTAAAGTTAACTTTGTTAAGGGATCCTTGTTATAAATAAATTAGCCAACCCCATGAGGAGGTGATTATTTTATGGTTTTCACTATGAATAATGGCTTATTTTTTATGAAGATTGTGAACTGTAATCAAAGATGAAATTAATGACAATTATAACAAGACATTCTGTCAAGTTGTAGGAAAATGAGCAATTAAGATTTTTTATTTCATTTGATTTTTTTTTTTTTAGAGTTTTTATAACTTTTGATAAAGGTTTTGGGACAATAATTGGGTTAGAGCTTTTGGAATCCCTCAGTTTAAAGGTTTGAATTTATTAATGACCACTTTCCCAAATAAATCTATAATAGTATATCCATTAATTTTTTACATCATATTTATTTGAATTAATTAATTAGTTCAATTTTCACTATACTTCAAAAATATATCATTATTATTATTATGACTATGTTGATATCATAATTGTGACCGAATAGCAAACCATTTATTTTAAATAAGAAAGAAAGTGTTGTTTTCTTTACTTTACGATCACATTTATTTTCCTTTATTATAAAAAAGTTCATATTGTTATAAATGTTTTAAAATTAATATATATATATATATATATATATATATATATATATATGTATATATATATATATATATATATATATATATAAAATGTTTTAAAATTAAAATTAAAGTTTGTTTTTTGTTTTTTTAATATTATAAAGATGTAATTTATTTGTTTATTATTTTTTAAGAGAATATATTTAGAAATATTTTTGTAAGTCTTGGAGGTCTTGGATAGATTATAGTTGGATGTTCTGTTAAGGCATTCTTGATGTGAAGTTACTAATTCAATTCCTTGCCCCTATCTTGAGTGTTATATTGGACATGATGAGAATGCAATCCCACCAAGTTTCTAAAATATTTTTGTTTATTATAGAAATTAATATTATCATTAATATTTTGATATTAAAATCTCATAATATTTTTAAAATATTATTTATTATTTTCAAATTTTCAAATATTATAATGATGGAAAAAAATTTCTTACTAATTTTCAAAAATTATTAAATAATATGTTTCAATTTAAAATTTATAAAAAAACAATTTTTTGGTTAGATATTACTTTCTTAATTAATTATGATATAAAAATATATATTTTTTTAATTTTTTAATTTAAATTAATAGTTTTTAAAAATGTTTTAATTTCTTTCCTTTAATTTTTTTTCCTAAGTTGGTTTAATCTATTGATATAAAACATAATATACAATGCGAGACTTGCCTCCGGGGCTGCAAGGCTATCCAACTCCGGAGGGAGTCTTAATAAAAAAAACAAAAAATAGACTGCCCCTATAGGAGAAACTGGTCCATAAGATGCTGCCCATAACTAGGAAACCATCAATTACAGAGTTGCACAGGAAACAACATTTACAAAAATAGAAATTACTGCCACAGCGATTACAGTCATTGTGTCTTAAAATGCAGCAAATCATAACAAAAGACCAAAAAGAGGTAAGAATACCTGTCATCAGGCTAGCTGTCGGTGTGTGAAGGAGGAGTTTCCTCCACAATTGGACAACTGTATTCATCCTCCACATCTTCATCCTCTTCCTTGGATTGCTAGGCAGTGTTCTCGAAGAGGAAGTTGAGCTTTTTTCCTTCAGCTGCTTATCCGAGTGTGCAGAGCTCTAGCTGCCATTGCCCTCACTGCTGGAGGTTTGCAAACCTAATTTGACAGGGAGGGCCGCAGATTTTCTAGAGACCTGAGGAGGCCTCACAGAAATTGTTGACTTCCTCTTGCGCTTTCTAGATCCAGAGGCGATATCTCCACTTTGCTCCTCCTGAAACACAACAGAAATGGTGGCGGTAATTCTTGGACTGTCCATGGCACTATTGAAGTGAAATTTTGCTACATTGCTTGCCAGAGGCTGGGTGCTGCAGACTTCATGGCTAGATAGGGGCGAGTGAGAGCTAGCTCCTCTACCACCACCTCGCCTGCACCTCATACGGTGCCTACACGACATGTTGGGGCTGAATACCGAATAAGTATGCAAAGAGGCCAAATGAGAAGACAAAGAGGCTGATTGAGAAGAGAATGAGGCTGAATGAGGAGACAATGAGGGCGAACCAGCTGGCAGATGCGGAAGACTGGAAGGCGAGCACTACGAATTATCACAACGACTAGGCTTGGAGGGAGGAGAATGCAGAGGGGAGGCATGAGGTGAGCATGGCGTGGGGTTAGCCTCTGAGGGAGAGTGAATACAAAGATGAGCAAAGGGGTGAGCGTCTCGTTGGGTCGAGTGAGGGTTTACTGCTCTAGTCGACTGGTTGGCAAGCCGATGACAAATGGAGTGGAGATATGGAGCTCAGGAGCCTAGACTAGGTGAAAGACAAAACCAGAGAGTGCTGGGCATACGTAGCTGTGCTGGAGATGGGACGTGTCTCCATTGAATTAGGCGTCGAGCAAGTTGTAGAGTAATGGCAGAGCGAGTGAGCTATGAATGCTAGTCGCCAATCCCCAAGGGCCTTTAAAGCCTTGGTACCACGCTCTGGGGTGGGCAGGTGGCTTGGCCAGGTGTCTCGCCTTGGGCCAGCCACTGTATTAATCTCAATGCGCACCCGCATCCGGGATTGTGATGTCCTTATGCACTAGGTGAGTGCAGTCATGAATGAGAGTGGCATCCATAGTACTGTTGAGAGAGCCCTTGAAGAGGAGGAGATTCTGCTCAACTCCCTTATTTTCTAAGCGATCCGCTACCTTATTTGCAGTGCGGCAGATGTGCTTGAAGGAAATGACATGAAAAACTTTGAGCCATTGCTCAATTTGTTCCATTATTGTCAAGAGATGCCAGCTTGTAGACACTTTGGAAGCAGGGGTGCCTAGTTGGAGACGAGTGGTGGCCTCGATGAGAATCTGAGAGTCTCCTTCTACTTCTAGGGTGAAGAGGTTTTCTTCTTCTACAATAAGGAGACCCTGCCATAAGCCTTCTAACTCAGCGGAATTTTTGGAGTCCCGTCCAATCAAGCCAAAGTAAATTTTGAGAGAGTTACCTACTGCATCCCGAAAATTGCCTCCAAAACCTGCTGCACCCGGGTTACCTTTGGAGGCATCGTCAAATTTCATCTTGATAATGCTGTTGTTAGGTGGAATCCAAGAACTGGGAGATTCAGGATGGGTGGAGGGTGCAGAAGAGAGGAGGGGAAGTAGGGGAATGGAAAGATGCCAGTTTTCCCATATAATACTCTCGGGAGGAGTAGAGGGAATGTCAGATTCCTGCCATGACTAGAGTGCAATGGTTTCCTAAAGGTTGATGCAGAGGCTAGTCCAAAGAATATCAGGGGGAGTGCTTTCATCTTTGAAAATTATTTTATTCCTTTCTTTCCAGACAGTCCATAGAATGAAGCCAGGGAGGAGAGACAAAGAGTGTTGAGCAAGTTGTTGTTGAAAGTTTCAGAGGGCCAATGTCGAATGGTGTTAATGACATCTCCCTTGATCCTTCGAGTTCTTTTGCAACGTAAATCTATTTTTTCCCACAAGGAGTTAGCAATGATGCAGGTATCCAAGAGATGTGGCATGTATTCTGCATGGTTGGAATAGTTGGGACAGCGTGAAGGCCCAATGAATCCCCTTTTGAGGAGATTTTCCCATGTGAGAAGCCGCTTCTTGCTTAGGAGCCAGAGGGAGGTAGAAATTTTGGGCTAGAAGCCTCGCTGCCATACTTGAGTCCATAGAACATCCTTTTGTACTTGTGCAGAGTGGAAGAGAAACCGATATGAATCTTTGGTGGTGAAGGATCCGCGAGGAGTGTACCCCCACCGTAACCTATCTTCTTGGATTGCAAATCGGATTTTCCTGTAGTTGAGCTCTTGGTCAATTTCCTCGTAAGTTTCATCCTGCCAATTCACTTGCCATTGAGATTCCAGAATCCATTGATGATAACCTTAACTAGGTTGCTGATGCCAGAAGAAATTGACTTGATTGTTCTCTGTTTGTTGAAGTACAACTTTCCAATTACGTTTTTGGAAGAGATTCGCCAATTTTGGCAACTGCTACTAGGATTCTTCCCAAAGTCTGGCATAATTTCCAGAGTTGATCTCCCAAAAGCTATGGGCTTGAATAAAGACAATGTGTTGTTTGGCAGAGTTCAAATGAGGGAGCCGAAGATCTCTGGGGAGAGTCTGATAAGATCTACTGGAGGTCTATCGTTAGCATATTTGGCCACCCATAGTCAAGCCCAAGGTGTATGAGGCTTAGAGAGCCACTGCTACCATATTTGCGCCCCCATCATGGCGTTGTTGTGCTAAGGATCTCTTATTCCTAATCCACCTTCAGTTTTTGATACACAAACATCTGTCCATTTTACAAGCGCCCATTTTCTGTTAAGCCCTGTAGAACCCAAAAGGAAATTGCGCTGTAGATTTTTGATCTGCTTTAGGACCCATTTGGGGGCTGCAAGAACAGAAAAAAGATACAAAGGCATAGATTGGAGGACGGCTTTGATAAGAACAAGTCTGCTAGCAATGTTGAGCGATCTATAAGTCCAAGAGGAGAGACGAGCCTCAAGTTTATCTAGGAGCTCTTTCCGAGAGGAGTGTTTGATTACAGATTCAATGAGCCGAGATCCAAGGTATTTGGATGGGAGAACAACTATAGAGAATCCCAGGAGTCGGGCTATGTTGCGTTGAGTGGGTGTAGGTGTGTTGAAGAAGAAGATTTGGGATTTGCCAGTGTTTATGGTGGTACTAGAGGCTTCAGAGAAGGTGTCTAATAGAGATTTGAGGGAGTTAGCTTCTTGAACAGAGGGATGACTAAACAACATGTTGTCGTCAAAAAATTGTTGATGAGTTATGGTCTAGTTATCGTAAAGGGAGAGACCCCTGAGAGTGTTGTTGGAGGCGGCGTGATGAATGAGATGACCAAGCCCTTCTGCCATGAGAACAAAGATGAAAGGGGAGAGGGGATCCCCTTGACGAATGCCTCGAGTGGAAGAAAAGGGAGTGGAGGGATTACCATTGAGAAGGATGGAGAACCTAGGGGTGGAGATGAGATGCATGATCCATCTGGTCCAAGTAGGAATGAATCCAAAAGCAAGAAGCATTTGATTGATGTACTCCCATCTTAACTTATCAAATGCTTTAGAAAGATACAGTTTTAAAAGCATACTTGCCTTCTTGAGATGTTTCAAAGAATGGATCACTTCATGAGTGAGAATGATACCATCGAGAATTTGGTGATCCTCAACATATCTAGTCTGTTCCAGAGAGATGAGCAGTGGGAGCAGAGGTTTGAGCCTGTTGACGATGACTTTTGAGATAAGTTTGTAAATGACATTACATAAAGAAATAGGCCTGTACTTGTCTGGAGTGCTGGAGTTCTCCTCCTTGGGAATGAGGGCAAGGAAGGTTGTATTAAGATACGGAAGAATCCAATGCAGAGTCCTAGATTCTTTGACTAAATCCCAAACTTCCAATTTGATCTGCTCCCAGAAGAAGTGAAAGAAGTTTGATGTGAATCCATCGAGGCCTGGGGCTTTTCCATATTTGAGTTGTGATGTTTCCTGCTCTACTTCCTGAAGAGAGGCAGGTTTAAGTAACATAGAGTTATGTTCCTTGGTGATTAGCCTTGGGATATGCTGAGTGACCCTATTTATGGCTCACCTTTGGTTTCCAGCCGGCTCCTGGAGAATGTTTTGGTAATAGCAGAGGAGTTCCCTTTCTATGTCATCCTATTCCTCAAGTCGTTCCCCCTGACTGTTGTTGAGGAAGGCGATGTTGTTCTACATCCTTCTTTGAATGGTGGAATAATGAAAGAATCTGGTGCTTTTCTCCCCCTCCTTAAGCCAGCGAATCCGAGACTTTTGATGCCAAAGGATTTCCTCTTGTTGACGCCGCTCCTCCAATTTTGTGAGAAGATTCATTTCCAGAGCTGCGTAGGCATATGATCTACCTTGTTTGATGATGCACTACTGTAACTCACACATTTGCTGTTCAAGTTCCTTCTGATGATAAAAAATGTTTCCAAAGATGATTTGATTCCATTTTTTGAGTTCGAATTTGAGGTGTTTGAGCTTCTACTGAAACTGGAACATTTTGGATCCCTCAGGAGGGTGGAGGCCATTCAAGCATGTGATTACCGTCTCTTTGAAGTCTAGGTGGCTAAGCCAGAAGGATTCAAAGCGGAATGGTATTTTGTTGGCTGTTCCAGGGCGAGACCATTGCAGGAGGATTGGCCAATGATCAGATCTAGCTAAGGGAAAAATTTAGGTGTGAAAGCCCCCCCCTAAGTGGATAGCATTTTCTGAGATGAGGAATCGATCCAGTCTGGAGGCGATTTGTTGTGAGCTGCCTCTTTTGTTGGTTCAAGTATGTATACCATTATAGAAAGAGAGATCTATCAGCCAATTGTCTTGTATAAAGTCTTTGAAGCATGTGCTATCTGTCCCAAGCCTGATTCTGCCTCCCACTTTTTCCTCCAATTTGGTGATCATATTGAAGTCTCCACCGCAGATCCAGAGTGGATGGTTTCTAGAGGAGTTGAGGGTGACGATTGTGGAAAGGAGGGAAATTTTTTGCTGCAGGTATTGGGGAAAGTAAACATTAGTGAGGTGCCCATGAGAATTGGAGCCGACCAAATGGAAGGTGGCTTGAATGAAATTGTGGGAAGCATGAAAGTCAGACAATGAGATAATTTGGGGGTTCCAAACTATGGCTAACCCTCATGAGGCTCTAGAGGCGTCGACCGCTACTAATCTACAACCCATCCAAGACTTGGTGAGTATGGAATCCAGAGCACTGCTGTTACATTTAGTCTCATGGAGGAAGACTATTTTTGGCTTGTATTTCTGTATCATATTTTTAATCATTCAGTGTTTGGAGGGGCTGTTTAGCCCTCTTACATTCCATGAGATTAGCTTCATTAATAACTTTGGGGGATCGGCCGATAGAACTTAGTCAGCTTGGGATACCTCCCAGATTCCACAAGCATTTCTCCTACTATGATTTTCCTTTGTAGATCTGTCTTGTGTCCTCTCTTTTTTGACTCTTTAATTATCTTTTTTCGATCCCAGTGGCTGTCTGCTTGAATTCCTAAAGAGTTTCTTTGTTGTGCACGGAAGAGTACGACTTCAAGACTGTCAATTTGCCTGATGGGAATCTTGTCATAAGCCTTTTGATGGCAAGAAAGCTCTAGGTCTAGAATGTCCAGGCCACCTAGATCAATGCTCTCAGGTTCCTCTTTCATATGTAGGCATATTCTTGTCTTCTTTGGGTTCATCTGTCTAAGAGGTTGAGGGTAGATTGCAATCTATTTCCATTTGAGAACTTCTGATGACAATAGCTTTATCCTTGTTGGACAGGGGGGAGGATGCATGTGGCATAGAAGGAGAGAGAGGCGTGGGTATCTTTTGACGTGTGGGTTTGGGGTTAGGAATATCAGAGATCGGGCTGTCTGAAGAAGGTTGCGAGGGGCCTCCTTCCGAGGATGCATGGGTGGTGAGGATTTCAAAGCTGTTGCTGGTGGAGGGAATGTTAGGATCCGAGGGTGTTGTAGAGGAATTTTTGGTGTGCTTCTTCCAGCTGGAGACTTTGGTGAAGCCTTTTGCATTTGTGCTTTTCGAAGAAGGGGCAGGTTTAGGAGGGGTGTTCAGAGGGAAATCTCTGAAAAGATGGCCATGTTCATGGCACTTTCTGCATCGAAATGGAACATGTTCGTAATCTATAGTTTGAATCCATTCAAAATTTTCATGGAAGAGGCTTACCGAGTTGGTGAGGGCTTTGGCTAGATGCATGTAGACACAGATCCTCGCATAAGAAGTATATCGTATAAGCTTTGTTTCTTCCACGATCTTGATAAACTCACCTAATCCATTTCCAATGTCTTTGAGGGTTTCCTCGTCCCAGTATTCCAAGGATAAGGAATACATGCGGATCGAGACTGGTGCCTTGTTGAAATCTTCCTTGTCCGGGTTGAATCTTTCAATCCAATCATGGAGATATAGACCTGCTGAGTGGAAAAAATACGAGCCTCCATCGAAAATAATATTTCTGTCCTCCAAACAGTTGAAGATGGCTGTGAAGAATCCTTTTGGACCCAACTGCAATGTGACATGTCCCTTGGGCTTCCATTTTGAGGCGATCCATCCTTGAAGCGCTTTTTCGGTTGGCTAGAGGCCTATAAACTTGCCAATGAGAGCGTGATCTTTCATGTACTGAATATGCCCATTGATGCGATGTCCTGGGAGATCTATTTTGATACAGTATGCTGCTATCGGAATGCATGTAGCATAGGAGACTTTCGATTGTGCATCTGATGTGGTTTGGGAGTCCTTCGTGTCGTTTTGTGCATCGTTGGAGTTTATATGCACTCCTACTGTGTCAGTGGATGGAGTTTGAGTAGAAGCGGCTGGACTGGTTGAGTTAGTGGGTGGAATAATAGGGGGGGGAGGATCCCGCCCCTCCCAGAGGATCTTCCATGTGAAGAAGTCAGAATCAGACTTCAGAAGAGCGTAGCAGAGTTAGATCAGAGCCGCCAGGAGATCAGAGAGGAGCAGAAGCGACTCCGTTGCAGGGTCACAAAAACCCTAAGTGACACTGTTCATCGCCTTTTAAAATTTATTTGTTATTTTCAAAAAATGTTAATATTATAAAGATGGAAAATTATTCCACCTTACTCATTTTAAAAAATTGTTTAATAATATGTTTTAATTTAAAATATATAAAAAAACATTTTTTTGGTTCGATGGTATAAATTTTATTTTTTATTTTTTATTTAAAATATATATTTCTTCTTTTTAATTAATTATGATATTAAAATATTATTTAATTTTTAATTTAAATTAATCACCTTTTTATAATGTTTTATTTTTATAACTATGGTTTTTTTATTGAATTTTGATGTGAAAGTGTTTTAATGTAATAGTGACATTCTAATTTAGTTAACACTTTATTTCTTTTAACCTTTCCTTTTAAGTAATAGATAACTTCAATTAGAGTTTGGAAGAGGGTTTAGATGCCTCTTAAAAATATGACATGAAATCCCAAAGAAAACTTTGTGAAAAAAATTATTGCTTTTATATTTAAAATTTAATTAATTAATTAATTTATATTATTTTTTATTTTTTATTTTTTAAATTTGAAATTCAATGATTATAAATTGAATAATAATAATAATAATAATTTAAAATTTTATTTATTTATTTATTTATTCAACATTAATTAATTAATTAACATAATACACTTGCAATAATATAAAAATAAATGTTTTGGTATCCTCAATAATATAATATGGGATCATGAAGTGTGGAATCTATACCAAAATTTTTACATCATTCATGCTAGCAACTGTATTCTTAAGACTATGGATATGATAAAGGCATTAATAAGAGCTAAGTATTTCATGTCATCCAAAATACTTTTTCATAACTTTAATTTCAAAAGTATAGATATGATAACAATTTCAATAAGAAATTAATTGTTATTGATAACTAAGTATTTCATTTGACTTGTTCACCATTTTATTTTCAAGAATATGGATATAATAACAATTTCAATAACAATTTACTTATTATTGTAAGGAAAATAATATGAGATATGGTTGGAGTTTTATATATCAAGGCTTATTTAACTTTGTGGTTATGTCAAACCGTCATTTATAAGCAATCTTATTAAAATCGTTTTTCTTATATCACTAGAAATCTCTTGTGATATCTACAAGAGAATTGCTATCCAAAAATAAGTTTTACTTAGTTTTTAATATCATTTAGATAAATAGTTAAACAAGTTCCACTTCGAGTTTTACAACATGTTAAATACCTACCAAAATAGAAAATATACACTATTATAAGAAAGCTCATCCTAAGAACCTTATAAATTAGGGACAAAGCACTAAACCTAAACTACCTCCAGAAAGTTATAACTTCCAAGTTGGTAAGAAAGTACCAGAGCTACACTACTTCTACGACATTGTAGCTTTCCTTATGTTGAGTTGGCCCTTAAACCATTACCATAAGAGGCATTTTCCCTACCATGTTGAGTTAGCTCTCAAAGCATTATTATCAAAGGCATTTTAGTTATCATCTTACTTCTTTGGATGTCCTAAGAAACTTAACTATGTAGTCAGTGTGTTGGAATTTTGGGTAGCTCAGAAGGTATATTTGAGAGAAGGAAACCCACCAAAAGTTAGTCAATTGGGAAATTTACCTAAAGTTGGGGTTTTGGACACAAAATTGTGGTTTTGGAACCTAAGAAATTATTTTTTTATTCAAAGGGGTTAATTGAGCAAAAAACTTAAACATTTACGGTTTTGGCCTAAGAAACCCTAAAATAAAAATTATAGATAGAGAGCCTAAGGGAGGCTCATTGTACACACTTGAGATGGACTTCATGTGGAGGAAGTCAACCCTAGAGGAGGTTGAGTCTATCTAAGGAGGTTGCAAATCAGCAAGTCGAGTTTAGGAACCAACAAGGAGATCTAATCTTAGATAGTCGAGTGGATGATCTATCCAACAAGGGGTTGTGTTTCTATGGTAGAAGAAGTCGAGTCCATGTTCTGGCTAGAAGTCGCAGCCTAGGGTTACTATGACAATGGGATGAGCCCTATATATGAGGGTTGAGGGCTTGAAAAATCAGGTTGAGACCTCAAGATCTATTGACATGGCTAAAAAAGAGGGCCGAGTTTGTGGGAGGAGGTTGCAATCTGTCAGAATAGGCCGCAGCCTAAAGAAGGGGATATGTTGTGAGTTTAGGGTAGTTGTAAGCTTGAATGGGGGAAGTCATGAGCCCATAGGAACTTACTGCAAATATTGTAGAAGGATTGGAGGGTTGTAAAAGGGAACTAAGAGTCTAGTTGTTGGTATGAAGGAGGCTTAGGATAGGCCACAACCTGTAATAGCCTGGTTGAGGGCATGATCAAGGTTGGAAAAGACTAACATAACGAGAATTAGGGTTGTTATAATAGCCAAAAAAGCATCAAATCATCTATTTAATAAATTAGAGGTGGTTGTGACTTGCATAAGAGTTGGGGAGTGGTCCAATAGTATTGTTTAAGGAAAACACTCAAAGTGCATCATATCCATCTTGGTGAGCCACACTTTTCAGTACATCATTTTTATATAGCTATGTTTCATGGATAATGAAAACTTTAAGGGGATATTTCGTCTCTGGGCTAAATTTGAGGAGTTGAAAAAACAAGGAAGCATTTTTAAATTTAAGAAACATTTTAAAGTTTATCCCAAAAAATAAAGTTGGGCTATAAATATTTATCTCTTTAGTCACTACTATGAAAATGATTAAAAAAATAATAAATAACTACTCCAGGATTTCACTTTCAGATCTCTACCATCGGGGGTTACAATTGCTCGAGATTTTTGGCTCTTTATAAATAAAGGTTACCATCACTCAATATTTCCAAAAAATATAGCGTGCTTCCCCTCTAATTCGTGATTTTTTTTTTCAAATCCACCATGTTCAACTCTTCCTAGTTGAATTCAAAGACAAATAAAACCCTTTTGCTTCCATTTCCAAGATTTACTTACTCCAATGCAATTACAGTTAACTTTGTTAAGGGATCTTTCTTATAAATAAAATAGCAAAACCCATGAGGAGGTGATTATGTTATGGTTTTGGCTATGAATAGTGGCTTATTTGTTATGAACATTGTGAATTGTAATCCAAACAAAGTTACCCATCAAACGAGAAATATTACTTCAAAACGAGAACTCTAACAAAAAAATCATGAAGGTTATTTAGAGGAAGCAGGATGTGCTGGCACGATCTTAGTTGGGATAGTCATCATCCTTCTTCTCTATGCTAACGATATTGTTCTTCTCACAAGGTGGCCATCTGATCTTGATAAGAAACTTAGACTTCTTAAGGATTTCTGCTCTACCATGGGTATGTCTATTAACACTGACAAAACAAAAGTTATGATTATAAAATCTAAGAAGGACACTTACACTAATTTTATGTATGACGATAGTAACTTGGAGGAAGTGTCTTCTTACGAGTACCTAGGAATTGATATTCATCACAAGCTCAACTGGAACTATAGCATTCATAAAAGGATTAATGGGGGGTGGAAAGCTTATTTTGGTCTTGAGAATAATTGTAAAACATCAAACCTCGTAATGTGGGATAGAAAGAAGTTCCTCTTTGAAACTTTATTCACTCCTGTTATCTTATATGGATGTGAGGTTTGGGGTTGTAGCATCTCTAGAGAATCCTGGAGAAAGACTGAGCAAATCCAGAAGTGTTTTATAACGTATAACCTTAAAATTAAAAGAAATACACCCTATCCTATTCTCCTTATAGAAGTGGGTCTTTCCCCTATCGAGAGCCTAGCTATGACTAGGCTTCTGTTGTACAAGCACAAGCTTAATAGCATAGGAGACCATAGACTTCCTAAGCTAGATTTAAATTCCAGCCAAAACCACTTAAGGCTTAAACGAGGTTGGTATAAAGAAACTAGGGCCTGGTTAAACCATTGGGAGATCGATGAGAATGTTACATTGCAAAACATCAATAACATTAAAAAAATTGTTACTTCTAAGTTCAAAGAAAAAATGTGGTGTGAGAAAGATCTAGTAGCTAAAAGAAAATTAAGGTATTATAAGGAGGTCATCAACCCCACCTTAGAAGATCAAAAGTGTCTTTCTGTTTTAACTAGCTCAAAGAAGAAAATTAATATAGCCAAGATTAGAACGAACTCTCATGAGCTCCATAGTGAAACAGGTCGTTAGACAGTTCCTAAAACACCATGGATGGAAAGGATCTGCCATCTCTGTGAGAATATAAACATCGAGGATGAAAATCACTTCCTTGTAGAGTGCCCTGCGTACAACCACATTAGAGCTCAATTTCATAATATTTTTTGCAATACTGACCTTCCTAGCCTTTTAAGATGCCAAAATTATAGTGAGCTCGGGAGGCTTCTCTCCAATCTTTTTGAGCATAGGAATAAAATCTTAAATCAAATTAAATAACTCTTTTCTTTAGGTCCGATAGACCAAAGATGGTTCTCAGTGGACGTTAACCATCATCATCATCATCATCAGTTTGTTTTTTTTTAAATGTTTTTTTATTTTTAAATATTATCTTTATTTTTATTTTATGTTTTTTATTTCTTTAATTATTTTTTTCTTTTTCTTTTTCAATTTATTTATGTTTTGAGTTAATTTTTTTATTTTTCAATTTATTTATGTTTTGAGTCAGTTTTTTTTTTTTTTTAAAATTGTTTTCACTTTTTTTTGTTGTTGGGTTTTTGTTATTTTCCATTTTATTTATTTTATTTTATTTTTAATTTTTTTAATTTTTTATGTTTCTAATTTTTATTTGTAAGATTTTTTTTTCTTTATATAATTTATTGGTTTTTTAAAATTATATGTTATATTTTCTTTAAATCTTATTTGAATCATATTTTTTTGGAAAAAATACTTAAAATGTCATCATATTTGAATATCAAATTCATAAATTTTGTAAATTTTTGAACTTTTTTATTCAAATTTTTCAGAAAAAAACTTTTATTTAACATGTTGTTTTTTAGTTTCCCAAGCTTGGGATGATTATAAGCAATCCACCGCAAAACATGATTTTGCCATCATCATGATGACAGAGTTGTCTGGCCACGATCAACCACTGGCGAATCCCTATGCGCCTAACCGATGATTACCCTTCATGGCACCCCCGTTCACATAATATCGACCTGCTCGTCCATCACCGTTCGCCGCCATGGGAGCCTATCCACCATCCTTATCCTTTGTCATCCTAACTACTGTCTGACCAGAGTAGGCAGACCCATAATTATCCCTCCCTCGCTTTCAAATCAGCCCATACAACCAGTTGCCTATATATACCAGGCCTTCAATCCTTATGCCCTCAACTGTGAATTTGCTTTCGACTGCCTCCCTTTCCCCCATTTCGGCCCTTTGTCAGACAACACTCAACCCTTCACTTACTAATTGTTTGGCCTTCTTTGTTCTCCTCCCCACCAGATTTTATGTCCCCATCTCCCCAGCTCACTCTACCTGCACACCAGAATGTCTACCCGTTGCACCAACTCCTCCGCTCCTAGGGGGAATAATCAAGGCCAGGGCCGTGGAAGAAGAGCTCATGCTTCATGATGGGCTTCTCCAAGTATGTCGCCAACAACAAGTGCAGAGTTCGCAGCTCGACAGGCGGCCCTAAATTATGAGACCACAATAAATCCCGAAGCCCGTCAAAGGGTGACAAAGCTGGAAGAGCAAGCTAGGTTGGTTCGCCAGTGCCTCGCCATTGAAGAGGTTAATGTGGAATTCCGGTGGATTCCTAACCTCGGACACACGAGAGCCAGGGAGAACCTTTTCAGTCTGGCCATCGAGCTGCACTTGCAGACCAAAACAATGATTGGTCTCGCCATGCAGGCTAATAGGGAGCACAATGCCATCCTGGAGAAGAAGCTAGACGACCTCACCCAGAAATTTACTCTATACGTTAGTGCTGTTCACCGTCGCCACTTCGTCACCAAGGAGTCGCCTCACTATGCTCTGTTAAAGAAGCGGATGGCCATTGCAGAAGCCTTGCCCGCAGTCAAAAGGGAGGGTGGCGGTGCCACCACCAACAATCTAGCCTAGAATGTCTTCATCGAGGGCAACACCCCTGAGTGTCCTATCAGTCTCGAGTCCGACTCCAATGAGGATATCCAGTAAATCCTCTCTGCCCCTGCCTCTATTTTTTGTATGTATCAAGTCCATTACACAAGTTTCGTGCTCGCTTCCTCTATGGTTTTGGCTCTTGGGCATCATAGCAGCCACTTGGCCCCAGTCAGTAATCTTTGGCACTACCTAGCTCCACAAGCTCTCAGCTATCTGGGGAATTTTTTCTCAACACCTGCAGAATTTTGTGTATGACCAAGAATCACCTCTCCGAGTCTGCTGGCAATATTATGTCTAATGACAGGCACCATTTTTCAGAGTCTGGTTGTGGCTGCATGTTGCATGCACCAACTCCACATTATGTAATTACTCGCTTTAGTTGTTAATAGAATCATTTTACAAAAAAAAACATGTCATTTTTTAGCGAAATGAAATACATATTTTTTTAATTATATTTATATGCAAAATGTGTATTTATCGTCGACTGTTTAAAATTGTTAGCTTTTAGTGACAAATATTTTATGTGTATTGAAGTATTAATTAATGATATATAGATATATAAAAAATCATAACCTCAAAATATTAATGTCAGTATTTTTTTCAAATTTCACAAAACAAATTTAAAATTTCATTATTAAAAACATTGCAAAGAAAAACAAGAAACAAATGTTTGGAAAACTATTAAAAATAATCTTAAAACGAAAAACAAGAAGATGAATAAGACAAAAATGGTGAAATAATCAACATTTAAAAAAATTTATTCACACTTAATACATTTGAAAATTTAAAGTGTCAAAAATAAGCCCTCTAAAAAAATGGGATTGATTCTGCATCAACATTTTTCAAAATCAACATGAAAATATGCTCCAAAAAACTTGATACATAAAAAAATTTGAAGTGCCAAAAATATGCTAAATAAAATAAAATATTGAATAACCACTTTTCAAAATCAGCATGAAAATATGCTCCAAAAAACTTAATACATAAAAAAATTTAGCATGCCAAAAATATGCTAAAAGAAAAAGGTGATTCTGCATCACCACTTTTCAAAATCGGGTGTTGTTTTTGCTACCTCAAAAAATCAGGTAATCAGTAATTTTCTCATTTGATCGATCACTTTTTTTCCAATCAAAGATGAAATTAATGACACTTATATCAAGACACTTTGCTAAGGTGTAGGAAGATGAGAAATTGATATTTTTCATTTGAATTTTATTGTTTTTTTTCCCTTTTATCACTTTTGATAAAGGTTTTGGGACAATAATGGGGTTAGAGCTTTTGGGATCCCTCAATTTAAGGGTTTGAACCTATTAATAACAATTATTTTCCAAAATAAATCTATAATATTGTATGCATTAATTTCTTACATAATACCGATTTCAAGAACCTAATCTTGGATCAGAGTATAAATTATCAATATTTCTAACATCAGAAGTTGGTTTCAACTTTTCTTTATAGAACTCCATGTTGTTGTAAGTTGTTGGGTTTTTGCTTATTCCATTATAGACCCATAATGGTTGCAAACCCATGGTTATAGAAACTTATTTTTTCAAAAATCATTCCATATAAAACATATTTTTGTGGCAAATTCTTCCTAGATCATGTCATGTCCACAAGACATGTCAAGACATGTTGCTTTGCACTAGTACTCTCCTTCAATGAAATTTCTTGTATTTAGAGCTCAATGATAATGTATATGTAATGATTTTTTTCAAAACACATGTTTAGATTTCCACACTCTTTATGGATGAACAAGCCACATCATGCTACTACATTTAGGGTCAAATTCAAACATTTGGATCAATGTTTGAAGGAAAAAGCAATTTTAACATCAATTTACCATTAATTTTTTTGAAAGTTCTCTCTCTTTTTCTTTTTCTTTTTTACCCTCGATAAATATTAATTTATTAATAGCATCAAATGCACATCACTCAATTGATGTTATCTATGTTTCTTAAGCAACATTCTCTGTGTCTAATTACTTTTGACAAAGCCAAAATTAATTATAGCAGCCTAATGTAGATTAATCAATACTTCTAATAAAAAAAATGTCTAAGTTGAATATAGACGAGCATTCCAATATACTTTCAATACTTGTATACATATATTATTTGTGTTTAAAAAACATCAGTATAAGGAGTTGGGATTAAGTGAAATATTAGAAGTGGTAATGATCTAGATGGATAATGGTGTTAATTTCATCAGTTTCTTTTTTTATAGCAGCATTTACTATTTTTAGCAGTTTTTCGGCTACTGAACTTCCGAAGCAGTTTTGATCCCTAAATGACATTTTTTAGAGGTATGGAGCACGCTCGTAGCTATATGCTGGGGTTTGCAACAAAACGTATAGTAATCAAAGAGATATTTTCGATGATATATCGTATGCGCCAAATGGAGATAATATGACCAAGTTACGACCTTGGGAAATTGGCTGCCCAACTAACCGCAACTGGGCCCACAAAATCTTGGTGTTTCATCTCTTGGGGTTAGGGTTTTGGTTTTTTAGGGTTTTACTATGTTGTTCAATAATAAAAGACCCTTTAGCCTCATTGTAACACAATTCAAAAGCCTGTAGCTACCAAATATTTTCTCAGAGATAAGCTACTAGCACCCTAGCTAGTTTATTTCCATTCTGTTTGTAAGCATATTTAAATTATTTGATATTAATGAAATGAATTTTTATTTATGTTGCATCTCTGAGTTTATGTGTATTTCTGTATTTTATTGTGTTCTTGCATAAGTCCAGATCAGTGGTATTAGAGTAGTCTTCTCTTTCTTGCTCCTTCTTTTCATGTCCCTAACAAGGTCATAGTATAGGGAGTTAGGGCTTGATATGGTGGAACCTTTGCAATATCAACCTCGCAAACCCCGACGACTGCCATGGGGGAAGAAAATAAAGATGAGGGAGTAGTAGATCCTATCAAAATATTGCTCGAGGAGGCCCTCGAGAAACAAAGGAACGCGATGATGGATAACTTTGCCCAGATCCTTCAACGGCTGCCCAACGATGGCGCATCTACATCCAACAGCCACTCTAGAGGCACTACTCCTTTTAAGGTACAAGTAAACTTTGAAATTCCCATATTTGAATTCTAGGTAGATGCAGATGTTGTAGATATATGGATGAATCTATTAGAAGGATATTTCTCGGTTCATGACTTTGTCAACCGAGAAAATATTACTTTTTCACTCCTTAAAGCCACCCCCCATGTCAAGGACTGGTGGGAAACCTACTGTGAGAAAAAATATGAGAGAGAACCCTCTCTATTCTTAGCCGCTCCCACTTGGGATTTTTTTCGAGATGCCATCAAGGAACAATATTATCCCATGGGGAGCTATGAGGGCAAGTAAATACAATGGACTATGTTGCGGTAGCAAAGGTATCAAGATGTGCATGAGCTGACGAATTTGTTCCATACCCTGTGCAAAAAGTTGGGTATCAAATATTCAGAGAAACATTTGGTGTTGAAGTACCATAGTTGTCTGCACATATACATTTAGGAGGAAATGGAGTTCCTTGACATCTCCTCGCTTGGTGCAACATACCGGTATGCTGCCAAGATTGAGCATAAATTCAAACAAAAGAAGCAATACTTTGGATCTACGAATCATAAGCAAGGGAAAGGTGCCCCCAAACCGCGAAACAAAGGACAAAGAAAAGGCGGGGTGGCCCAGGAAAACCTGCCAAAGCCGCAAGAAAAGAACAACACCATGAAGCCAAAGAAGGACATGGGAAAGTGGTGTGAGTTCCATAAGAGCTCCACTCACAACACAAGTGAGTGTCAGCCCAAGAAGTCACTAGTGGACGAGCTGAAGGATTTTGAATCAGATGCATGCTTTGACTCTGAATCAGAACCTAGAAAGGGGAATGACAAAGGGAAGCAGATTATTGATTCAGAGCTCAGTGCCATCATTTCCACCACGAAGATCCAGAAGGAGGAACCAAAAGATCCAAATGAGGGGGAGTGGGTTCCCCACTACAGTTCATTATTGACATTGGTAGCCAAAAGAAGCTCATTTTAGCAGATATCGTGAAGAAACTGGGCTTGTCGACCACAACACACCCACATTTATATACCATCGAGTGGCTTCACCAAGGACAGGATTTCCGTGTCAGCTAGTAGTGTTGCCTTCCCTACAAAATCAAGCCCTTCATGGATGAGGTATTATGTGATATTGCTCGTCTTGATGTTTGTGATGTATTATGAGGCCAACCATAGTTGTTGAAGTGACATTCTATGTATGAGTCCATGCCTCGCGCTATTATTGTTACTTTGGGAAATAAGTTGTACAGGATACCAAAAGTAGCACTGCCTATTGCCATCTCTTTGGTTACTGCAAAATAATGCAGTAAGCTCATTTCCAAAACTGGGAAATTTGTTTTCTAGATGATTTTCCCTTAAAGAAAGAATACAAATGTGGCCACCACCTCCAGATAGGGCTCCTCTGCACGAAAACAATAGATCGACAATGTCATGGAGGAGTATGGGGACATCTTCACCTCACTCATAGGGGTGCCTCTGCACTGTCAGGTCAAGCACTCCATCAATCTGACCCCAGGTGTGCCACTTCCCAATTGTTGTAGTGGTAAATCCCCTCTGCGGACAGAGGCGATCCCTACTATCCCAGATTAGGTCTAGAAACAATCGTATCACACTAAGGTGCAAGTTCCTAATTGCAATAGACCAAATTGCGACGAAGGCCTACCTCAAGTCCAACGTTGTTGTTCATAGAGAAGATGGCACTCCTGTTTCCTTGCTCCAGCAGATCACAGTCCTCTCGCTTTCCACGATTGAACACCTGCACACACAAGAAACATGACAAACACAAGCGTAAAACCTGATATATGCAATTATGTATAAGTCAGAGAAGACACAACTCATGATCATAATGAACAATATGAGTGGAACCATAACCAATAGTCACTTATCATTAATTAATACAAAGGAAAATACGACCTGGCTCTGACGCTGAATCTTCCTTCGGCGGGTTGTTAGCGGAATACGTCTCAGTAAAGCTCGTCGGGGATGGGACAAGCCTCTCTCTTCGATCGTCAATCTCCTTGCTACTGATTTGGCTCTATGTGGACTTTTACAACATTCTTTAGGCTATGAAGGCTCCTGGAGACTAGCTTGCAAAGGGAAATGGCAAGCTTATATAGATGGTGGAAGGGGAGTTGGGATCCTACAATCATGGGATTGGCCCTATCCTCAAGGAAGCTTCCATGAGAGGTGGAAAACTACTTCTTCTACATGGAGATCCGGAGCCAAACGTCCCAACTCAATTTAGAGACCAGTTCAGGAGTTGGTTGGAGTCAATATTTCGTCATTTATTTTTAAAAAACACTCTTTATTAAGCTTAGCGTGAGTGCGACTCTAAGACAGAGCGCCAATTGGCGCGCTCTATTTGGAGGATTTCCCCCATTGGCGCGGGTATAACACTGATGAGTCGTGCCAAGGATAAAAAGGCCATTTTTAGGGTTTTTCACAAGGATTTGTCTTCAGGGGAATGAAATTCCATGTCTAGGGGAATGCCATGAAAGTGTTTTCAGATCATGTCACTGCTCACAGGTCACGGAATAAGCCCTCCAATGTGCGGGACAGGGAATTGCAGGGACGGTGACAAATTGTTGTGTAACAGATGCCCCCTAAAGCATGAGGCCTGAAAGAGAGAGAAGGGTGAAATTCTTTACGAGAATGTGTCCAACTGAAAACACTGCCGTCAGAAAACCTGCATAGAGAAGTACAACTGATATCTCAAATACATGATATATGTGGTATGGGCGCAGCCATCCATAACAGAGTATACAAGAACCCAGATCCAAGGCATGGACGTAGCCATCCAGTGAGGATCGATAAATAGACTCAGGTATGGTCGCAGCCATCCAATCAGTGAGTCATGTAACCAATCATAATAATCCACAAAATCGCAGCCTGGATTCCAACAGACAAAATCTAGGGTCTTGCGCTCCATCTCGACCCGAAAGAAGTACAATTTCAAGCATGCAAATAAATGAGCTGAAGTCGAACATGCAAGAACATCGCTTGATTACCATCCAATGATGAAAGCTATTAACAGACGCGATAGGTACCACCAATAATGACAATGGCCCTCAAGGTACTATAGGTACAGTCTACGACATGCGAATCAGTGAGCTGGCGTCGAACACCCGTAGAATCACTCGATCGGAGGCCAATGATGATAACCTCACGTCGAACGCGAAGAACTTGCCATTGAGGCATGCAGGCCCCAAGGTACCAGAAGGGAGTCTCTAAATCAGCTTCCTGGATAATGAGCTAAAGTCGACAGGAAGTGACCTTGATCGAAGGTGGGCCATAGTGTTTCCCACATCATCGACATGAGACAGAGGAACATAATGTCTTTGCGAATGAAGATCAGATGAGAATCAGAGGAAGATTGAAACTTTTGCAGAGGTCAACTTCTCTTGAACATATCGGCGGCACGACAGTGGATTTGGCAGTATTTGACATCAAAAGATCAAAGGTCATGACAACGAGGCAAAGAGAAGATGAGAGGTCAAAATGGATCACCCAAACCCACTGAGGCAAGTGGAAAACGAGATGAGATGTCCCCAACCCGACACAAACGCAGACAAGTGCCATGTTAAAGAATGACATACTGCTGACACGACAATGATGCTGGTTCCATTTTTCCCCACCATTCCTGGCGAGTACCCCAATTATTTTTGAAAACAAGCTTGAAGGGGATAGAATATGCTTGTAATATAAGTTCCTCCTTCAAACGAATCCATCCTAGTACATTTAATGAGCCCTAGGAAGGAGAAACTCGAATATCGTCATTACGACTGGATCCGATGTCATCAGGGTTTAACGAGTCTAACAAAGGAAGAACTCGGTGTCTTTTCATGTTTAGAGAGTTTGAAAAGACAGCAGAAAAGTAAACTCCAATGGTCCCTTTTCGTAAATATTTCCTCAGATCCGAAAAGGTAGAGAACTATGTCTGAGAAAACCTCCTAGTCGTGATAGGCTAGGGTATTCCTTTTTCGTAAGTAATCTATCCCAGCCCGAAAAAGGGGTAAACGTATACTGGGTAGATGTCGTTTCGAGGCCACTTTAATGAGATCGAAACGACAAGGGACTTGGCTATTTTCATGTTTAGAGAGTCAGAAAAGAGCTGAAAGATGACTCCAAAATGACTTTTTCGTGTTTTTACCGAGTCTGAAAAAGTATAAAATACAACTCGTAACACCGTTGAAGCTGCGAAGAAACCTGTTGCTGCACAGAAAAGCAAGTGTAAAATCCATTTTTCGACAAAAATATATTAAAATATTGATAAAAATGACTTTTAAAACCTAATTTTTGACTTGAAAAGTTATAAATAGGCTTCAAATGGTAAAACAAATTCACTTTTACTTTTTACCTCACTTGGAGAGCAACAGTGGTATGTTTGTGTGCAAACTTGCGGCGGTGATTGCGACTGATCCGGGTCATCATTCAGATCCTCGTCTGTTCCAGGTAAAAGGCGCTCCGTTAAGCTCCATTTTAATTCATTTTTTATGAGTTTTCATTGTGCATTAGACCTCTGGAGAAGACATTTTGAAATTTTAGGAATTCGCCCATTGGTGCGAGTATCGGGCATGGACCTGCGCCAATGGACTTTTACTCACAAAGGGGTTGCGCCAACTGGCGCGACTGTTAGGAAAATAACCGCGCCAATGGCACAACACGGTTTTTCGCTTTAGATTTCTCAAATGTGAGCCATCCATGTGGATTTTCAAATGCAACAGAGATCTAACAATGCATTTTTAATCATGTTGATGCAGGTATTCGGGCACAATGGTTATCGAATGGAAGGAGAGGGAACATGGGGAGGAAGATGAAATGGCTATGGAAAACGAAGCCTGTATGAATGCACTCATGAACTGTGGACTCAAAAAATTCTTCCTTACGCCATGCTTACGAGCTCAACCTGAGCTGCTGCAGTACTTGGTCAGCATATGGGATGAAAATGAGGAAGTATTCAAACTTCGGGACCAAGTATTAGCTCTTGAGGTCTCTGATGTTTACTTTATAACCGGATTGTCGCACAGAGGTCCAGTGCCAATCATAACTGGCAGCAGACCTTCCGGAGAGAAAATGGACATGGTAATGGCAAGAGTGTGCCCAGGGGCATGAACAGGATCGGGAAGCGGGAAGGTGGACATTCACACTGTCCGTGACCTAGCACTCAGGGTAGTGCTTCATACCATTACACGAGCTGCAGGATCGCAAGCTCCACATGAGGCAACCAAGGCCCAACTCATACTAGCCTCCGAGTGTATGAATCCTACACTGTTCAATTGGGCTACAACAGTGACAAGCAATATCAAGAGGCAGCTAACAAGATGAAAGCAAGCCAAACTAAAGCAGTTTGGCTATGGTTCCATTCTGGTGTCGTTCATCCTAGAACGACTACCCATTTTCCAAGGCCAAGGGGCAATAGTTTCCGAGCCGATACCGAGGGAGCCAAGGATGGCTCGCTGGGCAGCACTTATGCCCAGGTCAGGAGGAGGTCAACAGATGTCTTGGAGACCCGATTTCTTTGGGTGGTTACGGCGTCAACTGATCGTGGTTGAGGATTGGCCTTATGCTGGGACCGATTTCACCGGAGATCCCGATCTTCCGCTCTCGGAGGGGGAGGACTGGGATGAGGAGCTGGGCATGATTCTCTTTTTGATTTTTATGTATTTATGATTTTTTTGGTAATACATGTCCATTCTAACAACAATTTTATGTGTATGCAGACGTTGGCCCAGAGAGGCCCACGGGCATGTCGCCCATTGCGTGGAGGACCCATCTCGTACATGACCCTCAAGCTGAGGGTGGTGAAGGGAGCGAGCTGATCCAAAACCTGGAGGGCATTGCCCGGGGAATTTTGGACTATCCACGGCTGGTAGACGTCCCATTAGCTTACCAACGACACACTGTGGGGGTGCTTAGTCGCCTTCACAGACTTCTGAGGCGATTGGTGCGCGCGGTGGCATGCTACCACGAGCACCATGCTGATTAGCTTATTTAGGGCTTTCATATGCATATTTTTTGAGAGACATGTTGTCTCCGGCTATTATTAGACAAACATGTATATTTTTTAACTTTATGTGATGTACTGCAAACTATTCGACACATATATCTATATATCTATTTCTGGACGGATCTTTTTACATGTGATGATGTTTTTGTTTATTAGTTGCGCAAATGTCTATCTAAAACCAAATTAGCTACTGCATCTGTTAATGTATTCATATGCCTGGGTATATGTTGATATGTGATATAATCAAAATTTCTTTCCAGTACACGAATACGTAGATACAGACGTAAAATGGATGGGTTTCTTACTGAATAATGACTGTTAAGTTGTAATACTACAAGCTGTGAGTCCAGATACACAAGTAATGCACGAATGCCGAGGTTAACAGCCTCGGTTAATAATTCTAAAACAACACTATACTCCGCAACATTATTTGTGGTAGGCCCTAGACACACACCTTGCAAATTGACCAACTCACCAGCAGGATCATAGATTACCCAGGTTGTCGAGGACAGATTCCTGGTACTGCGGGAGGCGCCATCCGCGAAACCGACAAAAGGATTAAAAGACATCTGCACAATCAGGAAGACCCAATCAACAGAAAGACGCTTACAACGCACACCACACCTCACATGCACACAAATGAATATACACACCTATGTACACACACCACACCAAAAATAACTCAAGCGTATTATTTTTTAAGGTACAACCCATTTCTAGGCTGCGCCAATGGAACTCCTTCATAATCAATGAGCTCATAAGCCCCATTTTTCAATACTCGTTTTACTATGTAGGGCCCATGCCACATGGGTTGGAACTTGCCTGCTCCAAGTTGGTCGTGCGCTTGGTCGTATAGGAGGACGAGGTCCCCTTCGACAAAGGAACATGGAGAAATGGATTGATCAAAGTGGGCTTTGACCCGCTTCTTCTATGCTTCAATGACTAAAGCAGCCAAGCGGCGGGTTTCATCCAGCCGTTCCAAATACAAGAGACGCTCTTCTTCAGGAGAAGTGTTGGGAAAATTTTCCACAACCAACTTTAAGAAAGGAATTTCACACTCAACCGGAAGAGACGCTTCCAGACCATACACTAATTGGAAAGGTGTGAATCCGGTGGCACTCTTTGCTGATGTCCGGTAGGCCCATAGAGCTGAGAACAATTGGAGATGCCAATTGGACTTATGAATACCAATTTTCCGTTGAAGCATAGTGACCAAAACTTTGTTCACAGCCTCAACCTGGCCATTTGCCTGGGGGTAATATGGCGTTGAGCTATCATGTCATAAGCCCAATCTTGATGTCAGCTCGGCCATCATGTAATCTTGAAAATGAGTGCCATGATCGGTAACAATGGCCTGAGGGACCCCGAAACGTGCAATAATGTGGTTGAAAATAAATTAGGCAGCTATCTTACCATTGGTGGCAAGTGTAGGCATCACTTTGGCCCACTTAGTAAAGTAGTCGACAACGATGATTATATTTGCAAGCCCCCCGACCAAATGAGGGTTACACGTCATGAAATCTATGCCCCATTTCGCAAAAGGGCCGACAGTAATGACAGGATGCAGAGGAAGAGGTGGCGCGCGCATCTTGCGCTGAAAAACCTGGCAAGCATAACATTTTCGGACTGCAACAATACAGTATTTGAATATCGACGACCAGAAGTAGCCCGCGCACAGAATCTTCTGGGCAGTGGCATATCCAGACATGTGACTACCACAAGCGCCACTGTGATAGTCATTCAAGACTCTTTCTGTTAGGTCCCTATATCACTAGTATAGTTTCTTATTATTGTTAGTGTAACCCCCTTATTGTTATTATTGTACCCTTGTAACCCCCATTTTGTTATTATTGTGCCCTTAAATTATTATTGTTAGGTCGGCTAGGATTACATTGTGGCCCACTAGGATTACATAATGGCCCCATGGACTCCTATATATAGAAAGGAGGTTTTGTAAATTGTATCATCCAAGAATTGTTCATTTATGTAATGTATTGGAGGTTGCCCCCTCGAAGTGGCTTATTTCTAAGGCGTTGATATCTCTTTTCTCTATTTTTGGAGCTGGTTACACAACACTTTCAACCTCCTCCAGGGTCAAGCATTGGCGGAGCACCGAATCTACTCCAACCCGGTATAAAGTATCTCCTACAATACGGTAGGGTTGAGATTGATGCCGAATCCGATGTCGGTCATCCTTGGTCAACTCATATCAGAACATCGATGTTTGAAGATACACAATAATTTCACCGTACCATGGATCGTGAGTATTGATAAGGAAGAGGGTTTCGTCCAGGATATGTTCCTCAGAGTGAGATGGGGTGGAGTCTGTCGGGAGGGAGCAAATGAGATCCGCAAAAACCAGTGATTTGTTCGAGTTAGCAGTGGTAAACTCCAAGTCGAACTCCTAAAGGATAATGATCAATTTGGAGTATTTTCCCCCCAGTAATTGTCGAGATAGAATGTACATCATGGGGTTGCAATCGAAAACCACGGTTACTGTGCGCAGCAGGATGTAGTGGCAGAAACGCTGCACAGCTTGCACTGCGGCTAATGCTAATTTCTTGACGTGAGCGTAGCGTGTTTCTGTGTCGAGAAGATTCCATGATAGATAATAAACAACGTGTTCATTGCCATCATTGTCATCCTGTACCAGAACCATAGCTATGGTGCTAGACGCGGTGACCAAATATAGAGTGAAATCACGGTGATAGTTTGGAGGAGGAAGCAATGGAGCATTAACAAGTAACGTCTTAAGCTTATCAAAGGATCGTTGAGCAATCTCGTCCCAGCAAAAGGGAATGTTTTGCTTTAAAAGACGCGTGAATACTTTGGCCACTTCCACGTAGTTTGGTATAAAGCATCGAAGGAAGTTAGCTTTTCTCTGCAGACTCTGCAATTGGTGTAAAGAGGAGGGTGATGGGAGATTAATAATAGCCTCAACCTTTAGAGGGTCGAGGCGAATCCCGTCCTTGGAGACTATAAACCCCAAGAGACGGCCAGAATCCGCGCAAAAGACACATTTATGAGGGTTAAGCTAGATATTATAGCGTCTACAGCGAAGGAAAATTCTGGCGGAGGTGTTCGGGATGGTCCTCCCGCAGAGCTGATTGAGCTGGCAGATCGTCCAGATAAGGCTGAACGATATGGTGTATGTCGTGGAATGCGTAAGACATAACACGCTGGAAAGTAGCTCCAGAGTTCTTCAAGCCAAACGGGATATTTTTATAAGCAAAGGTACCCCACGGACAGATGAATGTAGTCTTGTTTGATCAACAGGTAAAATATTTATCTGATTATACCCGGAAAAGCCGTCCATCAGGGAATAAATATCACTCCCAGCACATTCGTCAATGATTTGATCTATGAAGGGAGTGGGGTAGTTGTCCTTAGGACAGGCCCGATTAATATCACGGTAACCAACACAGTCTCTTATAGTACCCTGTTTCTTATCTACAAGGACAATATTTGAGACCCATTCTGTAAGGGGGATCGGGTAAATGAAGCCCGCGTTCAGAAGTTTTTCAACTTCTGCTTTAATGGTAGCAGCTGTGCGAGGATGCACTGGGTGTAGGCGTTGGCGCACAATTTTCGCAGTAGGATAGGTATGAATATCGTGCACCACTATGCTGGGATCAATCCCAGGCATTTCCTCATAGGACCAAGCGAACACGTCTCTGAAGGGAAACTTTGAAGGACTTCCAATGCGGACATAGCAGAAGGCGTCTGTGCCAAATCCTCAACAATATTGTAGTGCTGAGCGGCACGGGAATTTGGATTGTAGGAATACCTTCGTAGAACACCTTTAGAAGGTGGCCTCACAACAGGTTCAACAGTGGGTTTCTCAATTTCCAAAGGACCGGAGACAGGAGGAGGAGGTGGGCCATCCACAACTTCCTTCCCAGCTGCCTGACGCGATCCAGTATATACCTTCGAACGTGTAGCTAGTGAGACAGGTGTAGCACCATTCATCATAAAGACCTGGGACCCAAATGGTGCAGATGGTGACAACTGTTCAACCATCTGGGTCTGGTGAGACGGGAACAGTTCTTTGAGAACTGCCAGAGTCCCTTTGGAGCCTTTGAGAAGTTGACTAATTTCAGACCGTCGGGGACAATCCTTGGTATAATGATCTCCTTCAAAAATAAGGCAGGGATACTTTGGTTTACGTTGAGAACCATCCTCAGTACGAGGTTTAGAAGACTCTGGTTTTGGGGCGTCGGGTTTGGATTTTCCTTTGCCCTTCTTCTTTCCTTTGGAGGCTTTTTCCGTAGGATTAGCCTAAACGACGTTGACCTCCGCAGTCTTGCCAGAATCTAGAGGAGCGAGGAGATCAGAATTATTGGAAGAATTGGACTTTTGCTTCCCATTCGAAGATTTTCGAGAATTTTGAGAGACGGAACCAATAACACCATCCACTGCTGGGGTAGGTGGAGCTTTAGAGGTTCCGGGGCGTGGAGCATCAGTCAAAATATCATACAGCGTGCCGGACTGAGAGTATACCAGATCAAGATACTGGGCACGTGCGATGGCCTGTTCTTCAGTCACACATGCCCCCATAGCAATATCTTGAGCGATTTTGTTAACAAAGGATGTGGTGAACCAATGAGTTAGTAGTTGATCAGGTATATCAAACTTTATTAGCCTACGACGACGTCGCCACTCATGAATATGATCAGATATGTGGGTGGCTTTATCCTACTTCAACGAAGTCAGGAGATGCGTCCCGGCTTCATAGCGAACCGGTAACTGAAAGTGAGTCAGAAAGGCCATTACTAAAATTTGAAATCGTGAAAGATGCCACGGGGTAATTCAATATACCACTTAGCGGCAGCACCGGTAAGAGTGCGCTAGAAGAGACGTAGAAGAATTGAATCATCGACCCAAGAATTAGATGAACACCACAAATGGTAGGTCATTACATGAGCTTGGGGGTCTTCACTAGCTTTACCTTCAAACTTAGGGAAGTTTCCGGGTACCTTGGTCGGAACCGGAGGCCAATAAGGATTGTGAATAATCGGATCATTGGTTAATTTAGAAACGTCCGGTAACTCCAAGGTGGCCAAGAACGACAATTGCGGATTGAACGATATGCCAAGCCCTTGATAAGGACCTGTACCTGTACTCCACGCTGGTTGAGTGTATCCTTGCCCCCATGGGTTCTGTCCCAAAGGATTCTGACCATAGGGGGTATAGGGCGTATAACCAGTCTAATTCGGTTGCTGGTAACCAGTGTACGTGGTTTGATAACCAGAGTATGGACCCTGATTATATGTCGGTCCCGTTTGAGCAGTCTGTGGATTTGGCTGCTGAGTATAGGTGTAGCCGGGTTGTTGAGTGTAATAATTGGAACCTTGGGGCGGATTATAAGTCGGTCGAGATTGACCGTGAGGGTAGTAATCGCCTTGAGGTTGAGCAGGCTGCTGATAAGTGGGACCCTGCTGAGCGCGATAATTAGGGTGCACCGGTTGATTCGGTTGCGGCATTGAGTAAATCGTCTGTTCAACAGGGTTGACAAGATGTGCAGGTTGGCCTGGTTGGACAGGCTGACCTGGCTGAACGGGCTGCCCTGGTTGAACAGGTTGCCTCGGGTGAGCAGGTTGACCTGGCTGTTGTGGAACACTAGGTTGTACTGGATGGGCCAGTTGGCCTGGTGGTGGAATGGAGCCAGGTGGTGGCTGGTGATTGGTTTGACCTGTAGCAGGACCATAAGATGATCCTGGTTGATGTGCAACATTCAGACCAATAGGATACTGAGGTTGCATGGGTTGGGAAGGTTGGACTTGCCCCCCAGGACTGTATACCGGCCCTGATTGGTACCCCGGTTGACCTGTGAGTCCTTGAGGTTGCCTAGGTTGGACTCTAGGGAGAGGCTGCATAGGTTGACCTGAAGGGTTGTAATACTGTCCTTGCGGATCGTATAATGGCCCTTGCTGGCCCGAAGGGTAGCCTTGTAAGGGCTGTCCTTGCGGGTCATAAGGATAGCTAGGCTGGCCCGAAGGTTGACCTTGAAAAGGTTGTCCTTGCGGGTTATAAGACTGCCCAGCCTGGTTAGATGGAAATCCTTGAGCATGAAGGTGAGCCTCTGGAGCAGGTAAACGTAAAGGATTCCCGTACTCATTGTACTGATATGGAAAAACGTACACGGGTGTATTGTCCTGTGCATAATGCAAAAAATACGGGCAGTTGGGATCTTGAGAGGATTTTCCGACCTCGGGGTTCAATTGTTGTAAAGACAATCGATACTCCTCAGGAGATATGTTCTCCGGCATAGAAGATGCTATATAGACGTCATCGGGAAGTGATGTGGTCCTTACGGACTGAGTGGTAACAACAGGTGTAGATGCAGCCACACAGACAGTGGGCCTAGCAGGTACAGAAGTGACCTGAGGGGATGACGTAATGGGTGTCCTAGGAGACATCCCCAATGAAGGAATAACCATCCTCATAGAAGGAGTTGATATCCCCATAGAGGCGATGGCGATCATAATATGACTCAAAGATCTATACCCTGCTGGAAGTGAAGGACCGGGCGAAGACATGACGAATAATTCGGGGTTGTCTTCTGGGAACAACTGGTAATCTTCACCAGATGTGGGGATTTTCTCACTAGGAGAATGGCTGGATGCACCCATATCTGAACCTGCCGCTAGATCTCGTAATAGACGGCGAGGCTAGGAGGAATAACAACAGCTAGAAAAGGTGATCCCGATGTAAGAGGAGGGAAATGTTCCCCTACTTTAAATCCAGACCAAGGGTCGGATAAGGGCCAATTGAACTCAACTGGTCCTCCAAAGGGAAGCTCAGACAGAACCGGTCCCTCGTCGATAAACTCAGAAACAATGGGCTGCTGATGTTCAACAGAGGATTGCGAGACCTCTGATGAATCGTCCGTATATGGACTACCAGTAGACGAAACTGAGGGTTCCGCCACTGTGACAGTAATGACGAAAGGAAAATATCAAACACAACACACAGGCTGAAAAAACCAAGGCACACAATCAAACGGTCAACAAGCAAGATCTAACAGGGCATGTGATCGTGGGTGATTTATTTTACGACATTGAAACTTAGAAACTTCACCTTTTCATGTTTTAAGAGTCGAGAAACGGATGAAAGATGACTCTATCTCTTTCAGTTTTGAAGCAAGCGTGAAAGGACAAGCGCTTGGTGATATTTTCAAATTTAAGGAGTCAGATAAGATCAAAATGACTGCTCAAGAATGCTAGGCAAAGGGTGTACCAAATAACAATGAACTGCAATATACACCTTGGTTTGAAAATGAAAAAGAAATCAACCAAGGACTTAACGTACATGCAGGCAATTTCCCTAAATGCTGTGTCCGGTGTATCACAGGTATAGGGCGGCAGACTTGGCTTTCTATGGATAAAGGATAGAAACCTAGTGGGGTCTCCCTTTATATACGCGGCGGTACAGGGAGCACAAGTCCATACTAGTGCTGTGTAAAGCCAAGAGGCGAACGACAGCTACTAGGTTTAAAGACGCCAGAACACGTCTCTAGCCTAGACCTCTAAATATTTCGTTAATGTTTCAATGCTGCCTTAGTGTAAATTGAATAAATTTTAATGTTTATCTTCAATTATGTTTCAGTTTCCAGGCCCTATCGAGTGTTATGTCTCAAAATCTCCTAAATGCACACTACATGCCACAGTATATCATTTCATTCGATGAAAGCTAATCACGAGAGAGTTAAGAGATTTTCACACAATAACAAAATGATCAGACAACAACCAATAACGTCTCTAATGCAGCTAATGGAAACTAAAATATTTTCTTTCAAAGTTACAAATCACTAATAACACAGAAAAGATTCGATTTTCATTAACCAATCAAAGCAAAAGAGATTTTTTTTTTTTGTGTTTTCAATTTTTAAGAGCAAAGTGCATTAAAAAAAATGAAAACTATGAAACAAGCAATTTGAGAAGCGATAGCAAAAGGAGTAAAAACAATCAAATTTCACTCAATGCAAGCACACATTCCAACCTCAAATTGACAAAAAGTCCCTCAAAACCAAGAGACACTAAAAGACTCAAATGAACCATGTAATCTAGGCCCAAAACGAGACAAAGCGGGATTCGAATGAGGAAGAAACCAATCACTCAAATAGCGCAATAAAATGATAAACAACCACTAAACAAATGCAGAGAAGCAATCACAAGGTTGAATGAACAGATAGAAACCAAAAACTCCAACGGGAGGCTCGACACACTATAACACCTAGATGCCCTAGGGCTAGAATGCAAAATCAATTGAAACAGGCATACAACCAAAGGATAAAATTCACAGTCAGTCAAACAAGGCTCCAGAACACTCAAGCAGTCATAAACATGAAACCAAACACACAGATGAAGCTCAGAAAGCTCAAAACATAGAAAACCCTAACACCTTTCAGGATTGGCGTGACTGTCAGGCTGAATCTAGCGCCAGAACAGGATTGGCGCGGGTAGTAAACTGGCAACTAGCGCCAATTGGCGCGACTGTCAGGCTAATAAGCGTGCCAGTCGAGTTTACTATGGAAAAATAAAAAAGAGCAATCCAAGGAGCAGACTAGTGATGGTAAAGCTTAAACCAAAAGCCAAACACACAAGAAGAGCCAGCGAAAAGAGCTGATCAAGCAAGCAAAGTCAAGAATCGATCGAAAGACAAGACAATACTCCAAGTGTTCAGTTCATAAACTAGACCGGAGATTGAATGAAGCAGCATTCATCTACTTTCGCTAATGCAGAGCAAGAGCATTTCGAAGGCTATCTGGCTAACTTCAGGCTCCGTCTGTAGTTTATAAAGCAAACAACAAGCTAAGTCCCCAGTGGAGTCGCCAATTTGTTGTAGAGGTAAATCCCCTCTGCGGACAGAGGCAATCCCTACTAGCCCAGATCGGGTCTAGCAACAATCGTATCACGCTAAGGTGCAAGTTCCTAATTGCAATAGACCAAATTGTGACGAAGGCCTACCTCAAGTCCAACGCTGTTGTTCGTAGAGAAGATGGCGCTCCTGTTTCCTTGCTCCAGTAGATCACAATCCTCTCGCTTGCCGCGATTGAACACCTGCACACATAAGAAACACGACAAACACAAGCGTAAAACCCGATATATGAAATTATGTATCAGTCATAAAAGACACAACTCATGATCATAATGAACAATACGAGTGGAACCATAACCAATAGTCGCTTATCATTAATTAATACAAAGGAAAATACAACCTGGCTCTAACGCTGAATCTTCCTTCGGCAGGTCGTCAGCGGAATACGTCTCGGTAAAGCTCGTCGGGGATGGGACAAGCCTCTCTCTTCGATCGTCAATCTCCTTGCTACTGATTTGGCTCTATGAGGACTTTTGCAACATTCTTTAGGCTATGAAGGCTCTTGGAGACTAGCTTGCAAAGGGAAATGACAAGCTTATATAGATGGTGGAAGGGGAGTTGGGATCCCTACAATCATGGGATTGGCCCTATCCTCAAGGAAGCTTCCATGAGAGGTGGAAAACTACTTCCTCTACATGGAGATCCGGAGCCAAACGTCCCAACTCAATTTAGAGACCAGTTCAGGAGTTGGTTGGAGTCAATATTCCGCCATTTATTTTTAAAAAACACTCTTTATAAAGCCTAGCGCGAGTGCGACTCTGAGACAGAGCGCCAATTGGTGCGCTCTCTTTGGAGGATTTCCCCCATTGGCACGGGTATAACACTAACGAGTCGTGCCAAGGATAAAAAGGCTATTTATAGGGTTTTTCACAAGGAATTGTCTTCAGGGGAATGAAAGTCCATGTCTAGGGGAATGCCATGAAAGTGTTTTCAGATCATGTCACTGCTCACAGGTCACGGAATAAGCCCTCCAATGTGCGGGACGGGGAATTGCAGGGATGGTGACAAATTGCTGTGTAACACCAATGGACCAATGTATCAATACTTTATTCTAGAGAATAAAAAAATCAAGAGGTAGATTCAGGAGATGTTGCAGAAAGGTCACATATGGCCAAGTTCATTGCCCTGTGGGAGCCTGATCATGTTGGTGCAGAAGAAGGATGGCACTTGGAGACTATGCATTGACTATCGGGCGCTGAACAATATCACTATCCAGAATAGTTAGCCGATCCCACGGATTGACGACCTTCTGAACCAACTCACGAGGGAAAAATATTCCAGCAAGGTCGACTTGAATTCCGAGTATCACCAGGTACTAATCGAACCCTCTGATGTGTGGAAGAATGCCTTCAAAGCCAAGGAGGGCCTTTTTGAATGGTTGGTCATGCCTTTAGGTAACGAATTCTTCCGCAACCTTCATGAGGCTAATGGACGATATCTTGTGGCCATTCACCAACTCATTTGTGCCGGTGTACATGGATGACATCCTGATCTTCAACTAGACTTGGGAAGAGCACCTCCACCACATTCGACAAGTCCTCCAAACACTGCGGTAACACAATTTGTGTGTCGATTTGGAGAAGTGCACTTTTGGCATGAACCAGTTTCAGTATCTGGGATACATTATTGATGAGCGGGGGGTGCATGTGAATCTAGCCAAGATCCAAGTCATTCGGGATTGGCCCGCCCCAACCACTCTAACAGAACTCCGCAGCTTTCTGTGTCTTGCCAATTTCCACTGTGGGTTTATGTTGGGATTCTCTCATATCACTTGGTCCTTGAGTTAAGTCACAAGGGTGGAGCGAAAGAAAAATTATTTTGGTCTGAATCTCAACAGAAGGCATTCGTAGAGTTGAAACATCACCTCTACTTTGCACCAGTGCTCACATTACCAAACTAGAAACAACCATTTGAGATTGAGACATATGCCTCTGACTATGCTATTGGGGTAGTTATTACTCAATAGGGGCATCCTGTGGCATATCATAGTGAGACACTTTCTGACACAGTCTGAAAGTATCCCACTTATGAAAAAGAGATGTATTCCATTGTGCAGGATTGTCGACAATAGAAGCATTACATTTTTGGGAAGGAAACGGTCATCCACACAGACCACCGATCCTTGCAGTTCATACAGACACAAGGGAAGTTAAAGAACGGTAGCCATCATAAGTGGTCCACATACCTGCAACAATTTCATTTGAACATCAAGTACAATAAGGGAAACACCAATAATGTTGAAGATTGCTTCAGATGACCACCAATCGTGGCGCTAACCACCGTGCTCAATTATTATGGGCATGAGACTTCCAATTGGCTGCTTCTCTACAAAAGCGATTCAGAATTCATCCACACATACAAGATGCTCTAGGAGGGTAAGCAAGTTCCAAATTTTCACCTCCAGGATGCACTGCTATGTCACCCAGGTCACCTTTGTGTTCCTTCAAGCGAGCGTGCCAAGATGGTTTGGGAAGCGCACTACAGTTGGGTCGCTGGGAATTTCGGGGTCAAGAAAAGAGTGGCAGTACTAAAAAATCATTTTTATTGGTTGAACCTTCGATGGGATTTCAGGAAGTACATCAGATCTTGCACTTCTTGCGTCATTGCCAAACCAAACATCAAGAAGCAAGGCCTCTATACTTCGTTGCCTATGCTTAGTCGACCTTGGGAATCCATATCCATGGATTAGATGTAGGGCCTTCCTTCTACAAAGCATGGCAATGACTGTGTTTTTGTGGTCATCGACAGATTCTCGAAGATGGCCATTATGGCGACCTGCAAGAAGAATATCACAACAGAAGCCACTGCTAAACTCTTCTTTGAATGAGTGTGGGTACACTTTGGGATCCCACAGTCTATCATATGAGATTGGGACAATAGGTTCCTTAGCACATTTTAGTCCAACTTTTAGTCGATGTTGGACACCAATCTCACCAAGTCCATAGCTTTCCATCCCCAAACTAATGGACAAAAAAAGGCTGTCAATAGGAAGATCGTACACATTTTGCGCATGTACAACTAAAAGAATCCACACACATGGGATGAGAGCCTCTCCTATGTACAACACTGTTATAACTGGGCTCTCCAAAACTCAACAGACCCCAGCCCCTTTTAGGTGGGCTTGGGATTCCAACCACTATGTCCCATTGACGTAGCCATGCCATTTGCGGCTACTTAGGCAGATTCGGCTCATGTCCAGCCTGAAGAAGACAAGGCGAAAATATTCATTGAGCACATTCAACACATCTTCTAATAGGTTCATGACATATTGGACAGAGCCAATGCTAAGTACAAGCAGCGACATGATCAACATCAGGTGCCACACAAATTCCAGGAGGGCACCAAAGTGTGGCTACATTTGCAGAAGGAGCGCCTCGCTGGACCTCATTGAAAGCTTCTCCTATTCTACTATGGGCCATACACCATCACCAAGGATGTAGGGGAAAATTACTTTGAGCTTAATATTCCACCATTCCTTGGTCTGCACCCTTTGTTCAATGTGACCACCTTCGACCCTACTTTCCACCTCTACTGGACACATCCGACATGGTAGAAAAACTCACACCAAAAGAGTTAAACCAAGACTGCATGGAACAAGCCACAACTGATCTGATCATGGACACACTGGTCAAGAAAATCCACCAGCAAAGGATCCAGCTATATCGAGTTGTCAAAGCATGCCAACTCTTTCACTAGGGCAAGAAATTAACCAGGGACCAGATTCAACAAAAATTTCCTCACCTCATGGAGGCTTTGCACGCAATGGGGACCATTGATTCCTAAGGGGTGAGGAATGATCCAAGTGGATATTAGTGGCCACCCACCTATCCCACCTAGAACTTTAGTCAGTTTCATCAGTTTCCTTTTTTATAGCAGCATTTACTATTTATAACAGTTTTTCGGGTCCTGAACTTCCAGAGCAATTTTGACCCCCTAAACGACGTTTTTTGAGGTCCGCATCAGGCTCATAGCCATAAGCAAGGGCATGCGACAAAACTTGTAGTACTAGGAGAGATCTTTCCAATGATATATCGTACGTGCTAGATGAAGATAATATGACCAAGTTACGACCCTGGGAAGTTGGCTTCCCACCCCAATGGGGCCCACAAATTCTTGTTGTTTCATCTCCTGGAGTTAAGATTTTGGTTGTTTAGGGTTTTCATATGTTGTTTAATTATAAAAAGGCCCTTGAGCCTCATTGTAATACAATTCAAAGGCATGTAGCTGCCACATCGCTTCTCAAAGATAAGCTACTAGCGCCCTAGCTAGTTTATTTCCATTTTGTCTGTAAGCATATTTCAATTATTTGATATTAATGTAATGAAGTTTTATTTATGCTGTGTCTCTGCGTTTTTGTGTATTTATGTATTTTATTGCATTCCTACATAATTTTGGATTAGGTAAACGTTGTTAATTTGTTCAACTTAATATCCTACCCATAACTAAAAAAAAATGGGTAAAAGTTGTAAATAACATTTAAATTATATATGAACACCAGTTTTCCTTCATCCTTGGAGCATCCTCGGATCACTACCCTAGAGCCGACACCTCCCTCATGGACTCCTAGGGTTTTCACAACCCTGCAACAGGAGCTGTCAGGGCTCCTCCCCTCCCTCATGGCAGCACCACTCATCTCTCTGGGTTCCTCGATTCCGCTTGATTTTGCAACCTAGTAATGGCATCCCCAGCTAGGGGGGAAGGCGCTCCCCCCCTCTTGAAAGTTCTCCAACTGACACATCAAACATTACTCGGAATGATCAGAACATGCCCTCTGACCTTGCAGGCTCGCAGGCAGATCTGAATGGTGAACAAAATGACAAACAAGAGGCCCAGAATGTCAATACGGAGTAGAAGAAAACCTCCTCCTCCACGTGCATACCGATTGCTGTTGATCGTCCAAAAATTGACCTACCTGGCCACCACATCAATGCAAAATTAAATATATGAAGGACCATGCACTCATTGGTAAATTCATAGGCTTCTGGCCTATTGAGAAAGCTCTCCAAGGCTGGATAGCCTCTAAATGGAAACCAAAGGGGCATGTTACCCTTCAGATTGGATTAAAGGGATTCTTTAACGCCATCTCCAACTGCATCGAGGATAGAAACCGTATTATGGATGGTGGTCCATATTTCTTCAACTCTGCAAGCCTTTATCTAAGAGACTGGGTTGAAAGGTTCAACCAGACAAGGAGGATTTTAACTGGGCACCAGTTTGGATCCGAATGTATTCGTTACCGCTGGAATATTGGGATGAAGAATCCTTAAAAGATATTGGAAACAGATTGGGAGAGTTGATCAATATTTCTGAGGAAACCAAACTCAGACGCTATACAGCCTATGCCAGAATCTGCATCTACATGCACCTGGCTAAAGCACTGCTGGATTTGGTAAGTCTCTTTCATGATGATTTTGAATGGGTACAAACCATATATTACAAACTTGTGTCTTTTAGATGTAGAAAATGTCGTGAGCATGGCCATATCTTCAGAGATTGTCCATCAAATCAACCTCCTAAACCTCCCCCTGGCTCTGAAACTACTGATGTTGATGGCTTCACTAAAGTTCCCAACCACAAAAATCACTCTAAGAAACCCAATGTCCCCTCCAAAGTCTCCCCCCCATCTACCAACAACAACTTCTACATTCTTGCAAATCAACCTATCCTGGAAGGGGAATCCTCTCGTCATACCTCTGAAACCTCCAAATTTTCCTCTGCTAATCCCTCTGTGATCCCTCTACTCATCCCCATCCCCCCTCTCCCTCAAGCTGCTAAATAGAATCAAACCCCTCAGTTAGGCCAACCTAGCAAAGACAAAGCCATTGTCATTTGGAACTCCACCCTAATGAAAATTGACGACAAGCAACCTCAAGAAGTATAGGAGGAAGGGGATAAGGCAGAAATGAATCAACCCACCCATATGGAGGAAGAACCTGAAAGTATCAACCTAGGCGACTTGGACATCTTAGCAATGGAAATGTATTGTAAAAACAAAGAATATGTTAAGATACCCCCTAGGTAGATCGAAAGCCTAGAAGTCATTCTCTTCCAGGCTCAACAATGCAACTCACTGGGCATTCAGGAAGGAAGCCCTTGGGATGGCAAAAAGCTCATAAAGGAGTCAAAGAAAAGGGGGCAGAGAACTGATCTACAGAGAACCATCATGTCCAATCTAAGAATTTTGTGATGCATAATGTAGATAAAAATGTCTTTCGGATTAATCACATTATTAGGATTTGGTTGACGTTTTGAACCAGCTAATGTGGTTCATCTTTAGGACAAGGTGGAGAAATAAATCGATCTTGATGAATAAATAGTGGAGATGCATTATTTCCCGAAAATAGACGTTGAAAGTTAGTTAGGAATTAATTTTTTTTAATAATAAATTAATTAATTAAATAAAAGATTTTATTAAATATTAGTTGAATAGGGGCGATACCCCAAGCTGAACAATTTTTACTGGCCGGTCTCCCATAGTTCTCAATTAAGCTCACATCATGGAATATTCGAGGGCTCAACAGCCCCACCAAGCACCGAATGATCAAGAACATAATTATGCAAGACAAACCAATTGCTTTCTTCATGCAAGAAACCAAATGCACCAGTACTACTCTAGATACTATCATCACCAAGTTATGGCATGGATGCAATACCACGGCGGTTGATGCTTTAGGTGCCTTGAGTGGTTTGGCCATTGCCTGGAATCACCTTCTCATCTCCCTCTCTGATATTCACTCCTCTCACAATTTTATTCGGGCTTCTTTTCATTTGATTGGCACCAACATCCATGACCACCTAACCAATGTCTACTTCCCCCAAACCCCTCAACAGAAAATTTCCATTCTTAACTCCACCGAAATCCTAAACTCCACCAGGCGCCATCCTCTTTGGATCATTGGAGGTGACTTGAATATGATCACCAAGCTTGAAGAAAAAAAAGGAGGCCGACCCATGTTAGAGATTGACAGCCTTAGCTTCAAAGAATTCATTCAAAGAAACTGGCTGATCGATCTCCCATCCTATAATGGCATGCATACTTGGAACAATGGAAGAACTGGTTCTCAGCAGATAGCTTTGAGATTGGATCGTTTCCTCATTTCAGACAATGCGATCCATCTGGGAGGCAACATTTACTCCTCCATTCTCCCGTCTGCCGGTTCTGCTCATTGGCCAATCCTTTTGCAGTGGTCACATCCTGGAGTCACAAACAATCAACTGTTCCATTTTGAGAAATTCTGGCTATCTCATCTAGATTTCAAAGACTTGGTTACCACCTGGTGGAGTGGCTTCACACCCCCTGCCGGCTCCAAAATGCATCAATTCCAACAAAAGCTAAAGTATCTAAAATACTCTCTCAAGAAATGGAACCATTCCACCTTTGGAAAGACCTTCCAACATCAAAAGAATCTGGAGCAGAAAATGTCTGATTTGCAGTTGTGTATCATTCAAGAGGGAATATCAGAAGTTCTGTCTCACCATGAAAATAACCTCCTTACCAAACTGGATGAACTAATACTGCAAGAGGAAATACTATGGAAGAAAAATTCAAGAATTCGATGGCTCAAAGAAGGGGAGAAGAATACCAAATTCTTTCATCACTCCACCATTCAGAGGCGTATGCGTAACCGTATCGCCATCCTTAACAACAGTCAAGGGGATAAGATTGAAGACCATAAGGAAATAGAAAAAGAACTCCTCAATCACTTCTAAAACATTCTCCAGGAAGCTCTAGGCAATAGGCTACCAACAATCGGCAAGATCACTCAACACATCGCTAAGCTTGTCACTGAGGAGCACAATCAAATGCTACTCAAACCGGTCTCCCTACAAAAATTTGATCAGGTCATGGCGCAACTCAAAAGAAGGCAAGGCTCCCGGAACTGATGGATTCACTTCCAAATTTTTCCACTACTTTTGGGAAAGCATCAAGCTAGAAGTTTGGGATTTCGTGGAAGAATCTAGAAGCATGCATTGGATCCTTCCTTCACTCAATGCCACCTTCCTTGAATTGTCCCCAAAGAAGATAACTCAGTCACTCCCGACAAGTATAGACTGATCGCCTTGTGTAATGTCATCTACAAGCTTATTTCCAAGGTAATCACCAACAGGCTTAAACCCCTCCTCCCTCTGCTCATCTCTCCAGAACAAACTGGATATGTGGAAGGACATAAAATTCTGGATGGAATCATTCTTACTCATGAAGTAACCCACTCTCTAAAGAATATGAAGAAAGTAGGTATGCTATTAAAAATTGACCTCTCTAAATATTTCAACAAATTAAGCTGGGATTACATTAATCAGATGCTCTTGGATTTTGGCTTCAGTCCCACCTAGACTCATTGGATTATGAGCCTCAACTCTTCCCCTTTCTATTCCATACTCTTAAATAGAGCCCCTTCCCCCCCCTTCACTCCCTCCTGTGGTATTCGAACGCCGACGGAGGATCCTATTTCGTCCTTTCTTTTCGTTCTTATGGCTGAAGATCTAGGTCACCTCATCCAGCATGCCACCTATTCCCATTCCCTTCGAGGTATGAATATTCATGACAATCGTCCCATTACTCATCAAAAATTTGTCGATGATAATATGCTGTTCGGCCACCCCTCTATCCAAGAAGCCAAAACCTTTAAGTCGCTGCTTGATACCTTCTCTGAAGTGATCCAAAATGCATTGAGTTTTTCCTCCAAATCAAAGTATTCAAATGCAGATGAAAATAGTATCAAGTTGAAGTGCTTGTCGATAGGATTCCAATGGTGCGAATGACACGTTAAATAAAGTTCGTATGAAGAAGATATGGCTAGTCAAATTTTATGAAAAATTAGGGAAAAATGACAAAAAAGTCAAAGTCAAAGTCAAAAGTCAACGTTCAAGTCAATGGTAAGGACGATGTCAACAGGACATGTGCCATCTAGGGAATACACCACATGTCTAGGGTGATGTCAGCAGATCAGTGACTTGTCGGAGTTTGATTGGTTGGAACGGGCCAATCCGGGGCTGACACGTGGCAGCCCAGATTTTGCCCAATATGGCCTCATTTCAAAAATTTTGGGGATCAGGGAGAATCAAACCCCTAACCTCCCGGAATGTCAAAGATCTCGTCGGAGTCCACTCACCGGATGAGCTACCATGTCATTTGGTAATTAATGTAAAGATGTTATATTTAAGTCGAATCGGATTTTCCGCCGGAAAAGGGTCGGACGGTCGGGGTCAACCCCACGACCGCTAGAACCTTAATATTATCATGACCGCGCATATATATTTCCATATATTGTTTTAAACAAACGGGATAGGGTGGAAGGGTCGGGCAGGGGTTTCAAACCGCCGACCCACCAAAACAATATATAAACAACGCCTTCACATAAGTCTGCTAGCCAACATTCCGAGCAGTGGAGCTTGGTAAACCAGGCCATCGAAATTCTAATTCAACTCGGCGCAGAGCCGAACTAGCCAAAAACACTAGCACACAGTTCGAGGTGGTTTTATGCAGGGAAGGTGGTTTTCTAAAAGGCGGAGGTGGTATTGGATTTCTCCAGGGGGTTTGGAGGTCACAGTGGCGGAATATAGGCAAGTTTATACTCCTTTTACTCAAAATTTCGAGCCCGTCTCAATGGTGAGGTATATTTTCTCATTTGAGCTTCTGTTTTGAGCTCATACCTGTAAAATAATTTTGAAGGCAAAATAAAGCGATCAACACTGGAAGCTAAGGACCCGGAGACGTAGCCAGGAAGTCTAGTGAACTCCGTTATTAAATTTTTGCTGTGTTGATGTGTTTGAATGTGTTTTAATTTGCTTATGTTGTTTATGTTATTCGCAATATTATCAATATATTGCACTAAATAACATAAGATTCTCACATAGACGTCAATAATACCTTTTTAATAAAACATATCAAGTGGTATTCGAGCTTCAAGTTAATTTCTAAAGGTTTGACAATGTCATGTGAAGATTTGAATGCTTACTAGGTCAAAGTTCAAACGAGGAGAAGGAGAACTTGTTGAACCAAATCCAGAGATTGGAAGGGTATTTTCACAAAAGAAGATGACATAAGAACACATATTCGGATCAGAAGCTCAATTCTTGGACAACTTCATGACAATACGTGCGATGGTAAAAGAGATGTATAATGAGTTTAAAAAGGGCAAAGGTGAAGGCACTTCTTTAGCTAAAACAGACAAAGAATCGAGGGAAAATCCTCCTCCATTACCTCCACCATCTCCTCCATCATCACCATCATCTTCATCATCGTCCTCTTCTCATAAATCTAGTTCTTCTAAAAAGAAGAAGAAGAAGATATCCTCTTTGATCAAATTAGATGTAAAATTTGATTTGCCAATTTATGATGGTGATCTTAACGCTGAAAAGCTTAACAAATTGAAGTGTATTGCAGGGTACAGAAAGTTGTTTAAAAAATAAAGAAGATCTAGCTTGCTAGCCTTCGTCTTGGAGGAACCACACTTGTTTGGTTGGAAGGTAAGACACAGGAAGATCTCCAAAAACATGGTAAAATCATTTCGACATGGAAATAATTTGTTTTTTCCATTAAATTTTTTTTTTATCCTTTGGCTTATATGCAACAAGCTATGATGAGTTGGCAAACATTGCGTCATTTAAAGGGTCAAAGTGTGCAAAGTTACACTCAAGAATTTCGTAAAAGAGCTTTGACACTAGGCATATCATTGGACTCACCAGAAACATTATTAAAATACATAGGTGGCTTACATAGTTATTTGAGGCATACCATACTAATGTTTAATCCGACTAGCTTAGATGATGTATGAGTTCAAGCAACTCATCTAGAATATAGGGGTAAAAATGTATCTCATGATGTTGGAAAGTCAGCTAAATCTACTGAAATCAAGAATAAAGAAAAGAAGAAACAAAAATGGAAGGAAAAGAAAGTGAACACTGTGAAGAAATAAAATCCTACATGCACTCAATGTAAGAAAGAAGGACATGATGAGGCACACTACTGGGTACTAAATCCAGAATTGAAGCCTAGGAAGTTCGGGAATAAAGAGCGAAAGAATGCTGCTACTATGCAAAAGGACTTGGGATCAGATTCAGGAGACGAAACAACAATTACAACTACAACTATAAAAGGTAAAAATTCTCAAGCATCTACAAGTACTTCTTCGCATTCTGTTGATAATGAAAATGATGAGAGGAAAAGAAATGAGCTATTTCATATTAGAGTCGTAACCAAGCATACTGAAATTGATACTTTGTTTGATAGTGGCTCTCAAGTTAATTTGATTTCTAAATCAATTGTAAATAAATTGGGTATTGAAACAAAACCTCATAAAAATCCATACCCATTAGGTTCGGTCTGTGATACAACTAAACTATAGGTTACAAAACAATGCAAGCTTCGTTTTGCAATTGGATCGGATTTTGTAGATGAGGTTGAATTAGATATAGTCCCATTAGATATATGTGGAATTGTACTAGGGAGTCCATACTTGTATGATAGAGATGTTGTCTTCTATCGAAGGGCAAATAAGTATCAACTCACTAAAGATGGAATCGAATATGTATTAAGAGCTCATAAACTCAAAGATAACTACTCTCTCATAAATTCAGGACAGATGAAAAGAATTATAAATTCAAGTAAACAATTTTTACTTATGATTGTTAAAGCAAAGGATCTTGATAAATTCGATGCTTTTCAAGGCTGTAATCCTAAACAGAAAGCATATTTAGTTAAAGTTGTTTCTGATTATGATATTATGTTTCAAGAGCCTAAAGGGCTTCCTCCCAACCGATAGATAGAACATGAGATTTATTTACAACCAGATGCTCCTCTTCCTAACATTGGAATGTACAGGTTATCAGCTCTAGAGAATACAGAAATAAAGAAGCAGGTACAAGAATTGCTCAATCAAGGGTTTATTCGACCAAGCACTTCACCATGCGGATCGCCTATTGTGTTGGTACTTAGAAAAATGGTTCGTGGAGAATGTGCATTGATTTCCAAGCATTAAATAAAATAACAATAAATAATCGTTATCCTCTTCCTTGCATTGAAGATTTATTAGATCAGTTGAAAGATGCAGTTTACTTCACTAAGTTAGACTTGCGAAGCGGCTACCATCAGATTAGGGTTTCAAAAGAAGATGTATGGAAGACTTCTTTCAAAACAAAGTAAGGACTCTATGAACGGATGTTTATGCCTTTTAGCTTGACCAATGCTCCAGCTACATTCATGCGTGTCATGAATGATATATTTAGGCCATTCATTGATGATTTTGTAATAGTCTACTTAGATGATATTCTTGTTTTTAGTAAGACATGGGATGAACATATAAAGCATGTAAAGCAGATTTTAGATGTGTTAAAAGGAGAAAATCTCTATGTAAAACTGTCAAAATTTGAATTTGGCAGGACATCTTTAAATTAATTGGGTTATATTGTAGGGGGTGGTGAATTGAAGATAGATCCCTCTAAGGTCGAAGTCATTGTAAACTGGCCTAAGCCCAAGACTGCTACAGAAGTTAGAAGTTTCTTAGGGGAAACAGAATACTGGAGAAAGTTTATTGCTAACTTTTCTTTGATTGCAGCTTGTCTACATGATTTGAAAAGTGTGAAACATGTGTTTCAGTGGGGAGGCAAACAACAGAAAGCCTTCGACACATTGAAAGAAAGGACCAGTACAATGCCAGTACTAGCACTGCTAGATCTTCAACAGCCATTTGAGATCGAGACAGATGCGAGTGAATATGCCATGGGGGTAGTGTTGATGCAGCATAGAAAGCCTATATGCTTTCATTCTGAGAAATTCACATCAACAGTAGTTAACTATCCTACATACGATAAGGAATTATATGCATTAGTACAGAGTGTTAAAAAGTGGAAACATTAAATAATGGGAAAAGAAACAATCATACATACAGATCATCAACCACTACAATATTTACACTCACAAACTAAATTGCAACAATCAAGACACTATCGTTGGATGGGTTTCTTACAACAATCTCATCTTGTAATCAGATATAAGAAAAGCATACATAATAATGTTGCAGACATGTTATCAAGACCAATCATAAATGCATCCACAATTCTTAAGCATAATTCAGTAATTCACGAAAGCTATATTGAAAAATATGCTCAAGACATAGATTTTAAGGATGTATATGCAAATTTAAGTCATGGAAATTAGGTACAAGAATTGGATTATTTCATAAAGGACAAACTCTTATATCATCTGGGGAAATTATGCATTCCACAAACTGAAAGAGTTAATGTGATTGGAGAAGCACATACTTCTCTAATTTCAAGTCACTTTGGTGTAAGTAAAACAATTACACAATTACAAAGATTCTGCTATTGGCCATGAATGAATGAAACATTTTCAAGATATATTAAAGGATGTACTATGTATGCTATAAGAAAGCCAAGTAACATAAAATTAGGCTTGTACAATCCACTTCCAATTCCTTCTCGTCCTTGGGAAAGTTTGTCCATGGATTTTTTTGGGGGATTGCCAATGTCTAGAAAAGGTCATGATTATTTGTATGTAGTTGTGGATAGGTTTAGTAAGATGTGTATTTTGACACCATGTACTAAACAGGTCACAACATAACAAACTGCAAAGTTGTTCTTTCAAAATGTATAGGTTCATTTTGGGTTACCCACCTCTATTATATCTGATCGAGATTCTCGATTTGTCGGGAAATTTTGGTCAAGTTTATGGGAACTCATGGACATAAAGTTAAAGAAGAGCATGACATTTCATCCGAAAACTGACGGCCATACAGAAGTGGTAAACATGACAGTGGTATAGTTGCTTTGAGGTTATTGCAGCAAGCATCCTAAGCTTTGGGATGAGCATTTGTGTTATGTGCAACACGCTTACAACCATGTGAAACATTCTTCTACTCAAAGATCTCCATGTGAGACTTGTTTTGGTTTTGTACCAAAGTCTCCCTTGGATTTTGTATTTGGTAAAGACATAGCAGTTGATGGACACAACGATGTGGACAAAGCAACCAAGTTCACTGAAAAAATCTAGGAAATTCACCAGGTAGTAGAGAAACAGCTGGAAAAGAGCCAAGCAAAGTGTAAAGCGAGGCACGACAAGCATTGAGTTGAGCATGGTTTTTAAGTTGGTGATCAAGTCTGGTTGTACATCAACAAAGAAAGACTTCAAGGGGAAGGTAAAAAGTTGAAACCAATTAGATATGGTCCTTTCAAAATTCTTGACAAAATTGGTGAGAATGCTTTCTGCCTAGATCTACCAGCTTATATGCAAATCTATTCCATCGTAAATGTTGAAAATTTGCGATTGTATGAGCCTTCGTTGATTGAATATACAGAAGAGCAAAATCAGGCACCTTTCATCGAAGTTTTTTCACCAGAGTATCTCAACGAGTTGCAGGAGGACACAATTCTTGACAGGAGGATAAGGACTTCGTGAAGAGGAGATGTTGAGTATCTTCTAGTAGGGCTTAAAGGTACAAATACAAGTAAATCACAATGGATAGATATTGGGAAAGTGAAGGAAACATATCCTCACTTACTCGATAGCTAAAACCAACTTTTGGTGGTCCAAAAGCTTCCAGTGGGGAGGAGTGATCCAAAATGGATTTAGTTTTGCCTCCAAATCAAACTGTTAAAATGCATATGAAAATAGGGTCAAGTTGAAGTGCTCGTCGACAGGATTCCAAAGGTGTGAACGACGCGTAAAACCGAGTTCGGATGAAGAAGATATGGGCAGTCAAAGTTTATGACAAATTAGGGCAAAATGACAAAAAAATCAAAGTCAATAGTCAACGGTCAGGATGATGTCAGTAAGACATGTGTCATCCCTAGAATACACCACATGTCCAGGGTGATGTTAGCATATCAGTGACGTGTCGGAGTTTTATTGGTTGGAATGGGCCAATCTGGGGCTGACACGTGGTAGCCCAGATTTTGCCCAATATGGCCTCATTTCAAAAAATTTGGGGATCAGGGAGGATCTGGGGGTTTGGGGCTAAGGGACCCTAACCACAATAATGCGGTAAGGGGAGCTAGAATTTGGTGGAAATGGTTGTCCAAACCTAACACCCCCTGGGCCCGTCTATGGACTACAAAATATGCTAACAATAGGCCGCCAGAAGATCTCATCCGCCTTGTTCATGAAGATTCCCGCTCTCTCATTTGGAATGCGGCCAAGCAACATAGGGCCATAATCCAAGAGCATAGTTTCTAGGAAATTTGCTGAGGAGCCTCTGCCTATTTTTGGGAGTACTCGTGGTAGCAGATGCCCAAATTGTACGATCTCTTACACAAACCCAGATGGAAAGCTGATCTGCACGCTCAAGAGAACAATCAGGTATTTTTTTTTGGAAACCTCCTCCTATTTCAGGCTATCGTCAATGGCTTCTAGCTGCTCAATGGTAGGAGGAGTGGAATGAGGAACATTATGAAGAGATTGAAATAGAACTAAGAAAAAGGTAAATCAGATGCACATAAGAGCTGGACATTCTGCGCTGGGGTCATACCACTCAAGGCACCTTCTCTACTCAGGAAGCTTACCATCTGCTTTACTCTGCAATTTAGGATCCATACGATGTGATATGGACTCAAATCTGGAGACCAGGCATCTGGCCTAAAATCTCCACCTTTCTCTGGATGCTCAACAAGAGAAGGATACTAACATGGGACAACCTTCTCAAGAGGGGCTTCATTGGCCCATCCAGATGTTCTAATTCTCTGCAGCATGCTGAAATAATCACTCATCTTTTGGACACCTGCTCTTTGGCTAATACCATGTGGGACAACATAGCCATTCGGTGCAAAAGAAATAGCAGAATCAAAGGAGACATCTCCAATACAATCAGACAATGGCAAATTGATCCCTTCAACAACAAGCTACTCAATACTCTCTAGACCCTCCTTCCTGGGTTCCTTCTTTGGTCGGTCTGGAAAGGAAAGGAACAAGTGCATCTTTAAAAATAAAATCACTCCTCCATATATTATTTGGACTAATTTCTGTAAAAACCTCGATGAGAATCTGGCTTTGCACCATTGGAAAGAATCAAACATCCCTAATTAGACACCAAAAAGTATTATTTGGGTTAATTGGAATCTCTCAATCCCTAGCCTCCACACGAATACTCAATCTCCCTTAGGTCAACCGGATTTGACCAGCTCCTGGAATCATCCTCCCTGTGGTCTGATTAAACTAAATTTCAATGGTGCCTCTAAGGGCAATATTAGTGCAGCTGGCTTTGGTGGAATCTTCAGAGATTCGGTAGGGATCCCCCTAATCATCTACTTTGGCTCTATGTGGTGGGACTCCAACAACTCAACGGAATCGGAAGGCCTTTTGTAAGGGCTTTACCTCACTCAGGAGCATAATTTCTTCCCCCTAGAAGTGGAAGGAGACTATAAAATTATCATCAATGTTGCCATTCACCTCCTCTCAGGTGCCTCTACTTCTAAACTTTCCAAGAGTTGGCATCTTGCAGCAAGGTTTGATCAAATCGAGAAATGGTTGCAGACTCAGTGAGCCATCTCCTTTAAGCATGTTCGACACTCAATAAACAAGGTAGCGGATCTCCTGGCCAACAAAGGGGTTGAACATGGTCTTACACTCGTTTCTGGTCCCTTCTCCAGTATCAATGATGCCTCTTTCCCCCATGAGTGCACTAAATTGGTGCAAAATGAAGTTATGCCCCTGGATGCAGGTGTTTGATTTGATTTGGGACGTGGTGGCTCCTCCACATGGCATTTGGCCTGGCCACATGGCTACTCATGGCCCCTGTCTGTCCGCCCTTAAATTATCCAGCTTCTTGCTTGAAGCCAACATTAATTCCTCTGCCTCCATCATTTACAATCGTCTGGTTTGTAGTCCCTCACGCTATTTCATGGCACCCCTAACCATTTCGCTGACATTCTCCTCCTGTAGCCTCAAACTTTCGGTTCTTTCTACTAGTTGCAGTATCAAGCTCTTTTTTGACCTTTCTCTGCTTGCCTCGTTGCCTCAGGCCTCCTGGCACCCTTCTTCCTCTCCCCTTGCACTATCTCCCTCCTGCAAATATATGCCGTAGAGGCACAGGATGAGGTGCCACAGGGGTCATGGCAGAGGCCAAACCTCTCGCCCTCCCATATCCATTCATGAGGATAGTTGCCCTCCCCTCCTAAGGATAATTTGGCCACCTACCAGCTCCATTATGATTCCTCTTGCTCTCTGGACCACCCTCTAGTCATCGCTACCCTCACTGTGTGCTTTCAAGAAGTTCCATCTAGCTCTATTGGCTCTGGTGCGACAAAGCGTCTCAGGAATTCCACCATTTACCGTTATCCCCCTCAACATTCCCGTAAATCTGAGGTGTTTCTTGTCAAAACAGGCTCGCATTCTTCTGGAAATGAAGGCAGTGATAGCCCAGTGTGTTCAGCAGATGAAAAGGAAGAAGGCAGCGACAACCCTGTGCGTTCTGCCACTACGCCTGAGCCTATAGTGCAGCCTTCGAAGATATATGAGGACACATCGGACGAATATAGGTGCCTCATCATAGTAGAGCCTCCGCCTCATGACAAGTAGCATGTCACGCTGCCTCATAATCAAGAGGTTACCTCTCTTTATGAAGATTTAAATTTCTGTTTTCATGTTTTTCCTGAACAATTCGATAATATTCTGGTTATTTTTTGTAAATGTTGGTTTCCCTCCCCAGGGCAGCAAACTTTGGACTGGTTTCCCCAACTAGGGCGGTCTTCATTTTTTTTTTTTGAACTCTGCTCCTACTGGAATTTTCTAGCATAGAAACTCCGGTGGGAAAGCTTCACAATGTATTTTATGTGCAATATAATAGAATAGTCTTATTTAAAAAAAGAAAAAAAAAAAAGAAAAAAGAAAAAAAGAAAAAAGAAAAGAAAAAACATTTAAATTATATATATGTGAAATTCAAATAATTTGTCCCTTTTGTACTATTGTTTGAATTAAATTTGTGCTATAAATAATAATGTCAAATAACACTATTGTGAAAATTAATGCATATGGTCAAGTTTTGGATACAAAGGAACTGGCCATAGAAACCTTGGCTCTCACTATGGATATTGATATTAATGAATGCAACTATTATGTGCATACAAGAAATCATAAAAATATATATGTTTTAGGATGATCCTAAACTCCCCTCAATTGCTGGGAATGTTATTACCACTGTAAGAAATGCAAGAGCTTAAGAAGACGACAAAATCTATATCAATAGTTAAAAGGAAAAACTTAAATTTTGGGTTGATGAAAGGAGGAATTGTATTTCTCCCCTTAGTAAGATCGATGGGAGACATTTTTTTTTAAAGTTTCAAATGTTGTAATTTTTATACTAATTATATTTCTCTATTTGTTAGTACAAATATAATTTTTCGTGGGATCAAAATGCCTAAAGGAATAATTTATAGTAGCAATAGTGACGATGAAGGAGTTGAAGCTAATATGTATGAAGAAAATGGTATTGATACAGTTGAGAAGGATGGGATAATAGTTGATCGATGAAACCTTTATTGTCGCGGAAGAGAATGCACTCATGGATGAGATACTCACGATGCGCTTCATATTGGTAAATAATAAAATTTGTATAAAAATACTAAATACAAGCATTCTCTCTATTATTTTGTTGTTGTTCAACTTGATAGTATTGAAAAATATTTCAAACATATATCTGACATAGATCCCAAGGCATGCAATTGGGATACAATATCCACTATTAATAACATTAATTTAATTTTCCTTATCTATTTGATATTCTACTGTCACCATGAAATGCTTTATTTTCTCTTACCACCACCAAATAATTTACCTTGCACATACCGAGAATCACCTACCCTTATGAAAGATATGGGAATGGGGTATAAAATAATTAATTCATGTCATATTGATTGCATCATATTTAATGGAAAGTATGCAACAAAATTGAAATTCCATAGGTTGGGAATCAATAGATATATAACTTATCATGTAAAAAGAAGTTGGTCCATAAGTTTCTCCTTCATATTCTTGTAAATTCAAATTTCTGATGATCGTTCAAGAGAAAAATAGAACACAATTTGTGAATTATCAGCGTGGAAGAGAAGTGAAGATGGTGTTATGTCAATTCCTATAGATGATTTTGCATTTAGGGACATCAAGGGAAGACACCTCATTTTTAAAGAAGAACTTTATAATTCTAGTGTTTAATTGGTTGATGATGGTGTAAATCCATCTAGAGAGCTCAAATCCATTTACTTTGTGTGACCATTTTTTGATATGGACAATAAAATTCCTCTTTAGATGTCAACAAAGAGGGAAAACACAATGTCGGCATTAATTTTTACATGCGTTTATTTACAATATACCAATTAATGTCTATTGTTTGTTGCATACTTTGTATGTACAATAAACTAATTTTTTTTTTTTTTTTCCAAATAGTCAATTGTGTACCAAGTTAGAGATATAGATGTATATCTTCTGCCTTTTATTGATGAACTTTTAAAGTTATGAACTAGCATCACTATCTATAACATTTCCAAAATACTAGGAAAAAAATATCTCAATTCCATGGAATAATTATGTGGCATGTAAAGTGAAAATTAACTTTATATATTCTCTATTATTTTGTATATTTTTTCAATTGTTTGGCTATCAACCTTTTTTTACCAAGAAAAAATTCGTAATTTTCATTAGTTGTAAGGAAAATTACATGTTTCATTTGCATCAAGATGCATCAAGCATACCCAGTAATCTATCAAAAAATATTGGCAGTGTTCTGTTAGCATATCTCTTCAGTAGTATTAACCAAAATATTTACAAAAATGGCACTGTTCGTGCCCATATAGACATGGTTATCAAAAACTATCAGTGTTTGTATGCAAAAAGAAAGCAAAATATAAAAGCCTCTGATCAGACAGGTTGATTAGGTGGCATAGGGGGCCCAATATCCTCTATGAAAGGACAATGATAACGCTGATATATGTCTGTCCCCTGATGTTCTGTTATATGACAATGTCCCCATGTTATTTGCACTGCTTCTTTGGACAAGCGATCAACATCATGATTCCTTTGCCTGTAAGTGTGAGGAACAGTAATGCTATCAAAATGATTTTTAAGAGCAATTACTTCATCCAAAAAATTTATAAGGGAGTGTACATGACATGCAACAATATTAATGAACCAATTTATAATGATCTTTGAATCCCCAAAGATTTGTATCCTATTGCATTTCTTCTCTAAGGAAAAAATTAGTAGTAGTCTGAGACAATTGAGCTCTGAATAGTTGTTTGTGCCAGGGCCCAAACCTATTTTGATCTAATAGAAATGATTGTCAGATAAGTACAATAATTCTCCTCCACCGCAACCATCAATCCTGACTTCCCCATCGAAATAGGCCCAAGGATGGTTTTTATCAACGACTTCCAGCACAATTTCCCTTTCTTCCTTTGAATGTGTCTCTTCAGGGATGGAGTGATATAGGTATAATATGGAATTGTGAATGGTGTTCCAAGTAGTCGGTGTGCTTTGGAAGATGCTTTGGTTCTGAGACAACCAAAGTCCCCAGGAAATCAGGAGTGGCAGATTGCGAGCCTTGCTCGAGGTACTTGCATGCCACCAATTTTTCCAAGCCTGTAAGATGGTGTCCCCCTTCCATGAGAAATTAATGCCCAGGTCCTTAGTGATCTTCATCCACATCTGCTGTGCCACGAGGCAGTTGAGGAAGAGGTGGTTTATGTCTTACGCCTGTGCTTTGAAAAGTGTGCACTGAGAGGGGTTGTAAATAGATCTCTTAGCTATATTGTCCTCAGTAGGTGCACAATTAGTAAGGATACCCCACATAAAGAGACAAGGTTTTTTTGTTGGGGGGGGGGGGAGGGGGGCGCTTTAGTTTCCAGAGTGGTTTCCACCACCAGCTCATATCCAAAGGTTGTTGTGCCAAAGTGAGAGTAGAGTAGCCTTCTTTAGACGTGTCGTAACATTTGGGTGCAGTGGCTCAGATCAATTCATCTTCGGTGTTAGATATCCTGATATGATATGTTGGTGTTTTCAGCTCTTGAGTGGTCTAATCAGAATTTTCCATGTCCGCTACCTGACTAAGTCTCAAGATCCCACCTTCACAAAGGAAAATTCTAATGTCCTGAGGAAGCAAATGCTCCCTACCACAACCTGACCATGGGTCCAAACCTATACGAACCTGTGTGCCCGCTCCTATTCGCCAAGAAAGCCCTTGCTTGATGAGGGATATAGACTTCATGATGGCTAGCCAAACAACATATGAGAAAGTATGGGGGCAATGTGAACATCTGATCCAGTCGAGAGTAGGGATAGGAACAATGTATTTGGAATAGATGACCTCTTGCCACAGACTATTTGAGGTCAAGAGTTTCCAACCCATCTTGGCAGCCAGGGATTTTGAAAAAAGGTTAAGATCCTTGAGTCCCCAACCCCCCCACTGTTTAGGCTTGGTGATTTTCTCCCATTTCACCCAGGCAAAGGTGTGATCTGCTTCCTTACCCCACCATAGAAAACGTCTACATATTTTCTAAATTTTTTTGGTGACACCCTCAGGGATCCAGGCAAGCGCCATTCAATAAACAGGGATTGCCTCCAACACAGATTTGATCAAGACAAGTCAACCCGCTCTGGAGAGCCATTTATACTACCAAAAGTTGATTCTCTTCTCTATTTTAGTAATTAGCCAATTCCAATCATTAATTCTGAAATCATTAGGCTTGAGTCTGAATCCCAAATATTTAAGGCCCTCTTCAATGTGTTGATGATCGAATTGGAAAAGATGAAGAGTGCGATGTCTCTCATGGACAGAGCATTTCGAGAACATAATGGTGGATTTGCTGTGATTGGGAAGCATCCCAATAGTTGTACAGAAAGTGGATAATAATTTGTTGAAAAAAATTGAATCTCGCAAGGAGCCATCTAGAAATATGAGCACATCATCAACAAATAACAAATGAGTCACGTATATAGTATCAATGATTTTGACACCTAGAAGCTAACCATCATTTCTAGCAAAGGTAATGAGGGTGGTGAGGCCCTCCATAATCAGAAGGAAAAAGAGAGGGGATAATGGGAATCCTTGACGGATCCCCCTCCCAGCATGGCAGAAGGGGGTAGCAACCCCATTAATGAGTAAGCTAAAAGAGTCGGTGATGATGCAACACATAATCCATTGAATGAAAGAGTGGGGGAAACCAATGTGAATGAGTATCAGATGGAGGCATTGGGGGAATTTTGAGGTCTAAGATGGGCCTCCTAAGAAAAATGTACAACCAAAATAAACTTTATGAGAACCAATAGGATTCAAGATGATGATGTCAACCATGGGGGATGATTCACCATTTTTGGAGTAGAAAAGTAAAAATATTAAAAAATAATAAAATAATAAAACCACATTTTCAACTCGTATTTTCAACTTATCTCCCTTAGTTTTTACTCAAATTACGAACGGGAGTACTCGTTGGATGCAAAATTTAATTCCTTATCCAAGGAGTACCCATGTTGCATACTTTTGATGGACACTGCTACAAAAAAAATGAGGAATACATGAAAATACGTGATTGCAATCACGTTTTTCATGTATTTAATTTTCATGTAGAAAAGTCCATCAAAAGTATGCAACATGGGTACTACTTGGATGGGGAATTAAATTTTGCATCCAACGAGTATTCTTACTTGAAATTTGAGTAAAACCTTAGGGAGATAAGTTCAAAATATGAGTTGAAAAAATGGTTTTTTTTTCCCTCTAAAATTTGATGATATAATCAAATATTATTTTATTATTTCCACTATTATTTTATAATTTCCTTAGGAGGCCCATTTTAGACCTCAAAATTCCCCTAATGTAAGTCCAACAGGCATAGTCAAAAGCTTTTGCCAAATCAATCTTGAAGATGGAACATTTGAGGTTATGGAGGTTGATAGAATGCAGGGCTTCTTGAGCCGTGCCAATGGTAATGGATTTGTCTATGATGAAGGAACGATAATTGCTCCTTGGAGATATGTTGAGATAATATAAGTTTAATGCTATTAGAAATTATCTTAGCAATGATTTTTTAGAGGCAATTACAGAGGGAGATAGGCCGATAGTCATTAAAGGAGTGAGGTTTGTCCACCTTGGGAATGAGGGAAATAAATGTTGAGTTGAAGCTATCATACATTCTACCCAATTTTTTGCAATATTCAATGACCAATATTAGATCCAATCCAATGAAATCGAAGAAGGATAGGTAGAATTCGATAGGCCATCCGTTCACCTCAGAGCTGTTGTCCTTTTTGAACCACTTAAGGGCTGCTTCAATCTCAACTAGGGTAACAGGGGCATTGAGAGATTCCTCATACTCCTCATTCAGAAATTGGGGCATCTGTCTTGCAATGCTGAGTACCTCACTAATGTTAGCAACCCTAAGATCTCTATAGATATGGGAGAAGTGCCTTATGCCCATATCCGATATTTGTTGATGTGTCTTGGAAAATCTACCATGTTGATCATTAAGATCCCATATGGTATTTGTGATTTTTCTACCTTTGGCACACTGCTAAAAGAATTTGGTGTTGTTATCCCCTGCCTCCAGCCAGATGGCTCTGCTCTTGAGTCTCCAAGATTCCTCCTTTATTCTGAGTAGTTGAATTTTCTTGGTTTCCAAGAGGGTGAGAGAAGCTTTGTGCTCCTTCAAGGAGTGCCCCCTTCCATTTTCATCAAGGATGAGGTCAATCTCCTGCTCAATCCTCCCCAGATCTTCTTCGTCATTAACCCTTTTCTCCTTAGCCCACTTGATGGTCATCTCTTTAATTCAGGACAAGTTATTAGAAATAACAGTGGTAGGTGGGGCATTAGGGTGCCGCTGGTAGTGATTCCAGTTCTCCATTACAATCTATCGAAAATCAGGTTCATCGAGCCAGGAGGAATTGAACTTGAAAGGGGAGTATGGTTTCTTGTTTTCACCAATTATCTCAAGATAAGTTGGTGAGTGATCAGATAAGCCTCCAGTGCCCACCCATTGACGAGCTCTGTCCATCCAAGTAGCTAGATTAGAGGAGATCAAGAAGTGATCTAGGTGCATAGAAAGTGCAACTTCCCCAATCCTACGATTGCACCGGTTGGAATCTTCTTAGCCACCACTAAATCTCTCAAGTTGGCTTTGTCTAGAAATTTCTTGAAGTAGCTGGTCAGTGGATCCGGCGAGGCATGGGGTCCCCAGGATTCACCATGACCCATGGAAAAATTAAGATCACCTCCCACAATGATGTGCTCTGATTGCAATATGGAGGACTGCAAAAGTTTATCCCAGAAGGTGGGTCGATCGTGACATGGTCCATATATATTAAGGATTCTGAGGAGGGTTCCAATTTTCGAGGCTATGGTATCTGCCCCAAGTATCCCTTTCATGCCCCAAAAATTGTAAATTTAAATGTTCTGGTTATTGAATCCGATGGCACTTCCCCCTGAGTGACCCCACACATCTAGAGTGTGCAAGGTCCAAGAAGGATAGATTGAGGAGGGAAATGAATGGACTATCTCACCAATGCCTAATTTTTCCTGTAACTTAATAACATCCACCCTTTCCAATTACAGTAAGCGGTGGGAGGCCAGTTTATTATCAGGGATGGCCAACCCTCTACAATTAAATGACAGACAAATCATGGGTAACATTTTGTAGGGGTTTCCCTTGCTCTGAGGACCCGATTAATAGTATATTTTTTCCCCATGGCAACATCCATCCCATCTTGATGGATGGCTTTGGACATCGAGGATGGCCTACCTATGGTGGATTTTAGGGCAGACTGGGCAGGGTTAGCTCCTAGCCCATACGAATTGCAGACTATGGTCTTAGCAGAGGAACGAATATTGTAATGAAAAGTTGGATTGGACCCAGAGGTATCAAAGCATTCGGTAGAGCCTAATTCAATAGAGGGGGAGCAAAGGAGGGTTGGGGGGGAGCCGATGCAACAGGAAAAAAAACTGGGGCAAGATTATTTTTCAAAATAAGAGGACTATTAACATGAGAAATAATAGATGAAGTAGACGAAAAATGGACATTAAATTGAATAGGTAAGGAGGTAGAGGACACGGTACCTGTGATAGGGTTGAGTTCCTCCTCATGCGGTAGTGAAGCCTTCGATTCGGTCGTTTTCTGCACTGTCATGGATGTAGTCAAAGAGGATGGCGGTCGAGAGTCATGCTTCTGTCGCACCTCCATAGTTGAAGTAGGTCGTTGATTGAGTCCCCCGAAGCTCTCAATTGTTTGTGTGCCCATGTGAACCATGGTTTTATAATTTTCCGCATTTGCAACCACAATGACGGGGTAGTCCTTGTAAATGTGCCCCACCTCATGGCACCTTCTGCATCAAATTGGAACTCCCTCATAATCAAGGATTTGAAACCTGAAGATGTTGTCGTGTTTCAAGACATGGCTTTCAACTAGGCCTTCCTGGGTGTCCAAGTGAACAAGGATCCGAGCCATATAAATGTTACCCGTTTCGAAATATGATCTGTCGTGGTCGAGGTAGATGCCAAGGTCCTCTCATATGCATTTTAGCACATCGTCCATCCAAAATTGAAGAGGTAACCCTGGTAAACGAACCCAAATGGGTCTAGCACCCATCTTCTCCTTTTCAGGATTGAAGAGTGGAGTCCAACGCTTAAGGAGTACCAGGGTCATATCGATATGTCAATATTTAATGAGTACCCAACTTGCCATATCAGGAGTACGGAAAATCAATGTGAACCAACCTTTGTTTATCATTAGGATGACCAGGATTAGTTCTAGAATGTGGCCCCAAATCTCAGAGGTCCATCGCTTGAGTCTGGCGGAGGTATAATTCCTCACTCTGACTCAACCAACCAAAATTTTTTTCTCAGTTTCCTCAACCTTGTAAATGCTGAACCCAATACCAAAGACCAACTCACGCGATTTCTCACGACTTCTGGTACAACGATTTTTCTTCTTACCAGTTCTGTGGGGTGGGTTCTTTCTAAAATACCATTCTTCCTCTGGTTGAGCGTCGTTAGAGTTTGAGGAGGTCTTTTCTTCCAATTGCGTTGTCGGGATAGGTAAACCCTCGAAACTGCTAGAGGCTATAACCGTCGTCGGGCCACCATGTATGTTGTCCTAACCATGAATGTGACCCTCCGGACCCAAGCCAAGTTTTTCAAATCCAAATGCCCCATCATTGACTGCTCCTTGCCCCACAGAGCATTCACCATGAACCAAACCCTCACCCAGAATGTATGCCTCCTATTGGTGATTCCAAATATGTAGCATCGACAGAAAAGGTATGGAAAAGACCAGAGAGGTCGGTGTTTTTAGACTGAGGCTCGTAAACTGATAATTAGGGCTTGCACTAAAAACCATAAAATTTAGAAACACCGAGGCTGACACCACAATATCCATATCATACTGTCGGGCCTCCAGCTGTTCTATACCCTCCAACAAATCACCCGACGGTGCCCCAGCTGGTTGTTGATGTGGATAATGAGACCATATCTGTTTTGGCGCTAATGAATCCGAAGAGATGTCCAACAAATCCTCCTCCATAACGGAGTTACCTAAATTTACTTTTGGTTCGATAAAGATAACACTAGCAAAATGGTTCTTCCCCGAGATTTGAAGGTTCTAGGACAACAATCGGTAACCATCAGTAATGGTGTTGGGGTCCAGGGTCGCGAATACAAAGTAATGATAATCGTATGTAGACATACTGTGCCCCTGTCCACCAAGGTCGACGAGGTCAACCCTAATACTACCAAAATCCCAAAAAATATGTGAGGGAGATGGTCGAGGGTAACCGATAACGTTCACGATCTAGTGTCAGTAGTCCATGAGAAAACTAGGTGAAAAAGTGAGCCAGCGTCAAATAGCATGATGGGTTAAAGAGAAAGGAAAAAGGTTAATACACCAACAAGCATGAAATGAAGGAGAAGTGAACCAAAGCCTCCATAGCCATGATAGTTAGGGTTCCACTTACGCTGCCTCATCTCTGGTATTTTGGCTATCAACATTATTCCATAACTTGTAGGATTTTAAACAAAGGGTAAATGCACATAAAATGTGGTTCTCTACATCTAACTAGTCATTTTTCTTCTCCTCCACGTTGCTAATTCACTTGATTGGTATAAACCAAATTTTCTAATCATCCCTAATTGATATATAAATAGTTATTTCCCTTATAGTGGTGCAAACACCATAAGAATTAACTCAACTCATTAATACCATCATGTTAATTTCATATCCAATGGATTTCCCTTATTGGAAATAAAACTTAACTAACAAGTGTTAATTACTAATGGTTAAACTAGTGTTTAAATGGGTAAATGCCATTATTTTTACTACTATATAGTATCATTTCTATTTTTGGTAGTACTATAACCCCCTTTTACATAATGGACATATTTGTATCACATCTCAATGAAAACAATTTTGATGTCTCATAAGAAAATTCAGGAATGATGGATAAAAAAAGTTTAAAAAGACTTACCTCTCAAACTATTTGTAATGCATGCACCTATAATTATGTACACATTCACATGTTGCTTGTATTATTCAAGGTGTAGTATCCCCTCATTTTTCCTATTAAGTTATGCATTATAAAAATGATAATTGCCCTTAAGTCTATGTTTATGCTTACACTTATGAGAATGCTTTCAACATATTTATAACCATGGTCAATCCTATAACAAGAGAAAACCATCATTTTCTAATAATTCATTGAGTTAACCCTATTGTTATTTTCCACAACACACACCAAGAAAATATTTCCTACAAAGGAGAAGGGGATTGTTTAGCGATTAAGCATTATACTCACCTTGCAACCAATAATTGTTATGAAAGTAAGAGAAAACACTACCTTATAACTACCCACCACTCGCATAAGGATAATTTTGTGATAAAAATTATATGTTTGTGTGGACCCACATCCCTAAAAAATAATGTGGGATAAAAACAATACAAGAGAGTATATTTTAACATCACAAAAGAAATTTAGATACACAAAAACATAAACATATTTAACTATTGTTTGATCACATGCACACATCAACTCCCTGACACAAAATTCCTACAATTAACACTACAAGGAAAAGACCCTTTAGCGGAGGTTACAAAGGAGGATTTTAGTGTTATAAAATTGGCCAAAATTGTCAAAATTTTTTTTCTACAACATTCGTTTTCATTAAGGAGGTTTTGGTGGAGCTTCTAATGGAATTTCAACACAACTAAAAAAATTGGGCGGCCGAAGGTTATTACAAATGTTTTTTTCATCGGTGCGCTACTCAGGTGTCAACACACCGGTGCATGTCATATAGACGGTCGACCCTGGGTGGTTGAAGGTGCATGCACCAGGCCGTAAAGGTATAAAACCACACCGGGCGCACTGTAGGTGATACAACACACCGAGCCGTTCTAATTGGTATTGGAATTTGTGCGGTGCCCATAGGTTGTATCAACGCACCGATTCGTAGTATTATCGAAACACATCGGTGCGAAATATCACACAAATGCACCAATTGTTCTAATTTGTATTGGTATTTGTGTGGTGCCCATAGATCGTACAAACACACCTGTGAGTAGTCTCACATAAACCTACCAGTGCACAATATCACACAAATGCACCGATTGTTATAATTCGTATTGGTATTTGTGCGGTGCTCATAGGTCGTAGAAATGCACCAGTGAGTAGTCTCACATAAATGCACCAGTGCGCAGTATCGCACAAACACACCATGAGTTATAATTGTTATTGGAATTTATGCAGTGCCCATAGTTTGTAGAAATGCACCGGTGCACTGTATCATACAAACGCACCAGTGTATGGTAACTGACACACACAGGTGTTCATTTTTTATTTTTTTAGAAACATCGACCTGTGACAGTGAAATTATTGTGATTTTTAAAAATTATTATTCATCAAAAGTCGACACATATCTTATAACAGTATTCATATTAATTAATTTTTTATTAATGCATTTGAATGTGATGTTTGGATCAATTTTTTATATCATATCATAATTATTGTGATTTTTAAAAATTCATTATTCATCAAAAGACGACACATATCTTATAACACTATTCATATCAATTAAATTTTTATTAGTGCATTTGAATGTGATGTTTGGATTAATTTGTTATATCATATCATCAGATTTCACATCTCTTCATTATAATATTTAGTCATCCATAAATTTAATCATTGGTATTACATTTCACAATGACAATGGAGAACGCAATAGAATAAATTAAAACATATTTTATTATATATATATGAATAAGACCGTATTTTTCATACAAAATGGGACATTTATTGGTATCCCTTTGTCTTTCAATTGGGACAATATTTCCATTACATTAAACAAAATGTCTGATTTCACAGACAAATATTTCAAAAAATACAATGCCTTGCTTTGATATCCAGAAATAATGATCATCATTCTTCGCTTGAACTGCTGTCACTGCTCAAACTACTTCCATGACTTGGGTTATTTTGAGGAATGTTTTGTTCACGGTGTTGATTTTTTTCTTCTTCTTCACCTTCCATCTACAAACATAAAAATAAATTGTAATGAGTGTGTATACATTGGTGAGAATAACGACAATTGAAATATTAAATAATATACATCATTGTAAATCGAAAATAAATGACGTACCATAGCAACAATTGAATCATGAGCTATACATATTATTTCAAAACCTAATTTCATGCCATCTTTCAAGATTTCATCTGTTGGCGTAGTTCCATACTTTGTTTCCTTCAATTTTTATACCCCATAACAAAACATATATTTAATATAAAAGATTTTTCTGTTCTATTAATTATAGATGGAGATAAGTAAAACAAGATCGATAGATGCTTACAAATTCCACAATTGATTTTTGATATGCCAACATATACTCACAACCCATATAATCCAATGTCAATCAATTTGTCTGATGGTTCTTTTTTGTATGTGAGCACCTGTTTGAAGACATTCAATGATTATTGTTGTAAAACAACTTAAAATATACAAAAATGAAATCTAGTTAAGTTGTTGTAAGGAAGTAACAATTACTCACAAACCTAGATATCAACCCTTTTCTTCCTTATCGTCCCATTTTATGTGCTGAATGGGTTCCATTTTCTTTTCTTTTCTGCAATAAAATACTTGAAAATTAATATTTAATGCTAAATTGTTTATTTATTGTACCTAATGATCGAAAAATTCAATGATTACATATTACATTTGAAGCACGTTGTTGTTGAGATGACTCCTCCTGCGATGCAATTTTGTCCATGTCTTTGACCATCTCCTTGTACACCTTTTTGGACATTCCTATTGGCATATTTTTGATATCAGCTCGTTCATCTTTTGAGATTTTCATAATCTTCCTGAAAATGTAACATGACAATAAACTATTTAATTTTTATATTTATGTATGAAAAGCAAATATAACAAAAGTGATATTTATAAATGATATATTTATAAATAATTCTAGAAAAACATTTAGAAGAATATTAATTTTTCATTCCTTCTTTTTTGTTGTTGTACGCTTTTTCTATTAAAAGTCTGACATGCCTCATTGACCAATTCTCTTGAAACTCTTCTTGTAGTTTAGAAAAATTTGGTTCTTAGAATCATTGGATTGATTTTTGTATTGTAAGTGGAAATAATGTCTATACATTCATTCCGCTAGATCCCTAAAACTTTTGTAAAAGTTTTTCCCCCTTTCGTTAACCTTTAGCACCACTCCAGATGAGCTAAGGAGCAACTCATTTTCATTTACTTGTTCTATTTTTTTCTTTTCTTAGAACAACATTCCTTTTCTGAGTTGTTGGTCCCTGTAGAACATTAAACATATGTGAATTAATAGATTGTTTGAAACATGTTATCTAATAATTTTAAGTATATTATTAATGAAAATTAAAAAAAAACTCATATTGAATCAATAGTATTTTTTCATTACGATTCATCCTTTTAAATTTCCATGTTAAAAGTTTTATCTTCTGGTCTTAGATCAGAAATAATCTTATCGAGCTTCATCCTTTTGTGGCTCTGCGTGATACCTAGTAAACAATACATATTAGTTAAACTTACATATAGTTCAAAAATAATATTTTTTGTAAAGAATTTACAAAGAACTTGCATTTTCTTTTCTTTTCTTGATGTGTTATCAGTATTTTTGTTACTTGATCTCTTGTCAGCCATTTCTTTATCAATATGAAACTTGTACCATATCATTCATTAATATATTTTATAAATAAATCATCAAATTTTCAGGTAAAAAAATATATCAAGAAACCAGTGTGCTTTTCGTGGTGTATGCACCGACGTCGGTGCGTCGTGTTCTTATAAATGCACCGCCAAAATAGTATAAAACACCGTACGATGCTCTATGTAAAAAAGGAGCACCGATGCATTATATGTTAACCATCGTACCACCGATTAACATAGAAAAAATAATAAAAAATCACCTAGTGTTAGTTTTTGTAGCATATGGTGTCATGGAGGGGGCGGTGCGACATATTCTTATAAATGCCCCACACAATCAGGGGACCACCGTACGGTGCTCTCTGTCAACAAGGAGACCCGGTACGTTATATGTTACATCATGCACCGTTAACACAATTTTTTTTTTTTCCAAACGGTATGTGCGTGGTGCGCTATAATGAAATAGTGCACCGATGCCCTATTTTACATATGGTGCATAGATTAAAAAAAATGTTTTTAAATTTTTTTATCAAACAATACGTGCGCGGTGCACTATCATAATCCAGTGCTCCGGTGCACTAGGTTATGCAGGGCGCACCGGTGCACTAGGTTACGCAGGGCACACCAACTAAAAAAATTTAGTTTTTTTAAAATTCACGCAAGGGCCAACATGGATTGGGATATGACTATGCAAGTCGTCCCGTGGGTTAGATGTCATAGGCCTATATATATAGCAATACAAACCCTACAAATATAAAAGGAAAAGCCCTAATTCTGAAATCACATAAATAGGAAGAATCAAGGATAGAAACACAAATAATGAAGGGTTTAGGGTAAAATGGATTTTTTTGTTTTTTTTTTGTTTATTTATTTATTTTTTAATTTTATTTATTTATTTATTTATTTTTTTTGAAAATGAACAACAAATTTAAATTTTTTACTTACTGCGTAAAAAAAACTGTAGAAAATGTAAAAAATAAAATAAAATTTAATTACGAGATCGTTTGAAATTCTATGCTACAGGGTTTGAATCACCAGAGGTTTGGAATTTTGATTATCTGAATAGTTCTGTTCGAAAGTATTTCGCTGCTCCACAGTGCTCTCGTGCTCTCTTGCTCCAGGTATGTCTCGTGCAAATCTCCGGCTGAATTTTTTTGCAAAAATAGTGAAATAATGAAAAGTGTTTAGTATTTAGAGAATTGTTTTATGAAATTAGATTTTCGAAAATATTTTTCTGCCCATTTTCAATTCACCGCTTTTTTTCACTTAAAAAAAATAAAGTTGCGCTTTTTTTATTTGCTACTTTTCGTCACTGGTACTCAATTGATAACACCACATCGGTGTATCAGTTAATAACACGACATCGGTGTGCAGTAACTAAAATGCACCAGTATGGTTATATGTACATAAGCACCGATAACAATAAGTCCATTTTTAAGGCACCGAAATTACTGTTAAGTGTGTTCACTAAAATTTGTTGTTGATTTTGCTCAAATGCGGGGAGAAAATATCATAATTATATCGAATGGAAAATTCTTCAAAATCCTGCTTGTTCCATAATATTTCACAAAGTCCGTCGCAGAGTTCTCCCTATCCATCTTGAGACGTAATATTTACTTCAGATTTTATTTATATTTTCATTATCTAATTGAATTTATGTTTTTTTATCCACGTCAATCAGCTTAATAAAATTTATAATGTATACAAATTTCAGGTTCACGTAGATTCAGAGTCGAGTTCAGATGCACAAAATATTCAAACAGCTCCAAAACGTTGGAAGCTCTTATTAGGAGCAGCATACCGCAAGGCGCATTTGGTAGATGAAAATGGACAATTGCTTCACCCTGCCAATTGTAACAATATTGCATATTCTAGCCACGATCCCGGGACAATGATGGTAATAATAATTTTTTGTTATATTAATGTAATTATTTCAACGTCAAACAAATTAATCATGCATTGTTAAAGTTCTTACTAATTGATATCATAGATTTTGTACTAATCATGTTCAAATGTAGTTTTTGAAATTATTAGGATTCTAGTGATGATGACCAACCTACCTACCATCTTCCGTTTCACCCCATGACAGTGTCAAATCGAGAGAAGGCTGAATTACAAGAAAAAATCGGAAAGGAACGATACCAATTATGGTTGAATCAACCACCGATTCAATTCCTGCTATGCCTAGATTCGCCAATTAGGAATGACTACAAAAATAGTAGTTCTTCACAAGATGGCAATGGAGGCAATCAAATAGAGGTTGGTATGGATGATTACTTAAGGGATATGACTGTCATGGAGGCAATGTTGTTAGATGCATTCCAAAATGATGATCAACTAGGGGATGATGTTCATATCGCTAACACTTTTTTCGAAAGCCTTAAATTTGCTTCCCCCACCCCTCTCTTTGGACCTGGCGAACAGTCAAAGTATACCCAGTTGGGGACAACGATGTTACTGTGCAACTTGAAATAAAATTTTGGCTTGTTGAATGTATGTTTCTCAGAAATTTTGAGGTAATTGACCATCGTCCATTATATTTTGAGAAATCTTATCACATAATCAACATTAAAAATGGTCAATTTTATGAACGTTAATAATAATTGGCATTGTACATTTAATATTGTCCACCAACTATAGGTTATTCAAATACAAGGTTCTTCCGAGTGATAATGTCTTGCTCGGTAGCTGCGAAGAGGCAAATAAATTGTTGAAAATGTTGGGTGTTGAGTACATAGCATATGATTTCATGTCTAATGTTGGGTGTTGAGTACATATCATATCATGCCTCTCGACATCTGTACTAGCCTAGCATCGGCCTATATCTCTCTCATAGTGGCCGGCCTGAATCCCACCTCCACAAAAAGTGCACAGAGTTGGTCGCCTAACTCCATCCTCAATCTACTGTCAGGCCTATGCCTAACAAAAGGTGGTATCGGTGCACCATGAGGACCAGGTCTTTCTGCACCGGCCTGATCCTCAACATTTTCCATATCCTGATTGTCATCAGGATCTACACATGGATAATTTGGTGGCAGTGGCATCTCATTGCCATAAAATGACACAATGTATGCAAACTATATGTAAGTACACAACAATAATTAGAACATGTTAGAATAAATTTAAATAAAAAAAAAAGTTAAAGAACATGTTAGAATAAATTTAAACAAAACAGTAATATTACATTTATCATTCGGTGGTTCATCATCTGTGAAGAGGATGTTGGAAAACCCTCGCCAATCCAAACCAACATACAGACAAGAGACCAGAACAAAGGGATGCTCATAAAAAATGGCTAGCAACTCCAGTGAATCATGCGATATCCTCGCGGAAAACTCTCACTCGCCCCTCTTGGGCATCATCTGTCCCCACATCTGCATCCATACATGAAGCATCAGCCTATGAGACTTCCAAAAAAAAGTAGGCCTCATCTCTGGAAACCTCTAAAAAATTAAACAAAATAGCTTTGAAGCAAAATGGAAGTTCACCTTCCCTTGTGCTTGAGCATGGAATCTATCTAAAGCTGTACAGAACTACCGTGAAAAATTGGCAAACCACCTCACAAGTCTTGGCTCTTGTAATAAAGAATCAACATAAAATAGAAGCAGACAACTAATGCATTTCCTATCGCTGGTATGGTGTGAAATAGTCGAAATCAGTAGTGAGAGGCACCTCAACTCCTCTCCACCAAATGAAGCAATACATAACTGACTTCCGGAGACCTGAAAATCTGAAGGAGACAATATATCCGCGCTAATTTATCTCTGGGAGTACACCAACTGATTCCCTGCTGCATAACCAACGGGGATCTCTGGTAATAAGGGAAAATCCACCCCTCTCCTCGATAGGATAGTAATGAAATAGATTTACTCCTCAGTGGGCACGTACCACTGGTTAGGACCAACCCGGAAAGCCTGTAGGTGGGAATTCCAACTGCGGATAAGATGTCGCAAAAACACACCATGGCCCTTTAGGGATGTAGCCTCCTCATAGAACTTGAGGAGGCCTATCTGCCTTAGGAGCCCCTGGGTGGCTGCTGTAATAGGGTGAGGGTACGTATTTCTCTCCCTCTCTCGTGCCTCCCACAGGCGAACCATGTTATACTGGTCTGCCTATTGTTGCTGTTGTTCCCTCTCCTCTCCTTTCACGTCGCTAAATGATTCACATATTAAAAACAATTTTTTTTATTAAATGATACATGTATTTAGGAATATACATATATAATTTTTTTTGAAAAAAAACGGTGCGCCACAAAAAACAGGCATGCATTTGTAATGGTGCATCTTTTTTTGTCGCGCACCGGAGGTGGTGCACTTGAAAATTTTCATCGCACCAGAGGTGGTGCACCTAAGGAGGAGGTGCATTGTTTAGGAAGCCCACCATCCTCCTGATATCGCTACATAGTCAACGGTGCGGTGGTTTACATGACAGCACCATTGACTATGTCAAGTTCAGGGGGCGGTGCGCTGAGAAAATTACCCGCCCCGAGGCGAATATTTCCATCAACGCCCTGCACTCCTGCAATTCGACATGGTCAATGGTGCGGTCGGGTAACCGAACACGCCGCACTTTTTTAAAATTTTAAAAAATCACGGTGTGCCGTTTTGGTACCACCCCAAAACTGATGCAGATACCATTAGCACTGATCGCAGTGCAGCCTATAAATTTACAAGTAGCACCGCGAACTGGTGCGAGCCGAACGGCTCGAGCGCATCGCGCGGGAATTTATTTTTATTTTTATTTTTTTAAAATAAGGTTAATTTTAAGCTATTTTAGAAAACTAATCTGATAAAAGGTTCAATTATGGAAAACAAGGAAAACACCTATACATTTGGCCATCGAGGAGGCATATTAGTTGTAGAATTTGCAAAACTAAATTTGCCCACCATTTTGCAAAATTTGAAATGGAGATGGTGGGAAATGGACAGGAGCAGTGCATGTAATGGGAGGACTGATAACCGGGCGCCTCACACAAGGTAAATTTGCATTGGAGCTTGAGAGCTCTGGAGCACCGAAAAGTGAAAAATGCGGATTTTTGGCTGTAATTTTTTTATTTATTAACACTATTCTGGTGTGTAGGTTTTATAGGTGCATTGGTGTGGTTTCTTAAAACTGCACTGGGCTTTTTCAGTTTTGGCGCTGGGTTTTAGGACGCACTGGTGTAAAATATTTATAAAGCACCGGTGCACTACAGTAATGAGACGCACTGGTGCAAAATATTTATAAAGCACTGGTGCACTACAGTAATGAGACGCACCGGGCGGGTTTGTATCGAGTGCACAATGTCCCAATGTGCCAATGTTTTGTGTGCACCGCTGTGATTTTGGATGATAAACACACGGAAAGAAAAACATCTGCAAAAACCTCCACCCACCAACCTCCTCTAGTAACCTCTGCTACAAACGGATGTCTGTGCTATTTTTATAAGAGGTTCCTCAAAAACATCCTCTAGAGGGTCTTTTCCTTGTACTGTAAGGAGGGGAACACAGAGAAAGTAAGCATTATATTACCCAACCCCCTTGTTTTGTGTTTGCCATTGATTTTTTGGTTCACTTGGTCTTGTTTTCTTGGATTTTGGCCATCTCATGGCCAATGTTAGGGTATTTTATTTTTCTTATCTCATTTTTAATAGATAATATGAGCCCACCCATTTGGATTAATAAAAAAATTTGTAGGTTTAATAGAAAAAATGGACCTAACTATTTAACTTGATTTATGGCCCAAATATTTTGAGTTCATATATGTTATAAAATATCTTCAAATATATCTTATTACATGTGTATCTATGTGTGTGCTATAAATGTTATATATATATATATAACATCCCAGATGGGAGTAGGGAGGAAAGGGGGTGAGAGTGGCATAGCCATCATCACCTCAAGGCTTAATTGAGGCAGGCATGCCCACAACCCTATGCGATAATTGCAATGTGAATATAGTTGGGTGTGTATTCGAGTAACATGTTAATAACATTTATATTAGATTGTACTCCTCCTGCGAGCATATACAAGAATATTCCTAAAGCACTCCCACCATGTTTCAAGATCATTTTGCACTTCATTTTGGTAATTTATATCTGCACATGTTAGGTCTGATGTATTCTATGCATTTCTCTACTACAATTTTGGTTGTTAGGCTCTTCATTTGTTGGTGGGTCTTCTAGTTATGTTGTGATTTGTTTGGGGGTGTTTTGGGTGATGGACTACACCCTCCTAGCCTATGTACATACACCCAACATTGGTTTTAACTTGGGTTATCTCATTTTATTCCCCTAGTATACAGATCTATTTTTAGAGAGAACACTGGTAATCGACGTAAAATATGTTGTCTTGGAATAACTTCAATCAAGGGTTGGCTATTGTGTGTGGAGTTATTGTGGGTCTTCTATAACATTTTGAAAGTGCACAATGGTTGATGTGTAAAATATGGTGTCTTGGAATAGTTTCAAACTGTGGTTGGCTATGGTGCGTGGAGGTATTGTGGGTCTTCTGGAATATTTTTAAAGTGCACAATGGTTGATGTGTAAATTCTAGTGTCTTGGAATAGTTTCAAATGGTGGTTGGCTATGGTGTGTGGAGGTATTGTGGGTCTTTTGGAATAACTCCAGAGTATGTAGTAGTCGATGTTGTATGTTATGTTGTATTGGAATAGTTTCAAGTGGAAATTGGTTATAAGGCGTGGAGTATTGTGGGTGTTGTAGTTTGGATTTTCACTTCTATTCACATATTGAGTCTATGTTGGTACTAGTCTCTAACAACTGGTCAATTTCCATGTCAGCTTGTTAGCATGCTAGGTCACGAACGGGTGTCGGTGGGTGTGGCTCTCACAGGAGCTCATGCACAAGAGCCTGAGCTCAATCCTCTACTTGACTCTTTCACATGCAAATTATGCTTGAAGTTTAGCAAGGATTACATGAATGTGAGGAAGAATTATTACGTAACGTGAATATCACTTTGACTATGAATTATAATGGTGGCTAATTGGGTGTCATATATAATCCATTCAAGGGGTTGTCATAATAAATACATGCATATGGTGGATCATTACTGTTATCTAAAGAAACTGGTGGGAAAAGTTCTTCTTGATAAAGTTTTTGCAAAAGATGAAATACTCTTGAAGATGGATGAGCTTCAGTTGGATTTTAAATATATGGAAAAATGTTTGGCTAGGACTGAGGCAGTCATCATCCATGGAAAGGGACTAGCTCCTCCAAAAAATCTAGGCGATCTAGTGCATATTAAGCTGGATGTTTCCACCTCCTCTTAATTTATGCATGATGATGTCTCTTTTTTATGTTTGCAGGTTTAGTATATTTAACTATGTTATGGTTGTTTATCTTTATCTAGTTTTCATCATAGATTTTGTGGATAATAAGCCATGTTTTGTAATATTTTTTAACCATTATGGTGCTCATGGTATCTGTATCTTTTCTGGAATAAATCTCCCATGTTTTTCCAATGTTCTAGTTTCCCTAGTGATAGGCCAAAGGTGCATAGGGAGCTAGACAATATGTAACTATTTCCAATTAATAGAGGATTTTAACACACAAACACACACACACACACACATGCCATGACATATTTCAAATTTTAGCAATGCAACCAAAAAATAAAACACTCTCCCATGTGTTTCCTTTTAACATTTAAACCACTATTAGAGTGAGTATCCATGCAATAGAGCTCCAGTCATAGAGAATTTATCATGATTTATATGTGATAGAGACATGCTTAACTTGTATGTGAGAAAATCACTCACCCTAGAGAAGTAATAAAGGTGACACAATACAAGATAGGAAAGAAAGAGCAGATCAATAGAGGAGTTGTAGAAGACCCCAAATCAACCCTTCATATCCAAAAAAATGCCATCTAATAGAAAAACCCAAATTGGCATCTTCCACTTCCTCATTCAACTCATCATGGATATTATTATGGATTTCAGAACAAAATATGTGAGTTTATTTTATGCCAATGTAAATTGTCCTATAAGATTAATTTTTTTTTCTTCTTTTTAATGTAGGCTAATTTCTATTAAAATGAACTAAAATACAAAGCGAGCTTCAAGACAGGTGGTTTCTGAACTTACCAACCCCTGTTCGATAAGAAAAATTCAAAAAATAAAAAATTGGGCTGCGCTTCATGGGGAAACCAACCATTAATTTGTCCAGGAGTAGCAAATTTTGCAAGAAGAAGCCAAAATAGGCATAAAAACATAGATGAACCTATGTAAACTGATATAGAAGAGAGCCAATGAACTCCTTCTACCAATTATCTACATCATTGTCCACCTGTTGTGGATTTTACTCAATGACGAAGAAACCATATTCAGATAGGGTCTTTATGTCCTCCTTTGTGAGCTAGGGGTCTGACTCTGGAGTCAAAGAGGAGACCATCTTGGGCTGCTTGGAAATTGTTGTGCGAGCCATGCTATCTGCAACTGCCTATTTTTTGTAGGTGCCATCCGAAGGGAAGATTCAATCGCCATCCGAGTCATCCTCCGAGTTTTTGATAGGGAGACCAACGGATTTTCGGGGCAGAGGGGAAGGGGAGCGCGAGATTGTAGACTTGAGAGGTCTCTTTCTGCCTCTCGTGCCAATGGCATGGTGCCGCTCTTCCAGGAGACGAACCAGAAGCTGAGTAGAGAGTGTCAGTGAGGGAGTGATAGGGTCGAGAACCTCCGGGTCAGAAAGGGAAACTAAGAGGGACAGAGTGTGTGTAGACGAACCAGGGGCCAGAGCACGGGAGGAGGAGACACTACCACCTCCACGATGACAGCGCATTCGATGGTGACGTGACATAGTCACAATGGAGAGGAGAACCTGATGGGAAGAGGTTGGATGCACAAAGGGAGCGAGACAGTTAGCAAAGAAACTAGCAGAGGAGGCATGCCAAAGAAGAGCTGCATGGAAGGATAACTGTAAATTGATATGGAAATCGCCGGTTGCATCCACCATTAATGGCCAGCTTGCAAGAGTAAAGGCCGAGGGAGGGGGAGTGAATGTCGTGAAATGATGATGTCCTCCCCTGTCATCCTTATTTAAGGTCTGCACGTGCTGGGAATGAGCCTCAATGTGGTTTAGCCAAGTGCCCCTGCATCGATGAGCCAGGTGGCCACCTATATAAAATGCGTCAGGCACCCGCATCCAGGTAACCTATAATTTTAATGTTACCTTCAATTGAAATGACAATTTCATTGGAATTCTTTGTGTCTTAATTGGGATTTTTAGGTGTTTTAAAAGAAAAAACATATCCATATGCATTTATTTTAAAACACTCAAATTATGTGTATCTAAAGAAGATAAACTACAAATATTCAATAGATTTAGGAAATTTGTTTGAAATTTAAAATATTAGGTCGAATGAAGATGAAAATAAAATATCATAATTGTTATTTTTTAAGGGGAGTGCTTCGAGAAATATGCTCCCATAAAGAGTAGACTCCCCTTCAAGGCCATGTTACAAATTGTGCAAATCACATTAAAAGTGGACCTCTAATGAACAAATCTATAGTCCAACAACTTCACTAGTGAATTCCTGCCATGCTAGCAAGATATATTAATTATGTTTATGCTTTCCATGACTTAATACATATGAATCTATATAGAATAAAATTGTTTTGTGTCCACATATAGTTATATTGTTTTGGTATACAAACCAATTTAATCCTCAAAATAATATGTATGAGAAAGGTAGGATAATTTTGAGTATAATAATTGAAATGCTGCTCTAGGAATCTCCTTAAAAAATAACTACATTAGAGAAATCATAAATTCAAAGAATAACTTGATACAAATGTTACATCACATTTATAAAAATACACATTTTATTCTCATCAATAAGTTTCAACATTCATTCTTATAAACAAATTATTTTGGTTCCAATAACATCTACTTCTTTAAGTTCAATCCACTATGTTCAAGACACTTATGAGAGGAAATATATGGACAATCATGTAGAGTTGTAAAATTAAAAATAACGATAATAAACTTGTAAATATCATGCATAATTATACAAATCCATTTACATCCATTGGCACAATGGACTAGTAAAAATAGTCCTATTCTAGGCACCTCAAACATTCCATTGGTTTATGGCTTGCATCACTAATATGGAGATTGAACAATAATAATGAAATGAATTGTTGTGGACCTAACTATTTTTTTTTTAACCATACACAATAATTATATGTACCCATAACATGATTCAAGAAGGGATATTCTTATCTATGGGAAAGTGGTATATTCGAATTGGATCATTAATAAATTGATCAGTTCTAGGCAGGAGTGTGTTTTATTATTCTTAAGAGAAAATTAGTCTATAGAAGAGTTAATGAGAGAAAAGGCATCCCTGGAGGGGTGCACTAAGGAAAAGATAACATCTAGAAGATTTTCTACAAACATACAAGGAAGTGTTTCAAGAACCTAAAGGGATACCACCGTAGAGGGAAGTGGAACATGAGACCCAACTGTTGCCAGATTCCCATTGCCAAACAACAAGTTGTATAGCATAGTTTTTTCTAGAGTCAAACAAGGTAAATAAGTAGTTATAGTTGTTTCTAGAATATGGTGTTATTTTACCAAGTACCTCACCATGTGGGTAACCCATCATAATTGTTCCAAAAAAGGATGGAACTTGGAAAATGTGCATTGATTATGGGGAATTAAACAAAATTACACTTAAAAACATGTACCCCCTACCTAGGATTGATGTCCTAATGGACCAGTTGTAATAAGAGAAATACTTCACCAAGCTAGATTTAAAATAAGGGTATCACCATGTTCAAGTCAAAGAATAATTTACCAAGAAGACTACCTTCAAAACTAGAAAATGTTTGTATGAGTGGTTAGTCATGTCATTTGGTCTATGAAATGAACCAATTATCTTCATGAGATAAATGAATGTTATAGTAGGCCCATACCTAGATATACTTGTTATTGTTTATTTGGATGATATACTAATATACAATGCTACATGGGAGTAGCACATCTCACAATTGATGAAGGTGCTAGAGATATTGATGAAGCAACAAATATTGGTAATTATCAAGAAGTGTGAATTCACACATAAATATTTGGTGTATTAAGGTAATGTGATTTGTGGAGGGGAGGTTAAGATAGATCATATAAATATGGAGGTCATCATGAAGTGGTTGGTCCCTAAAAATATTTGAAATATTAGGAGTTTTTTTGTGGCATCACAATATCTGAAAAAATTCATAGCTTCATTTTCAATAATAACTACGCCACTACATTCCATAACAATGAATGGAAATAGATTCAATTGGGCCAAGGGTAATAAAAATGCCTTAGAACATTTGAAGAGGAAAATAAATCAAGCATAAGTTATAGCATTACCAAAATTGTAACATCCCTTTGATGTGGAGATAGATGCAAGTGGGTATGCTACGAGAAAGGTATTGATGCAAGGAGGAAGGATTTTATGCTATAAGATGAAATGATTCATGGGGTGGTTCTAAATTACACTACCCATGACAAGGAACTTTACACCCTAGTGCAAGTTGTAAAAAAGTGGAAACATTATCTGATGGGAAAGGAGATAGTCATTCACATAGATCACTAACCGCCAATACCTACAAGCCTAGAGTAAGTTAAAACATATCATGCATTACAAGTGGATGGGACTTTAATAGTAGTTTCATTTAGCGATCAAATACAATAATGGAAACACAAATAATTTGGTTGGAATGCTTTCAAGGCAACCCACATCAAAAATCACATGTTTGGGAACTCTGATGCACATGGATCATTTTACCCATGTTATGTACAAAGAGGCATATATAAAGGATGAGGAATTTATGGAATTGTATTAATAATCATTGGGATAAATTCATGTGTAAGATATTGAAAATAAAATTTACAATTATCTCCAAAATGGGTTATGCTACAAGATAGGAAGGTATGTGTTCCTCAAGGTGAGTGATTGCAGCTAACCAAAGAGGCTCATGCCTCTAAGGTTGTAGGGAATTTTGGTGTATGGAAGACAATGGCCAAATTACATAGGTTTGTGTACTAGCCCAAAATGCAAGAAGATGTAGCTAGGTTCATAAGAGGGTGTATGATTTGTTGCATAGGCAAGCATAGTAACATGATATAGGTTATATATTATCCCTTACTTATACCAATTCGTTCTTTGGAAAGAATTTCCATTGGCATTGTGGCAGGTATACCTACAATAAGGAAGGAACATGACTACTTGTTTGTGGTAGTTGACAAGTTCACCAAGAAGTGAATTATCATGCCCTATAAAAATACCATAAAAGGGTAAGAAATAGAAAACTTGTTCCTTGAACAAGTCTAGGTGCATTTTGGGATACCGAGCATCGATTCAAACATGGACACTATATTTTTTAGTTCATTTTGGACTACAATGTGGGAGAATATGGAACAAAAATGAATAGATATACAACATTCCATCCATAAACATATGGGAAAATAGAAGTAGTACTTTTAAGGCATTATAAACAAAAGTAGTTGAAGGCGTAGGATGAAAATCCAATCTACATATGACACTCCTACAATAGAGTAGTCCACACTTCAACTAGTAAGTCACCATTTGAGAATGATTTTGAATATTGGCCACCTTAACCTTTAGATGTTTTATATATGTAGCAAGGAGGAGTGACGAATGAACTCATGGGAATGCTTTAAGAGTAGAAAAATTTGTTGATAAGATCAGGTAGATCCATTTACAATACAAGATGCACTGAATAATTCAAAAGAAAAATAAAAGGTTAGGCATGATCAACCTAGTACAATGAGGTCATTTAGAGTGGGAGACAGAGTATGATTAAAATTGTATAAGAAGAGGTTATAAGGTCATGCTAAGAAAACAAAGGCTCTACAATATGGTAATTTTGAGATACTATAAAAGGTGGGAGATAGTGCCTATGGACTTAGTCTAGCCCCATACATGCACATTTACTCAGTGGTGATTGTGAAAAATCTGAGACTCTATGAGCCTTCCATGTTGGATTGGGAAGAAGAGTAGGTCCCTCCTTCCATGGAGAATTTAGCACCATATTTTTAGGCATAGTTGATAGAGGATATGATTTTACATAGGAGGTCTAGAAATACAAGACAAGGGCAACATGACCTTTGGTATATTGGTTTGAAAGGACAACATCCAGGAAAGGCTAAACGGTACTTTAGGGAGAATGTAGAGGAAAAATTTCCTCACCTCATTATGGTAAAAGGTTTTTGGGATCAAAATCCTCCCAAAATGGGGAGGTACGATCTAGATTGGATCATTATATAATTTTTCATCCATATCCATGCTTTCATAATGGAATAATTGAAATAGTCAACTTAGAGGAGTAGTTTTATTGGTAGTACCCTGTTTGGAGAATCATGGTATGAAATATTTGAGGGCCAATTTGAAGCCTTAAATATGTTTTTATGAGTAAATATTTCCTACTTGAGCTTAGGATCTCATGATGTTATTATACACTTGAATACCACTCCAATAGTGCAAGAACCTTATTAATATCAATTTAGATACAATATTTATACCTCCAAGAACTTGACCTATCATGATTCACCACTATAATTCAAGAGTATGCCATGTTGTTCCCTGTTACTCATGGAAACATGGCTAGCCACATGGGGACTATGAATAGGAATCTAGAAGGGTTGAGTTGTAACTCATGTTTTGAGTTGAATAGGCCAAATATAACCCTTATTTTGATATCAAGTTGTGTTATAACCGGGCCACTAAGGGGAAATGGATTCCATTCCATTTTCTTGCATTTGTTCCATAGTAGAGCAGAGTAGCTAAGTGTGGATAGAAAGAGAGCATTAAAGATGGATTTTGTTTGTTTGTTTGTTTTTGTTTCAGCCCACGTACCATAGGTCTAAAAAAACTCCATAAAGAGTGCCTTATCCTTTACACTTGCATCATTTACATTTTAGACAAAAAGAGAGTAGAGTGACCTCACCTTTTAGCTAGGTTTTATCTTGTAAGGTTTTCCCAAAGAATATATTGGCATCCATTATGGATTGTAAGTGATTGTATTTAATTTTTCTATATTTTATGCATATCATCTACTGCATGCATACATAATAAAATAGTAAGAAAAAATCTAGAATCTAAAAAAAATTAATGTTCATAGTATTGATTTCAGTTTATTTTAATAAATTTGTTGTGATGAACTATCCATTGGAATATCCATGACAATTTATAGATCAGTGGTAGGTTGAAATACTCTTATAATTTTTGTTTTTAGGTTCCTATGCATGAAAGGGTGTAAGTGACAATCATCAAACAAAATGATTAGAGAAACCATATTTTTTCTATTCACTTCCAAATGCAATCGTCACCATAGTAAATTAAGTGATGTCTATCTTGTATTTTTTTTTTAATAGCATGACATGAGAATGTTTCCATGTAACTAAAAAATTTATATGAAGATGAAATCCATGGGTAGGTGAATGCTTCCCCAATACAAAGATATTTCTACTAGGAGAGGATTATAGGCTAAATGGAAGATAGGCATGTGAATGTTTCCTTTCTCATAGACCTACCTATATACACTATCATATGATAACAAAATAAATTAAAAGCATTGGAAACAAAATTGTCCCCAAAAAGCGTTATACCACTTGGGAAAAGTAAGAAAAAGTGGCTTCAAATAGGAAGATAATCCACTACAACTTTGGACTAACCTAGAATATTAGTTATGGAATCACATCCATCACTTAGAAAACTAGGCATCTAAGCACACTATGCATCTAGTTATATCTTTTTATGACAACCTTTAACTTATGAGAACAATCAACACTGAATGTTAATATTGTTGAGATTTTGTGTGTTGAAGTAGCATCATGTGTGCTCTAGCCCTGAAATTTTGTGGAGAGGCTAAGACACACAAGACCTCCAACACCCAGAAAGCGTTTGGAGAAATTTCATCTAATGTGTGAGATAATAAAATATATATTTTTTAATGAGGACCCTAAGTCTAACTTAGGGAATTAGAAAAATTAAAGTGAATTAATTAAACAAATGTGATGAAATGTTCTAAGTGACGTGGATCAAGTAGTATTTTAATCTTAGCCGTCGATAAGAGATTAAATCACAACCATTGATGTCTCAATGAAAAATTATAATATAAAGGATTGAGGGTCAGTTGGAGACACATACAGAGGTAGAGCTGAGAGACTAAGCTGGAATTATAGGGTGGGTTTGCTAAGAATTTCTAGAAGATTTTTTGTTGTAGCGAGGGGTAATATTGGCTAAGGGGATTATATGATCCTGGAGCCAAGAGTCAGCAAGAGGCAGAGGAGCAACAACTAGGGGAAACGTAGAGGAAGCTGAGGCTACACATGATCCAGGAGGATGTTTTCAGTACAGATCGACAAAGGTTCAGTTTTTCAAATGTTCGATTCAATCTTCAGCGTCGGCAATTTCGCTAGTGTTGTCTGAAGAAGAAGTCCTCAAAATGATCGTGGTTCATTTTGGGTTCATGGCATGTATTGATGACAAAATTCTTTAGAAAGTTTTATGCTATGGTAAAAATGTTGTAAAAGGTGCTATTCCTAAAGGCCTAAACATCTAATCCTAGCACTAAAACCTAGACCTAAAGACCTAGCACAAATGTTATTAAAAGTCTAAAACCCTAAGCATTAAAACTAAACTACAAAAATCACTTTCGGAATTTGGTTTAAAAATCAAATGTAAAACAGTTAAACCACGGTATTTAAACTGTGTTGGAACCGCGCGAACATGTGAGCAGGTGACGATAGCCGTTATTTGTTGCGTCGGAACCGTCAGATAATTAAACTGTAACCACAACTGTAGGAGTAATACATGTGAATGGATAATGCGATGAACGTGACTACCAGATGCAACAATTAATGTAGCGCCAAAGATGCATGGTCACATGCTGACTGTTACACCTCCACGCGGTTAGGCTGACTGTCAGGGTTAGTTGTTTATCCAAAGTTATTTATGGGTTTTTGAATTAAATTGTTGTAAGGTCTTATTTAATACAACTTATCCCTATTCCAGGTGTCATTAAATGACAATACCAACACCTCATCGAACCTGATATGCTCAACAACCAGCCTGATTTGGCTTCAAGAGGTTTGAAGTCATCTTATAAAGCCATGACATTTTGCTTGAAGGAGGACATTGAATGTTTGGAGTTCAGGTTCAGAGGGTTAGAGGCATTTTTGTTTTCAACATTGATTGACCGTCTGGAGGTGGAATTGAGCGCAGAGACATGTGTTGGAAAGCTAAGAGAAAGAGCTTTCTGTTGTCAGTAACCAGAAGTGCCTGCAAGCATGATCATTCTAGTGTTTTTTCTGTGTAAATAATTCCTCGGATCAATCCTAATAAAGCGGACACCCAACTTGAAAGCGGACCCAGAGACGTATTCCACCAGGGACGAACTCTGTAATCAATGTTTGTTGTTTATTATCTCTTTTTTTGTTGTATTTTCATTTTTAATATGTTGCTGGTTTAAGTCGTAAATGAATTCCTTTAGTCTTCCACATTAAGCAGTTCAGTTACCAATCAATTCACTAATGGAAACTAATCTAAACTACCTCAGAACTTAATAATGATCATATTCAGATCATATATTTTG